>ML795973.1:120419-197436 GCA_009831015.1 Picea engelmannii
GCTATAACTGTCACAACTTTGGCCACAAAGCTGCAAACTGCCATCTCAAGAATTACAAAGCAGATCCAAGAATAAATTTCTTAGATAGAAAGACCAACACATGGAAGAGGAAAGATAGTGAAAAATGTGGTCAAGCACTTTCAACTCAAAAACAAAAGGCCTCTGGAAAAATAGACAGTGGGTGTTCCAAGCATGTGACTGGAGACAAGGATAAGCTATTGTCCATAAGTAAAAGAAAAAAAGGAAATGTGATCCTTGAAAATGATGAACCAGGCAAAATCAAGGATAGAGGGATGATGAGTTTGAGTAATGAAAAAGGAGATGCCCAGTACGCTCTGCTTGTGGATGGTCTGAAACATAATTCGCTCAGTTCAATTCAAAAGTGTGACAGAGGCAGTGAAGATGTGCTCACATCCAAAGAATGTAAGGTAAAGGTAAACTCAGGACAAATGGTGAATAACAATATAATAACAAACAATAATGTTGATGTCAAATCCTCCCCTACAAGTAAAGAAGAAGATTCAGATACAATAAAGGAATGCCCAGTCATCATTTATCCCAAGAAAGAAGTAGGAGAAAAACCATGTCATAAACAGGAAGTAGAAGTCTTGAAGGTTGAGAAGGCAGACACCCAAATCAAGTTCTTGAGCAGATCCATGAATCTAGACAAGGTCTTGGATAGCCAGAGATCACCAAATGACAAATCCGATATTGGACTCAACAAGGTAGAAATCAGTGCTCCTAAGAAACCTGATATAGGTCCTTCATTTGTGAGAAAGAAAAGCAGGCATGAGAGTGGGTGTAGCAGTTTTCTCCTGCGATTGAATATGGACATAAAATCCCTGGATTGAATGCATCATGGAAGAAAAATGAAAATTGCAATAATAGAGATCGATGAGATTCAATGGGGAGATCCAAGGGCTATTTAAAAAGTACAAACTACAATTGCACAGTGTTCAAGTAGGACAACAACATTCTGATGTACAATATGATGTACATGACATCTTGTAGAGACAACAAGAGGAAAGACCTTGTCAAGGAAAGTTAAAATTTTAGGAACAAAGGGGGAAAATAGTCAGAAGCAGAGAGATAACAGTGACAGGGGGAGTCATCCACTCATGAGAAGATTGATAAAGGAGTCTGAGTAAGAGAGGTGAGCAATTTTGAATTTTTCACAGAGGATACAGCGGAAGATGAAGATGAACAGGTCCAAGAATCAGAAAGAGAAGACTCTGATTCAGATACAAATATTCTACAGGCCTCATATAAGAGAGTACTTCCTGTTAGGGGGAGTTTGTATTGATTTAATATTTGATACCTCCTAAAATACTGCAACAACTCAAGGGGAGCATGTTCTCTTTGACATTGATGTCAAAGGGGGAGAAAAGAATCTAGGTGCCTTTGTTGCCATCAATGCCAAAGGGGGATATTGTTGGAAATGTTTAACATGTTGTCATTGATGGCAAGTACAACAATGAAGATGGCATGAATACAGGAAGAATGTAAGAGACGGGCACCAAAAGTATTTCGGGAAGAAGCTGCAGAGAAACCTCGATAAGATCAGAAGAGATAGTGTAGAGGATGTTTGGTATGTTTTACAGGTAGCGTAAGCTTATCATTGGTGGAAAGTACAACAGTAATGATGGCTTCAGTACAACACCGATGATCAACAGGAAAATAGAAGATAAGTCCAGGAAGATCGAATGATCGAATGCAATGCTGGAAAGTACAACAGTGATGGTGGCTTGAGTACAACAACGATGATCAACAGGCAAAGAGAAGATAAGTCCAGGAAGATCGAATGATCGAAGGCAATGCAACATTGACAAAATGATCGAAGGCCCGAGAAGAATTTCTGATCGTTGGATCCCATCCAAAATTCCCGACAGCATGAGGGTCGTCAGATCTGAATAAAGACAAGAAGAGGGCGTTGAAGAGGAGAATAGATCTTAGGCTTCATATCTGAGCGCAGGGTCCGACCACCGTTGGATCGAGGAAAACCTGCACGATCTTTAAAGTGCAAGGAGTAGAGGGATCACAAATCCTGACAGCATGAGGGTCGTCAGATCTGAATGAAGACAAAAGGAGCGCACAGATCTCGAGGATAGATCTCAGGTGTTAGATCTGAGCACAAGATCTGACCACCGTTGGATCAAGGAAAACCTGGATGATCTTTAAAAGTGCAAGGAGTAGAGGGCTTAGAAATCCCGAAAGCAGGAGGACCGTCCATCTCAGGGGGTTATGTGGACCATTGATCCGACTCCCTGTCAGAGTTTCGGGGATCGAGAGTTGGAGATGTCAAAGAATATTGACATCAAGAATCCCGAAATCACGATATATGAAATCCCAACTGAATCTGAACCATCATATCAAGATGTGATCTGGACCATTGATCCGACTCCCTGTCGAAGTTTCGGGGATCGAGAGTTGTAGATGTCAAAGAATATTGACATCAAGAATCTTGAAATCGCGATGTGGGAAATCCCGACTGAATCTAAACCGTCAGATCAAGATGTGATCTAGACCGTCGACCCGACTCACGTCAACAGACCACGTCAACTAGGAACATGTGGCACAACCAGGTAATGACCAGTGTCAGACCGATTTAACATGCCAAGCACATGTAAGTCACGAATCAGGGTGACACGTGGCATTTATTTAACACATGTGACGTCAGCAGACTTACACCATGACAGAGTTTCAAGGATTGCGTGTTGGAGATGTCAAAGAAACAATGCAACAGGAATATCGATTTCGCGATATGAAAAATCGTGACTTAAATCACAGTTGTTGAATCAAGATCAAATCTGGACCGTTGATTCCAGTCCATGTCGGAGTTTCGAGGATCGAGTGTTGAAGTTGTCAAAGAACATTCACCACAGGAATCCCGATTTCGTGATATGCGAAATCACGATGTAATCTGAGCCGTCAGATCAAGCTTTGATCTGGACCGTTGATTCCATTCAATGGAGAGGCATCGGGGATCGAGAGTTGGACATGTCAAAGATTATTGACATCAGGAATCCCAATATCGCGATATGCGAAATCGTGATTTAATTGTAGTCGTTGAATAGAGATCACATATGGATCGTTGATCAAACTCCATATCGGAGTTTTGCGAATCACGACATAGAGAGGCAAAGAACTCAATGCAACAGGAATGACGAAATGCCGAAACCCTATTTAAAGGCAAGATTAATAAAGCTCATCCAACGACATAGATTAACCTGAAGGAGATCTGAGGGCTATTGTTGCACGACACAGTGAAACTGGTAGAAACCATTGATGGTTTCTACCAGAGGATGCGAAGACACTTCGGGATGACTGACAGAGGAGGTGAAGAGTCTCTGAGAGGAATGAAGATGTTCGTGGAGGTGATTGACAACTGATGAGCATTGAGGCCTGTAACTGAAACAAAGAAGGTGAGTTTGACTGTCATAGAGAAGACGAAGAGTCTCAAACTGACAGAGAGGTTGAGGAATCTCAGTATAACATAAAGTGATGATGGACACGTTGGGCGAACCACCAGAGAAGCTGAAGAGTCATGATGATGATCAGACAGAGAACTCGAGAGGTGGAGGATAACCGCGTAGAGTCAGCATGCAGAGGCATTGCAAACATTGCATGCACAAGGTGCATAGAAGATATAAATACACGGTACATAGAAGAGATGGGGTTTTTGTTGCTTTTGGAGTTGTTGTGGTCGTTGTGTAGAAGGATTGAAGTGTGAGCAAGGAGGCAGAGCACAGAATTCAAAATGCATAGAAGAGGAAATGTGCAGTGAATTGACATGGTGGACAGAGCATAAAAAGCAGAAGAACAGACAGTGCAAGTCATGTGTGCAGGAAGGCAATGAGGCAGATATAGTAATGAAATGCAACAGAACAATGATGAGTCTGGTAAGCCATTGTTGAACATCTTATCACTGTAATAAGTTTCAGTAGCAAAGATTTATATTTTAGGGTGGTTGGGTGGAGCTAGGGAGGACTGGTGTCCTCAAAGTTTCAAGTGGGTGCTTGAACATAGGGAGTTGGTGCTTCCTTCTAGTTGATGCTAGAGAAACCAGGGAGTTGGTGCTTCCTTCTAGTTGGTGCTAGAGAAACCAGGGAGTTGGTGCTAGAGAAACCAGTGAGTTGGTGCTTCCTTGTAGTGGGTGCTAGAGAAAACAGAGAGTTGGTGCTCTCAAAAAGTTGCAGCTTGCAAAACAGAGGTTGTAGCCTCATTATGAGTTGGTTCTCATATGTATGATAATGTAAAGAATGTAATTATTACTTATCATATAAAGAAAAAGAGGTTTTTACCCTGTATGGGTTTCCTCGGAAAAATATATGTCTCTGTGTTTCT
This sequence comes from Picea engelmannii, assembly GCA_009831015.1. Classification (NCBI taxonomy): domain Eukaryota; kingdom Viridiplantae; phylum Streptophyta; class Pinopsida; order Pinales; family Pinaceae; genus Picea; species Picea engelmannii. Next base: position 124,764 of record ML795973.1, read on the forward strand.
CATATATGTGATTGATGCTGAATGTGATAGTGTTTATTTCCCTGCATTATTGTGATAATCATTCAGTGGTTCTGCAAAGAGTTTTAAAAGAATCATAATTGTTTAAGATCGGTAACAACTAATTCACCCCCCCCTCTCAGTTGTCCAACATCCCGATCATCAGATCCAGGAAGTAGATGATAGTCAAGTTACCCGAACTACCGATGACTTAAGAATCTAACAGTGGATATGGATGCGAGCCATTTAACGGGAGGAGCGGCCATCCTGGTCATTAGATCGACTCAAATACTCACTGGAGTTAATGAATCAAACACCTTCCACTCAATTTAATCGATGGTTGGGAATCATTGGGGAGTGCAAAGGTGAATTTAGCAGACCTTCTAGTTCATGACCTGCAACCAACCTACATCGTTTATCTTGTTGGGAATGGAATATCAACGAGTAGGATTAGACTAGAGTCAAGCGATCACTTCCCAGATTGCAGAGGTTGGTATCCGCAATTACTGTGAACCGTCGATCAACGGACACCTCGGTATTGGTTGGATCATGATCACCGAACCTTGAACTGTTGCAAGATGGATGGTCATGAACCCCTTAGGAAATTCATGGAGGAATGGAGTCCTTCGGTATCGTCGTTCTGAGAGAATCGAAAATCTTAGAAGAGATAACTTTTTCATGAGAAAAGGAGAGACCCAAGATAGTCGAGCTTGCAAGAGGAACGAAGGCTAAGGCCTTTGAACATCTAAAAAACTCTTCCAAGTCGAAAGAATTTAAAATCTCAAGAGGAGGAGCGACAACAACCGTCAGATCGGTTGTGGGAAGAATCCTGGACCATTAGATCAGCGTCCAGGGAAATAGAGGAGAAGCACTGAGAAGGAACATATCCTAACCGTCGGATCTGAGCCCAAGGGGAAGATAGCCGTTCGATCTAAGGTAAAGTGCATGAGTGTTAACCTTTGTGCGCACAGGAGGATTGACTGGCCAAAGTCCCGAAGTCTTGAAGCGATTTGGGACCATTCATCGCCAAGAGGGACAGGTGGCGCAAGATCCACAACTCCTGAGTGAGAGCTTGTGGTCAAGGAGAGTTTGAAATCATCAAAGTAAACCCTAACCATTGATCCTCAAGATCCACAAATCCAAGGCTTTGGGAAAAAGCACTTCGAAGGTTTCAGTTGAGAGTTGAAACTCCCAAAAACCGAAGTCCAAAGTGAATATGGATCGCAATATCTAAAGAGACGTGTGGCAACATATCGTGAGCTTTGGGAGGAAGAAAAGGTTGAGAATTGAGATTTCTGAACCCCGAAAATCCGAAGTGAATTTCAGTTGTTCGATTTAGAGGGAAACATGGCAAAAATCCACACACTTTGAAGGAAGGAGAAAGTTAAGGTTTGAGAACACCAAAGACCCGAAGTAAATGTCAGCTGTCAGATCTAGAGGATAGGTGGCGTAAGTCTGTGGACTCTGGATAAAGAGCCGAAGTAGGTCCTGGCCATTGATCGTCAGTAGGGGTACATGTTGATAGATCAGAATCTCCAGGTGAATTCACTTCGGAAGAAACGAGAGCATAGAAGTTTGAAAATTTCGAAGCCCGAAGATCCGAAGAGCTAAAGGGCCAATGTGGATATCATCCATTAGCCGATAGGAGACATGTCATTAGACTAGAGATTTCAGGAAAAACACTTCAAGATTTTAAGGTGAGAGTTGAAACTCCCGAACCCCGGAGAGCCGAAGACCCAAAGTGAATCTAGACCATAGATCCAGAAGGGAGCATGGTGACAGATCGTGGATTCTGGGTTGAAGCACTCTGAGAGAACACAAAGGAGAAGAGTTTGAAAGTGCCGAATTTCTGATGTAGAATATTGATCATTGACCAGGAAGGGAGATGAAGGACATATATCTCGTCTTGGTTGAAAAGTATCGAAGTCCTGAAGAGGACCAGGGTCGTTGATTTTGAGAGGATGCATGGCAAACGATCTGCCACTTAGGGGGAAATCACTCTGGAAGAAAGAGAGGGTATTGAGAAAAAACTGTCAAAGGCCGGAGAGCCAGAGTTCATGTGAATTGCCTGATTGAGAGGGACATGTGTCAGTAGATCGTCCACTCCGGGAGATAGCCATTGCAGAGAAAACAAGGTTTGAGACTTGAAAACTATGAATGCCGAAGTCCCGAAGAAAATCACGTCCATTGATTTTAAAAGTTACAGATCTGAGCCATCAGTTCAGAAGTACTATCAATATCATGAGATCAAGGGTCCTGTCTCATTGTGGGGATCGAAGGTGTGTGAACTTTAAAATTTTGATGGTGGGACGCAATCCAGACCACAATTTTGGAGAAAGGACACATAGAGGCTTAGGATGAATTCCGGGGTGAAAAAATGTTTGGTTTCAAACCACCCTTGGTTGTGCCCAAAATCGCATGGTGACGTGAGGTTATCGCCCAAGGTCATATCAAGAAAGGGGCTTATCAGAAAAGGAGCTAGTGCCCAGACTGTGAGATTTTGCAGGCGCAATGAGGAGGGTCGTGGGTAACTTTAGACCCACACCAGGAAACTGAAAGGGTCTGCGTCTAATTATAGAATGAGACCATCAAGGTCTCATAGAGTCGTTTGGCTCCAGAATTGGAGATCCTTGATCGAGAGGTCAGACTGGTTCCTCAACTTTACAAGTTAGAAACCATGTATGGAGAATCTATCGATTAAGAAAAGTGAAAATTTTTATGCCCTATAGTGGGTGTGTTACAACATTCAAGCTCACTAGCCTCATAATCACATAGGAAATCAAGTCTCCATACATATCCATTCATTCCTATGCACTAACCCAAGTGCGTGTGACATAGTGCAATGTGCGCACCTACCCAGGTGCACAGAATAGAACTAATGTGTGCACCTTGTCTTTTTTAGCACTTCTTTGCGCACTAATTTGATGCGCACAACACCAAAACCAGGTTTCCTTGGCTCACCATCATAAATTCTCATTACATTTACACTTGTACCAATCAAGTCACTAGCCTATACGTATAATTAAAAAGGGTTCTGAAACAGGGACACTACAATCCCCTCCCCCTTATTTATTTATTGTCCTCAGTGCATCATATACACATGTACATACAAAAATTCAAAAACCTTCAAAAAGATGAGGATACTCTACTCACATAGCATCCTCGTGCTCCCTGGTTTCATTCTCATGATTGTATGAGGTCTATTGGACCTTTACAAGCTCCATGGATCGATTTCGTAGCTTCTTGACTTTTTGATGCAATATGCAAACCGATCGCACTTGAAATCCATCTTCTAGTGCCACCTGAATCACATTCCAATCAATAATATGATTAGCATCAGGTACATACTTCTTAAGTAATGACACATGGAAAAATTATGAATGCATAAGGACCTAAACAATACAACCATTTAAGAGACATAACCAATCCTTTCAAGGATTTCAAATGGCTCACAATAGTGCAAGATTATAGTATCACTGATTCAAAACCGTTTGTAATTATACATATAGGTTGGTAAACCGATTGGTACAAGTGTAAATGTAATGAAAATTTAGGTTGGTGAGCCAAGAACACTTAGTTTAAGTGTTGCACACATCAGGGTAGTGCACAGAAAAGTATTAACAAAGACATGGTGCACACATAAGGTGTGTTGCGTACACCTAGGTAGGTGCGCACATTGCACTATGTCATGCACACTTGGGTTAGTGCGCATGAATGAATGGATATGTATGGAGTCTAGAGTGCGTATGTCATTATGAGGTTGGTGAGCCTAGATGTAGATAAGCCAGCGTGTCTATTCGTGTAAATATAATCTTGAATATTAATATAATATTGCATTCCTGCATGCAGTCTGACTCAGACGAAAAGAGATGGGGGGGGCTACTCCATCGAAAAAGGGAAAAAGGGGGTGAGTCGTAAGTTTTAGGAATTTTTTTTAATAATTATGGGAAAAATGTAATGTCAGATATATTATTATTATTATCCTAAGTTCCTAAGGCTAGGGAAATGGTCACCAAGTGAATTAGAGCTACTTGTAAAAGGTGATAGGTGTCAAGTGGAAGGCATGCAAAATATATCGTTGGCCTTAACATATTTTGGGGGGGATTATTATTAAGTGGATGTTCCAAGCTCCAGTGAGCATGAAAGGGGTCAGATTGTATGGAAAATTCGATCATTACCTTATCTATTGGAGAATATTGTAGGGAATTGTGGGGTTGTATCGAGAGTTTCATTACTGAAGAGATGGTTTTCCAAACCGTGAGAAGTTCCTCGTGGTGAGAGACTAGTCATTGTTGGTTGGTTTCCAAATCTGTGAGCAAACACTCCAGGAAATATTTTTCCTGGGAGTTGTTTCTCGGTGCACTAGGAATTAGTCACAGGGCTCAGAGACTTCATGTCCATCCTATTCCTGGTAACCTTGGGAAGGGAAGTGGGGAAATTGAGGGACTGGTGAGAAGAGAAGGTGCACACTTCCTTGGGTGTGACAAGTGTGTGGGGAATGAGGTATTGCAGGCTAGTTGCAGTAGTAGGCACCTAGGATTGGACAATTTTGGTTAAGTTTTAGACTATATCTTCTCGCTAGGACCCTTTTTTCCCTAGTGGAGTTGAGCCCCAACTCAGGGGTGACCTGTTGATGAAATTTTAAGAGTACCAATGTCTATGGCTTGGAGGAACGTCTGAGTCAAGGCCGTAATTGGTGATTTTCATTAAAGATAAGTGTTCTTTATGTGCTTTTCTTGTTTATTGTGTTCTCGTTATCTATGTTTGACATGGGTTAATTCTTGTATGACGTTTCATCTAAGTATTCAATGTTATTTTGTTTAATAATTCTTGCACTTGTAAGTACGATGAATACAACATGTAATTGTAGTTATAACCATTATGACTAGTTTTTCATGCTATGTTAACCTGGAGATTTTGGTTATAAGTCGTTAAGAACGGGATTGAGTGGTTGAGTGTATAGGGCATTAGCTTGTGTGCACTGAGGGGGCTGGAAATTTGAGTGTGTGGATAAAGAAATTAGATTCCACACACAATGAAATATGAGTTAGCGCATGATTCTTTATGGTTGCGTGGGGTTGAGATTTGAGAACAATATGATGATGTGCACAATTGGTGAGCGCAATTTTGAGTTACTCCTGCTGCTAAGATCATGTTGTAAGGAGAAAGTTGTTTCCATTGTTATAAGTTGTGTGATGTGGTTGAGCTTGGGTTGAGCATGCTACTTCAAGAGATATTGTGTGGATTATGTTAAAGTAGATATGTCACAGTACACTTCTATAGTAACTTTCATTAGTTATATGCTGGGAATGTTACAGTTTGGTTGACTAAGTAGTCCTGAAGATGAGGTTGTGCCACATGGACCAACCACAATAAATATGTAAAACAAACTAAGAATGAAATTGAGATCATATATCCACATCGTAGAAATTTGGATGTAATGTAAACATGAAAGAGAACATTGAATATAAACAAGGGCTGCATGGAAGCTTAGTCCCTGCCAAGTAGATTTGGAAATGGAGATGATAGCTGACACCATATAATTATTGATGATGATGGTTAGTGTGAAACATAAACAATATGTTAACTAGGGGCTAGTTTCATAGCCTTAAAAGAAATCAATTTGTAAAGATTTTAAATGAAAAAAATTAACACTGATAACTATACCGTCAGAAAGATTGAAATTCAAAGAATTCGACCTAGACTCACAAGGAATGGAGGAAGACATGCTGCTCCATGACACTTAGTTGATAGATTTGTGATATGTCGTATTGGTTAGGAACCACATTTTTACTTTAATGTGGATGTTGTATAGTTTTGGGATTATCCTAAATTTCCTTCCAATTAAGTTAAGCTAGCCAAATGCAAATTGCATTTTAAAAATATTGAATTTTTCTTTTTGAAAATAAACATTTCAAATTTAATAATATATATTTTTATATAATATTTATTATATTACATAATAAGTATAATCTAAATAATATATTAGATAATAAATATAATATAAATATAATAATGTATAATAATAATAATAATAATAATAATAATCTATTTTTAAGGTCACGGCCAAGCCAACACACCAAATTGGTGTATGAGACCCCCTTGTTTGTGGGACAAGGGACCCCCCTCCGCCTAGTGATTTGACTGGTCTATGAAGGTATACATACCCTACCCCCTATGGATTTAAACATGTGACCTCTTAAGAGGAAACACATGTTCTTAACCATTAGGCCCACTCAGGCTGTAAATACATAAAAATAAATACATAGTACAACTTTTTATATTTAGATGCAGTGATTGGAGAAATTCATTGATTATTTAATTAATTCTACATATTAAAAGACTTGAAGGGAGTAATAAAAATTCAATTCTATCAACCAATTAGAAATGAGAAACACAAATATTTTTATTATATCCAAAAATATATATCTGTTTTCCTATGTTAAACATTACATTGCATACACAAATTTATGGTAAAAAGAAAATTAATGTCACATCAAAAACAAACTCATTGCTATAGTCCCTTGGCACGACTAATAAGAAATGAAAATGTAAAACAAGGCTACAGAGTCAAAGTCAAAGTCGTGATTGAAGTAAGATGGGCTAAACCAAAACCGCCACAACCACTCCAATGCATTTCAATATTTAAGGGAAAAACTGAATCGCATGACTTTTCATCTTTTTGAGACGTCACTCTTTGATGTACAAGTATGAATCATAATTGCTTGGGAGTGAGGGTTTGTTAAATGATATTGACGAGAATAAAATATCATTTACTTCTTTTGTCCCACTTGTGGGACATATGGTGACCATATTTTAGTATTGATGTGCCCATATGCAGCTTGATTTTTGGCTCTGGCTATCATTCGAGTTACGTAGGAATTTGCAGTATCTATATTCTTTATACGGAAATTTGTTTATCTGCCCTTCAATTGGTGTTGCATGGATGATGTTGTATTTGGAAACTAGAGTAGGGTATGGAGGTGGCTCTGTAGATTGGTAGATTGGTGGGAGGATGATTAATATCCTCCAATCCATATGGAGTTTCACCAGTGGGAGGCATGAGGGTGATTACTGCATGCATGGACACTTATTTGAGAGTATTCTTGCCCACCATTTTTGTCATTTGGCTCTTTTTGTTTTCCTGGAATGCAATTTAGCCATCTAGTTCAGATTTTTAGTTGAGAGTATTCTCGCCCGCCACCTTTGTCATTTGGCTCTTTCTATTTTCCTATAGTGCAATCTAGCTATGGTTCATGGCCTGTTTGCACTGATGATTCAAGGGCAGTGGTGTGGTTACTGCTGGAGGTGGTTTTGTTGGTACACAAATTTAGTAGGGAATTCCTGCCGCACGTGGCTTCTTTGGAGTGGTTGTTTGAGGGTAGTTTCACATATTTTTGTGGTGTTTCACATAGTCTCTGTGGTGTTTGGATCGCACGGATAACATCTGAGGATCACACAGATAGCATGAAACGAATCACGAACCATGAAGTAGTGTGAAGGTGACTATTGAATGTGCAATACTTGTTCACTTGGATCGTTTCATGGATAGGTGATGAATAAGATGGGAAGTTGAACGATGAAGAAAGGATCGTACTTGACTTGGGAAGACTTATAAAAGTGATCCATGGTGCCATTAAGAGCACGGTTGCAGCAATGACAAAGAAATCACATGGATCCTACAGTTTGTGGGATGTGTGAAGAGAGTGAATTTGGTTGGTCGTATGGGTGTCACACATGCAGTGATTTCCCTGAGGGTTCAAATATCTTAGACATGAGATGGATTGGGTGCAACGATAGAATTAAGTGACAACATGTTTTACAAAAGAAATGAAGTTTGAAGGAAGACTTCATTTTGGAGTGACATCGTAGCACAATAAGGAAAATGAGTTTTCCTTGGTGATTTGTTGCATGGAAGGGTCAAGTTGCGGATGAGAGGAGATAAAATTGACATGGAGGTGTGCCATCATGCAGGTGATAAACTATTTGGATTGGCCAAACAAATTGTCTGATAGTTGGATGAGCTAGTGCACAGTGACATGGCGAGGGGGTCAGACTTTGGGAGAACAATGATTCATTTGTGAAACACTTGGTTATTATGAAGGAAATTCTTGACGGAGTTGGACGAAAACAAAATTGATGAGGGAAGGGAAATATTTCCTTGGTTTTTTGGGGGTTGGAAAGTATGGTGAATGCATGAACATAAATAATTATTTTAAGTTGTGTCATCCCTGATCATGGATTGACCATGAATTTGGATTAGCTACCCAACTTGTTCAAAACATGGTTAGCTATAGAAAAATTCGGTGACATGATGTAAGTGGTTGGAGTATGGGTGAGATTTTTTTTATCCAGGTGGATATCGATAGCCACCCACCTTTTTCGACTGTCTCAAAACAATTTTCTGGCAATTTTGGCAATTTACTATTTTTAGTAGTTTTTAAACTCCGGGGCCATTTTGGGGGCCCAAATGAAGGTTTTTTGAGATCAAGGTTCTAAATGATATCCAAAGGAATGATTGAACCCCAAAAATTAATCTCCTCGACAATACCTTTTCAACCATCTATCACATGCCTAAAACAGAGATCATATGCAAAAGTTACGACCCCGGGAAGTTGATGTACTCACTTACCCAAACGGGGCCCACATGACTTTTGGCGCTTCATCTCCTAAGGTTAGGTTTTTGGATGTTTAGGGTTTTTGGCATTCCTGTTTATTGTAAAAAGGCCTTCAGAGCCTCAATGTAACCATATTCTTGCGAATGCGAGTAGCCATCACATCTCTTCTCAGAGATAAGCTGCCACCATTCTAGCGAGTCTTTCACTCTGTATTTTTACAGTCTCTGTACATTTATTTCATTAATATAAATCATGTATTAATGTATATATGTGTTTATGGTTGCATCTCTGATACATTTATGTTATATTATTGAATATATTTGATATCTCTGTGCATTTCTTTATTATATCTTCGCTCGCATTTCGTGCCGAAAATAAACCGGATCAGTGGTATCAGAGAAGGCTGCTCTTGATCATTTTTTCAGTGTATGTCCTCGACGAGGTCTGATTATAGAAAATTGGGTCTCAATCTTGTCTCTCTTGAATAAAATCACTCTCACACACCCAAGAAACCCTCAATGGCGGAATAAAATAAAAACGATGGAGCAAACGATCCTATCAATCTGTTGCTGGAGCAAGCTCTCGTGTGACAGAGGGACGAAATGATGGATAATTTTTCCCACATCCTTCAACGCCTGTCGATAGCATCAGGCACATCTTCATTAAGCGACCACTTTGGAGGCACCTCGCCTTTCAAGGTACAATTTAATTTTGATATTCCTGTATTTGAAGGACATATAGATGCAAAAGCCATAGAAAAATGGTTAACTCTGCTAGAAGGTTATTTCTCTGTTCACAATTTTTTCGACAAAGAAAAGATCACCTTTGCACTCCTTAAATATCTCCCTCATGTCAAACATTGGTGGGAAACTTACTGGGAGCAAAGTTCCATAGAGGAGTCTAGAATATACAGGTACGATCCCACTTGGGATTGTTTTGTGGATGCAATAAAGGAATAGTATTACCCTGTTGGCAACTATGAAGACCAATACATGAGATGGAACACACTACGGCAAGAGAGGGACTAAGAAATTTCAGATTTCACCAATTCCTTCCATACCTTGCACACCAAGCTGGGTATCAAATACTCCAAGCGACATTTCGTTCTGAAATACCGTGGGGATCTACACAGATACATCCAGACTGAAATGGATTTTCTAGACATCTCATCACTCGATGCTTCTTATCGATATGTTGTTAAAATCGAGAAGAAATTTAGGCACCAGAACAAAGGGGATTTTGGGAATGCAAATCCGCAATAACCGAAGTATGAAAAAGACGACCCTAGCAAACAGTTTCCCGAAAACTAGTCCAAGACACAGGAAAAGAAGGGTCACGGGAAGACAAAGAAGGACACCAGAAAATGGTGTGAGTTCCACAAAAGACACTAGCACAACACCGATGAATGTCACTCAAAATAGTCATTGGTGGCCGAGATCAAAGACAAAGAGCCGAACCCTGATTCAAAATATGATTATGAAAATAATGGTAAAGGACAGATCATTGGCACAGACCCCACTGCTATTGTCGCGACTGCAACAATTCGACCAGAAGAACCAACAAATCCTGAAGAGGGGGAGCACCTTTTTCATTCACAGATGTGGGTGAAGGGGACCCCGCTGCATTTTATTGTCGATAGCGGAAGCCAGGAGAACCTCATCTTTGTAGAGGTCGTCAAACAATTAGGATTTTCGACAACACCACACCCACAGCCATACAACATCGGGTGGCTTCACCAAGGATGAGATCTTCGTGTCAACCAACAATGTTGATTTCCATACGACATCCACCCCTTCAAGGATGAGGTATTATGTGATGTTGCCCCACTGGATGCTTGTGATGTTCTCTTGGGCCAACCATATATGTGGAAGTGCCATGTTGTTTATGAGTCTCGACCCTGCAGTGTCATTGTTTTTCTGGGGGTTCATATCTATAGAATACCAGAGGTAGTTCCAACTACTATTCCACCTAAAAAGTTCCACAAGGTAGTATCTCATACTGCAAAATTTAACTTCTTCACAATCTATTCAAAAGGAGAACAAAAGGACACTGCAACCACTACAGCCTCGCCCCAAGCACCTTCTATCAAACAGAAGCAAGTCGACAAGGTTGCAACAAAGAGTAAAGATTCCTTCTGCACATCGTCCTCTCATGTAGCCCAAATTTTTGAATGGCCTCAGCCTTAACAGGTTCATGACAAACTTCCACAAACCGAGCAACGCGACGTCTCCAGCAAGGCAAGTAGCTCACCAAGATGCATATTCAACAAATGCTTTTCCCTCTTCCCTGAGAACTCAACGCAATGGAGACCATTGATTCCTAAGGAGGGAGGATTGATCCAGGTGGATATCGGTGGCCACCCACCTTTTCTGACTGGCTCAAAACAGTTTTCTGGCAATTTTGGCAATTTACTATTTTTAGCAGTTTTTAACCTCCGGGGCCATTTTGAGGGCCCAAATGAAGGTTTTTCAAGATTGAGGTTCTAAATGATATCCAAAGGCATGATTGAGCCCCTGAAATGAATCTCCTCAGCAATACCTTTCGAACAAGATATCACATGCCTAAAATGGAGATCGTATGCTAAAATTCCTCTGGAGTTGTCCTGAGAACCTTCGCTCATCCATCGAAGTTTTAAATGAACAAGCTAGGCACAAGAGCACTAGGTCCAATTGATGAAAATGAAAGAAATATTGTATGGAGAAGAAGTAATATTTGGGTGCACACCATGACAAATACACCTTCACCAAACAAGACTTCCAATGGAGGTTAAGATAGTGACTTGAATGAAGAAGCGGGCTGGGTGGGCACCCAATCGAAGCCATGGGTGCCCCAACAAAACAAAAAGTTGGTTGAAGGTGTCGGTTGTATGCTTCGTTAAGCAAGGAACCCAACCAACTCAAAAAATGAAGAACTTGACTTGGAAAGATCAGATGCCTTGGGCAGCATCGTGCCAAGGAAAACAAACCAAGAAAATGATAAATGAATGTTATCCAAGATATTAACCAAAGAGAGGGCGTGAACTTGACTTAGGCACCCAAAAATGAAGGAAATTATGCATCAAATAGGTACAGTGCATGCTTGGATAGGGGCACACACCCTTTCGAAAGTTGGCACAACTTGCTAACTAGAAAACAATCGAAAGGATGCATCACTCCGAGTGAAGGGGTGTGTCGGTTGGAAGATGGAACACCTATATAAACCAATGGATGAAGCCATTTGGGAGGCATAACAAATGTGACATATTCTTTCATAATCACATATTGGGGAGTTCTAACGTAGTGACTAGTAGAGAAGGAAAGCTCCCCCCAGGGAGCCAAGTAGACATTGGATGGTATCTTGAGCTTCCTTGGGGCGGTTGGACCAAAGAGGTAAGCATGGAGAGTTATTCATAAATAATGGATTTGGTGGATGAATGAACTTTTGCAATGAATAAGTAGGGTTGCATGCTGCACCATTTCTAATGCAGAGCAACAAGATTTTCAAGAGAATAAGCATGAAGGATTTTCGTTCAGACTGAGGTAATGAAGGAAGCATGAAGGAAGGGCACACAGGTTGTCATGACAAAGAGTCTTGGTGTTTTCATGATGGGTTTCTCTATGTAATATGAGCAAGATATCCATTTTGTAAACTTTCTTTGTGGGGCAGTTGGAGATGACCATATGGGTTTATGTCAACCTGACCATAGTGGTAATTTGAGGTTAACAATGAGCTCAGTAAATTTAGAGGATTTATGTGATGCTTTCAAAGGTATGCTTATCATATTTCATCAACAAGATCATTCTCGTGCAATCAAATTTTGATTTCGTTTCATTTAGACCGTTCCCATTATTGGGTTTCTTTTGTCACAAGGGTGAGCAAAAGGAGTTCCCTTAACTATCTAGTTAGGATATCCAGAAAGAATAACAAAGAGTTAGTTGGTTAGTGGCTCAACTAACATAAAGAAACAATAAATAAAAAACAATGAAATAAATATATTCTAATCAAGTAATAACGGAAAATGAATGCACCAAGAAAACACAAGGGATGTATACCAAGTAAATTGATCTCTGAATTGACACTCCTTAGAGAAATATGGGAACTTATGAGTCCCCTCTTCCTCCTTGGGAAGGCTCTTGAGTCCCCAAGTACAAAGTCTTATTTCTATTATCAATGGATAACAAAGAAAAACGGTGAAGAAAAGAGTGATAGACTACTCAAGAGGTGAGAGCCCTAACACTTGCTATGAATGCCCAAAATACTTCTATGAGGAAGATGGCTTCCCAAAGCTAAAAATGAGCATCATAACAATACTCAATTTCTTCTTCTTCTTTGCATACAATGGCCCTTTATTTATAGGAGGATGGAAATCTTTTTCTTAACTAGTTCCAAATGTGAATGGGAGGCCCTTAGAGGTACCTCCCATCCTTTTCAATGATCCCAAAGCAAAATTTTGAGGTGATTTTGGGTAGGGAGAGATCCCCTTCATCCCAAAAGTGGTTGAGGCCCGACCGAACTCATCAATGCATTATTTTTTCTTCTGCGTCAGTATTTTGACCGTTAGTCACACACTTTGCACACTGTGCGCGTAGTACACTGTGTTAGCCCACACAAATGTGCATGTGCTTCTTTGGATGAATGTTCATGGATTTCTAGAACCACTTTTACATAGTTTTATGATTGTATTTTCAAAATGAGTGTAATCCTTCCATAAGTATTGGTAGTATGTTGTGTTTGTGTTAATTTTTTCTTCATCCATTTTCTGCATCTGTAGTGAGCCATTTTTCAGTGATAACAGATGCCCCCTGATGTGTTAGGATAGGAGAATAAATATAGCCAAAATACATCATAGTTTCTTTTGGTGATGATGAAATTATGTAGAAAGTGAGAAAAAATCAACATGAGGATCTTCGAGAGACATCCGTTGGAGGGAGAGGGGATGAAATATCAATACAAAGTATGCTAAAAAACAAAAAAAGTGTTTTTACAAATGAGGAGGGCATGCCCCATGCTCATATCATGAAACCATAAAGGGACGCCAATAACTAAACTTTTGTTGACAAAGTAGATATCTGCATCGCCCTTGGAGGCACTAAAACAAAAGATGATGAGTCTGATGAAATAATTGTCTTTGAATCGAGTGGTGAAGGAATCAAAGGCATTGATAGCCTAACAAATTCAGAGGTCTTTGGTTGCTACTGAAAATTGAAATGGTCACAAAGTAAGATCCATTGTAACATGAAATGGTGTTGGAGTTGAATGTTATGGGGAGAAACGACATAAGAGAGTGATGATGAATATCTCTGTGTCATTTGAGGCTACTCACTATAAATGGAATCAGAGCCAAGATACTATCACTTTTATGGATTTTTTTTGATTTCGGCACGAAAGGTGATGTGACGATAAGAAGAAAAAAGGCTTCTAGGTATCTAGTTCATCAAAATGGTGTCAGAAACTGTATTGGTGGAAGTGAACGGGGTGATAATAATGAACGATGTCTAGAATATATGGGATCCCAGAAATTCCCTTGGTTGGGGGGTATTGATGGATGGTATCAACTGTAATATACTATATGGTGTCAGGGGGATGTCTAGATATGGGAAAACTCTGCTATATGGGGGAGGCTACAAGGGGATGTAACATAGGTCAAAATGTAGAGCGATACAAGACACATAGGTCTATGGTGGTTGAAATTTTGGCTTAGATACAAATGGCCTGTAGAGGGTGTGAGGGAAGTGAGATGACCCAATCAAGTTTAATAGGGGTTGCGATGTGCCAAGGGAAAAAATCCATCAGGTGCGATGCAAAAATCTATTGTACTTGCTAAAATGGGAAACATGCTTTTTACAATTATCAGATGAATAAATAATGGGCTTGAAAGTACATGTACAGAAATGGGTGCCCTAGTGAAGTATGGATTGGCTGATATAGGGTGAAAGTAGAGACAAGTGGAGGGTGAGGGGCCCATTGGTTAGTTTCTGTACCAGGTAGATGAATGAAGGATGATGTTGTGGATGGGAATTTGATGGTGGATGATATGGAGGGTTAATGATAATGCAAAGGTGCATTTAATGTAACACAAAATAATAAGGTGGGATTCCAGAATGGGGTGGTTAGCATGACAAGGAGGAAGAAGTATGAGGTTCTTGATCTGGGATGTAACACTACCAAGACTCCCAAGCCTAATGGATATAATAGCATGAGTTTAAATATTACAAGGGGGGAATATATGTGGGACAAGTCATGGAGGTGAGAGAGCTAGCAGATGATGGTACCTAAATGCAATGGAGGTGATGGTACCGCATATTCAGGTGTGGGGAACCAAAGGATACAATTTCAGGGGGGATGATTGGGGAATGAAACTGTGAGAAGAGGGTCAAATGGTATGAGGGTTTGGAATATATACTTGTAGGAGCCAATGGATTCCATGACTAGCGATGTGAAGGGGGCTGCTGGTGAGGACTTGCATATTCAAAAAAAATACCCGATGTGAAACATATATAAAAATAAAACATATCTAACAGTTTCTTGATAATGAAACGTAGATAGAGGATGTCTACCTGCACCCGAGGTGACAAAATGGAGGTCCCCATGGCCCTAGAATAAAATGCAAACACGAGAGTATCGTTGTGAAGGTGATGGAATATGGTCTCATGGGTTTGGATGGTGTGAGAAATGGAGCTCGAATGCTCCCAAAAAGATACGAGGAAGTTGGGAAAAAGGGCGTATATAAGGGCACAGGGCCCACATAACCACCTCATTTGTACTTGTTGTTGTGAAGGTCTGAGAGCTATTTGTGTGGACGATTCTGAGCCATGGGAAAGCATATGAGGTCAAATTCGATTGGTGAGAGACCTAGGTAACCATCATAAACTCCTACATAGTGTAGGCATGCTTTTGGGAGGGTAGGGGGTCGTACGAAGGGCCATACAGTCATTTTTTTGGGTGTGGTGGTGGGTCCATGCGAGCGATCTTTGATACGCACGAAGATATGTGTAATGGTCCATTTGGTAAGTTAATGTGCAAGGGCATTTCATGCGCTCATTACTGATGTAGAGACATAGAGAATGTCAATAACTAGTTGTGCCAAGGATATGGTTTGGGATGATTTTGGTAATGTGTTTTGACGCATTGCTGTGAGACTATCCCGAAATTGAGGGAGGGTTGGGTAGTGGTGTGTGTTGTGGTCGTATTGAGAGAAAATGGCACACGCATGCTTGGTTCTCAAACTGGGTAGTTTGGAGGAAGAAGGGTTCGAGGAGGTCGATGGGGCTACTAGTGTAGGTAGTAGTGGTGTACTTATGGGTTTTGGAATGAGATTTCATAACTCAGGTAAAGTAGGGTAGATATTGGTAGGGTGTCTAATGATGTTTCACAATGCGCATGGAGGTTGTATGTGGGGTGGGGAAGGGAGAGAAGGTTCCTTATTTTTATGTGTGCCTCGTTAGTTGGTGGCAGTTCCCCCTATTCCACGGGTAGGGTCTCTTGTAGTGGTAAGATTACCTCCAACTGTGTGACCCGTTGGGTTAGTGGATGGATGAGCCACTGATCACGGTAATAGGACCACATGTTGTGGTGGAAGGGATAAACCTGGTACCATAGATGGTGGTTCTAGATACAATACATGGATGGAAATGAACATATTTGGTAAGGTGAGGGTAGAAAAAACTTGATATATTGTTAATCCTGGGGGAGGATAAAAGAAGAGTATTTGGGTGATGGCCTGTGGGACTGTCTTCCAAACAAGGATTTTTCCCATGGGTGGTGGACTCTCTAACGTTTTGTCCTGTGAATTATGTATGGGGAGTTCATTAGTAAGTATCGAGGTGGGATGGGAAGGAGTGGAGGTGGAGTCTGACAAGTTCTTGATGGACTAGGGGCATGGTATATTGACTACATCGACCATGAAAACATACACAATGATGGTAGTGAGGTTGGGGTGTGAGAATCCTTGTTATGTACCAAGAAAACATGGATCCTGAAATAGTCTTGGTCCAATGTCTATCATTTGGACTAGGTTGGTGCTTGAGAAGATCAGGGGCAGGATGTTATCAATGTGTCCTGATTGGTTGGGTTCATGGTGGGTCAATTGATCGATGGTGAAAATTTTCCCATTGTGAGGGAAGAGAATGGTATGAAAGATCAAGGAAGATACAACTTGCATGGCGTACATGTAGCTTCATCCAAAGAGGATATTATAATCCAATTGGGATCAATGACTTCTATGTCGATGAGAATTATTCCCCCCCCCATATTGACCAGAACATTTTGATACAAGCCTTCTGGTTGGGATGGGCGACCATTGTAAGCTCGAAGAGCGATGGTGGAGGGGATTAACTCAGTTGAACCGAGTTGTTACCATACTATTTTGGACATGATGAAAGTGGATGTTCCTTCGTCGATGATGCAATGATGGACAGTGATATTATGGATTTTGAAAGGAACTAAGAATGTGACTAATGATGGCGGTTGTGGGTCTACTTCGTCTAATTCAAATGTGATTAGATGGGTGTCTTGAGTATCTATTGGCCCCAATTGTGAAAGTAACACCTTTTTTTGGGAAGGGAATGCTTGAAGGAATTCCATAACTGACATGGAAGCATGTGATTGAGCGAGATCGTCAATAATATTGTATCTATGGGTGACCCGAGCATGAGGGTTATGCAAATTCCTGTGTAAGGGTGTGCGGGTGATGTGAGTGATGTCTTCAGTGTTAGGACAAGGGATCATAAATGGATGTCCAATTGGTGGTTAGGGAGCATCTGAGGTCGCGGGTAATGGATCAAGGGATGTACCATATTAGCGACTCTGAGTTTGTAAGAGTATTTCCTCTTCAATGGTGAGGAGGATATTGTGGTCGGTGGTGTTCCTTGGGTGGGGTTATTCAGGTGGAGAGAAACTCCCTTATGGGTGTTGGCATTGTACCCCCTCCAGTTGAGTATTAATGAATCCTTGATGTGCGATAGGGTTTTTTAATATCGTCGGTGGTAGTGGTGGTATATAAGTGGGAGGTCCCTGAGGTGGACCTTGAGGGTTGGGGGCCCACTGAAGATTCATAGTGTCCTTCATCCATTTGTAGTTGATGATTTGAGGGAAATGGTGAGTGTAATGGCCATGTTCACCACATAATGTGCAAGGGTAAATGGTTCAAAGGTTGTTAGTTCTCCCTTATCGTGGTTGGTCATTATTATTTCCCCCTTGGGGGATTTGGTTGGGGTTGGTTTCCCCTAGCTTGGGGGTTTTGTTGAGGGGGGTTCCCTCCTTGTCTCTAGTTCATATTCTTTCCTTTCTTCCGGTTATTGTTGGGTTTGTGAGGTGGATTGGCCGTATTCAACTATTCAAAATATTGAACTTGTTGAAGGGGGGAAGGTTGGATGAAATTGACCCCTTCGTGGTGTTGTCCATGTGGGGGTACAACAGGTTGAGGTGGACCTGGGAAGGGATAATATGGGTTACCTTGTGGGGGTTCATATGGGTTGTAAGAAGTGGAGGTGACTCCATTATTACAAGGTGAATATGACGTTATTGGTGGAGGGATAGGTTGTGGAACAAGGATTGGTTGAGGAAGGGATGTGGGTAGATGGGTACCCATGGGGGGAAGAGGAGGTGCAATGAATGGTGGAGGGGGTGGTGGGGGAGGGTAATATGGAGTTCCCCCATATGGTTGAAGATATGGATTGGTCCCATATGCAAGTACTTATTGTGTGTGTGGTTGAGTATGAACCATGGAGCCAATAAACCCATCAATGGTGTGTGATGTTTCATCTTTGTCTTGACCAAAGGCCAGAGGATGAAGAGAATATGGAAGGACTGTGTCTAAGTACCATGATTAGGAATAGATAAGGTCAAACTGTTGTTCCTTTGTGATGGATTCATCTTCCATTTGGGGGAGGGTTGTAGCGACATATTTGGAAAGGGTAGGAATGAGTGTTCGAAGGAACCAATCTAGCCTTTGTTGTGGGGTGGTGTTTACTTTACAAAGGTTGTGACGTCTATTCCATTCATGAATATGGTTGAAAATGTGAGTAGTGGTGTTTTGTTTTCATTCTGACAGGATTTCAGACCCAGTATAATGACGGATGGGAAGTTGAAAAAATGATAGGAATGCTTTGGCTAATGATTCAAAGGTTGAGTGTGATGCAGACTTCTCGTCCACGTAACATTTGGTTGTTGCACCGGTCAGGGTCCTATGAAATAACTGTAGATGAATGGAATCTTCCATTATGCTATTGGAATAAAACCACAGGTGGAAGGAAATGACATGGTTGGTGGGTTCCTCTCAGACTTGTCCTTCAAACTTAGGAATGTATGAAGGTAGTTTTGTAGGGATATTCATCCAAGTGGGGTCGTGCAATATGGGATCATTTTTCATTTTAGTTAGATCATGGATATTGAGTGAATCCAAAGAAAACATGATAGGAGTGGGTCCTGCTATGTTATGTGAAGAAGTGGTTAATTGGGAGCTTGTACATTGTGAAAAAGTTTGGGCTCCACCTCCTTGTGGAGGAGGGTTTGTTTGTGAGTTTCTTGGGATATGGGTTCCAGGAAAAGTTGTGCCTAGTAATCCTGAGCCTAGTACCATAGCACTAACTGGTGTATGTTGTGGTACTGCTCATGCCTCAGTGAAATTAGGAACACCGCCCAAAAGTGGGGGTAAGTTTTTTAAGCATATAGAATAGAGGGGATACTGTGGTTTCCATATGACACTAGACTAGAAGTGGGTGTGTGTAAATAGTGGTGAGGAATGATAGGACAAACTACTTTCAAATTACTTTAAACAATGTATTCATAAAATTCCATGTACTTCAACTGGTGAAAATCATACATCAAGACAATGTGAAAAAGTGGTTTGGGATGTTTTTTAACTCCTCATGGGGGAATAAAAATCATATAACAAATGTATGTGTCTTGTCCAACATAATGTCCTTCCTCTCAAATAACATTGGACCTCCAAAAAATATCTCGAAAGTGGGGCCAAAACCCACTTGAGGAGAAACTAGTGAAGGGACAAACAATTAGTTATAATGAGGGTTGAAGGGGGTATATTCTGGAAGTACTGGTGATATTTACCAAAAACCATTCAAAATCTCACTGAGGTGCGATTGCAGCCCATAACCACCACCTTTGGTAGATAAATCCTACGTTTTGGTTGCTAAGCTACCTCCATCAAGCACGACATTTATATTTTCAATTTCAAAAATCAATCACATGATGGATGTTATCCAAGGGTTGGGTGACCCAAGTAGGCACGCATAGAAAAACTGGACCTCGACCTTCAACCCTTCACAGGTGTCGCCCTACCTTATGGTATATGAATGCTTGAGTGGGAGTATTTTAGCACCCTAATTCACAACTTTCTAAGTTTCAAATGAGAAGTTATTATGGGGAGTTATTTGTATCCCTATCCCGAAAATCGTAACTTAGACTACCAAATTCTTTTGTGTTCCTCCTATGGAGTTTAGAAAGTGGGTTGATTATGGTTTATTTTAGAGTGTAAAATATGGTTGTGAAGTTGGGGTAATGGAACAAATTATTTCTTCACGATGGTGTGCAAAAAATACCCTTTTCTAAACAAATGAAGCCCACAAGAGTTTCAAGTATCTAGAAAAAATATTTTTGAATGAGATAGAGTGTGTGCGAGTGTTGATGGTGAAACAAGTTTTTAATAAATTAAATTCAATATTTAATTTATCTTGTTTAGATAACTTACTAAATTTTTTTCAAAATGAACCTTGCAAACAAAAGGAAATCCTAAGCTATTATGGTGTATATGATAATCCTTACTTGGGCCCTTTATCTTCCTAAGACATTTTGTAATCTAGAAAACTTGAAACTAGTCCTAGATTTTGAACATGTGGGCATGTGTGGGCCCTCACATCTTCTTTAAACTCCTTAAGTGATTTACTCTAACAATTTGAAAACTATCCTAGAATCACATGCATGTGGGAATATGGGCCCTTACAACTATTTTAAGATTAACTTTCAATAAGTAAGTTAAGAGGCTTAGCCTCTTTTTGAAAGTGATTTGATTTACCAAGGAAAATGGAGACTTATCTAAGTAGCCTCTTTTTTTTATTTCCAAGATCACATTAAGGTGCAAGGAAAGAGCATACTCCAAGATTGGTTTAGAGAATACTCCAAGATTGGTTTAGATGGTCTTCTAGTCCTAATTTAATGTGATGAATTTGTAAAATGAAATCTTTCTTCTGAGATTCAAACAAAAAAAAATTCTTAATCCCTCCACGTGGAGACCAAGGAAATCAAATATATTGATCCAAAAAGGATCCAAAGAAGGCTAAGAACAACTCAAAACATGCAGAGGCAACTCAACATTCTTATAATGGCTTTAGTAGACAACAAAAGTGAAAAACTTCAAAGTTCCCAAAACTCTGTGAAAATAACGTGATCGCGAAGAGCGCGTCGCAAGCTTTCTAATAGCACAAACGGCTTGTCAAACAAAGTTATAGATCAAAATTTATAAGTGGTCAAATTTTAGGTCAAACTTGGTCAAAAGTCAAAATTTCAAGGTGACACATGTCACCACTGCAAGGGTGACACATGGCACGTCCGTATAGCTGAGTTGGCATGAGATGATGTGGCAAGGTCATACAGATTGATGGTAGACACGTGGGTGAATTAGGTGATGACACGTGTCAATTTTGTGGACAAATGTTATGGTTCCACATGGAACAGTCATGGGCTGCCACGTGGCACCCCTCCAGTGGTTGGTATGTGTAAAACTATATCACTCCATAGGATTCGAACCCGAAACCTCATAGCCCAAAGGCCTCACACCTCTGCGCTAAGAAACCTTCCACTCTGTGTTCCTTGTTTATACCAGGGTCCGAATCTTATTTAAGTTTACTAATGTTTCGAATGGGGGGAGAAAAGGGATAGGCCTTCGGCCCAAAACTTGGTTCTATGTTACCCATGTGACCATATATATCGCCAACGATCAAACTTTAAACCATCCACCATTTTAGTCGCACATTCCAACTCTCCGCCAGAAATAGAATATTCCTCCAAATATAGCAGGGCACCATTTATCTGCCAACTGTTTTAACTAAACACCAAACAAATGTGGAGTCCACAGGATTCGATCTTGGGACCTCCGCTAACTAATGACTTAAAATAGCTCCACCTACCAGCATGCCAAGCAACTTAGTTATGACATAACTGCCACAATTTTGTATAAGAAGGGGGTTCGACCAGTGTATGGGACAAGAGAGGAGATCAAATCGAGCACACCCATATGGACTTTGTATAGACTGGGGCACACTTTTCGAGATTTCTCAGTCATTATTGCAAAGAGAGTGGCATGATAACCGAGGCAGAGATGTCTATTGGTCCTGAAAGTGTCAGACTCGCATCGGGGCATGGAGATAATCATTTTTAGGTAAAACAATGCCACAAACGAAATGGTGATGTTAGTTTTCTGATCTGAGCAAATATTCTACAACTTAAGTTTATAATGAGGTATAACTATGTATTTTTCCCAATTCTTTTGTGGAGTTAATAAAAAAATCTACCCATTTGAGAGCAGGACCCAGAGACGTAGTCCACCAGGGACGAACTCCGTTATCAAGTTATTTTTTTTCATATATGTCCCTTTCCTTTTGAGTTTTTCCTTATTTATGGTGTACTTTAGTTTATGCTCATTTTATGCAATTCTTTAATAAGTCACCTCACGAAAGGATCCTGGATCATGTTGGTATCAGAGAAATTGTATTTGACTTAAATTGTTGAGTATGAATGCTTACTAGGTCCAAGCATAAGCAGGGTGAAGGAACTCTTAAGACATTCAATCCTAAATTTGGTCGTGCATCTCGAAGGAAAAAGATGGTAGAAAAGGACAAGTGTGATGAACAAGAGAAAAACTTTCACATGGTCTTTTATCGCATGTCAGAAACGGTCGAACGAATGTATGGAGATTATGATAAGAGGATGAATACGAAAGGGAAGAAAAAGGAAGCACATGTAGATGATGATTCTTTGGTAAATCAAGGGGATGGAGGAGACCCTCATGAGCCTCCATCTTCGCCTTCAAGTTTTAGTTCTTCTTCCTCTGAGTATTCTCATCACTCTCAACATTCTAGACATAAAGCCTCTTTTAAGAAACCATTATTAAATCTTGATGTAAATTTTTGTTTACCTATGTTTAATGGAGATGTTAATCCTGAAAATCTACACAATTGGATCCAATGGGT
Organism: Picea engelmannii; assembly: GCA_009831015.1. NCBI lineage: Eukaryota > Viridiplantae > Streptophyta > Pinopsida > Pinales > Pinaceae > Picea > Picea engelmannii. The sequence continues at coordinate 147,562 of ML795973.1, forward strand.
TTAAGTATATTTCTATGTTCAACATATTGAGGAAGAGGAAGTTAAAGTGCAATTGGATTCTCTTCGGTTGGAAGACATTGCTCTTGTATGGTGGGAGAGAAAGTTGCACGACATAAGTAAGTGTGGTAATCTTCTTTCCTCATGGTCGGAATTCAATCAGAGATAAGGAAGCAGTTCTATCCATTAGGGTATTTACATAAAGCAATGATGGAATGGAAATTTTGAGACAGAGTAGAGGTGAGACTGTACAAAATTTCACAGAAGAATTTAGGAAGAAATATATCGCATTGAATATTCCTTTGGATTCTTATGAAACTTTAATGAAGTATATTGGAGCACTTCACAGTTATATTAGTCATACTTTGCTCTTTTTTAACCCTACTAGTCTTGAAAAATTTTGTGTGCAAGCCACTCACCTTGAGAACGGGGGGAAACATGTTCAAGAAGATCCCACGAAGAAACCTTCCAATTTCCCAAAAAATACTTTCAAGAAGTTAAAAAGGAATGACAAGAAGATTGCTACAATGACGAGAGAAGGAGGAAACCCATCTTTCACTCATTTCAATAAGGGCGGTCACGATGAAGAACACTGTTGGAAACTGCATCTAGAAAAGAAACTGAAACAGTTCGGTGGAAAGGGGAAGATGAAGACTGTTGCTATAGTGTAGAAATATCTTGGTTCTGAATAAGGAGATGAAGGAAAGATCACAACGGTTGGAGTACAAGGTAAAGATTCTCTTCATGATAATTCAAGTTCCAATGATGAATCTCATGTTGATGAAGGAAAGAGGAATGAGTTATTTCATATAAGAGTTGTATCTAAACATACTAAGATAGATACATTATTTGATCTGGGTTCCCAAGTAAACTTAATATCTGAAGCACTTGTCAAGAATATGGGTCTTGAAATGAAACCACATACAAATCCTTATCCTCTTGGTTGGGTATGTGATAAAGAAAAACTTAATGTCACCAATCAATGTAGGATCATATTTTCTATTGCTTCAAAGTTGATTGATGCAGTGGATTTGGATGTTGTACCGCTTGATATATGTCGCATAGTGTTGGGAAGTCCTTATCTTTATGATATAAAATAAGACTTCTTTCGTCATGAGAAAAATACCACCTTACTAAAGCGAGAGTGGAATATATTGTTAGATCTCACAGCATGAGGGTAAATACAACATTTGTTAGTGCAGGGAAAATAAAAAGGATCATAATCACTAATAAGAGATATGTACTCATGGTCATCAAAGAGAAATATGCCGAGACATCCGATGCTTTCCAAGGGTGTGATTCATCTCATAAAAAGGAATTAATTGATGTTGTCTCTAAGTTTGATAATATTTTTCAGGAATCAAATGGATTACCTCCTAAGAGGGAAATCCAACATGAGATACATCTTCAACATGATTCTCCTCTTCCTAATGTGGGCATGTATAATGTGTCAGTTGTGGAGATGCGAAAGATCAAGAAGAAGGTACAGGTCTTATTGGATCAAGGGGTCATCAGGCCCAGTTCATCTCCTTGTGGTTCTCCGATCGTGATAATGTCAAAGAAGGATGGAACATGGCGAATGTGTGTTGATTACCGGGCTTTAAATAAAATCATAGTGAAAAATAGATACCCTTTTCCTTGCATAGATGATTTACTTGATCATTTGAATAATGTTGTTTATTTCACTAAGCTGGATTTGCACAGTGGATATCATCAAATCAGGGTCTCAGAACAAGATGCATGGAAAAATTCCTTTAAAACCAAACAATGATTGTTTCAGTGGTTAGTTATGTCGTTTGGGCTTTGCAATGCTCCGACAACTTTCATGCCTATGATGAATGATGTATTCAGGACTTTCTTGGATGACTTTGTGATTGTATATTTAGACGACATTCTTTTTTTTAACGGGACTTGGGATGAACATGTAAGGCATGTAAAACAAGTATTGGATATTTTGCAAAGGGAAACGTTGTATGTGAAAATGTCTAAATGTGAATTTGGTAAGACTTCAATTGTATAATTAGGTCATATCGTGGGAGGAGGACAATTGAAGATTGATCCTTCCAAAATTGAAGTAATTGTAAAATGGCCTGAGCCAAAGAGTGTGACTGAAGTCTGAAGATTCTTGGGTGCAATCCAATATTAGAGGAGATTTATTCCCAAATTCTCCTTGATAGAAGCTCCGTTGCATGCCTTAACTAGTGTGAAGAACACTTTTCAGTGGGAAGGAAAGAAACAAAAATATTTCAACATTTTGAAGGAGAAGATCAGTACCGCACTAGTATTAGCATTGTCGAATCTTCAACAATATTTTGAGATCGAGACATATGCCAATGGATATGCCATGGGTGAAGTATTGATGCAATATCGTAAGCCTATCTGTTACCACTCTGAAACTTTTAACCAAGATGTTGTTAACTATCCTACATATGATAAAGAGTTGTATGCATTAGTTCAAAGTGTAAAAAAATGGAAGCACTACTTGTTAGGGAAGGAAACCATCATACATACGGATCACCAACCCTTACAGTATCTTCAAGCACAAAAAAAACTAAAACAATCTCGTCACTACAGATGGGGATTTTCTACAACAATTTCATTTGGTAATAAAGTACAAGAAGGGTACAAGTAACAAGGTAGTCAATATGCTTTCTAGACCTCCTATTGTTGCTTCTATTATTTTGAAGAATACTTCTTTATCTAATGATAACTATGTAGAAACATATGCCATTGATGAATATTTTAAAGAAGTATATGAGAAGCTAACCCATGGTGCACAAGTAGAGAACCATTGTCTGTAGTGAAAATTATTCTATCATCTTGGGAAGCTATGTATTCCTACAAGTGAACGAGTCCATGTAATACGAGAAGCTCACACTTATCTTATGTCTAGGCATTTTGGGGTAGGAAAAACTATGGATCATTTGCAAAGGTTTTGTTATTGGCCTCAAATGAAAGCAATTGTAACTAAATATGTAAAGCGGTGTGTGATTTGTTCTACTTGTAAGCCCACTAATAGAAAATTGGGGCTATACTCACCACTTCTTGTTCCATCCCATCCATGGGAAATCATTTCCATGGATTTTGTAGGGGTTTTACAAATGAACAAAGGGGGTCATGATTATTTGTATTTCGTAGTGGAAATGTTCAACAAGATGTGTATCTTGATGCCATGTAAAAAGAAGATCACTGTTGATCAGATTGCTAATCCCTTCTTTCAACATGTTTGGGTTCACCTTGGGTTACCGACGCCCATTGTCTTGGATCGATATGCTCGATTCCTTGGGGATTTTTGGACTACCTTGTGGAGAATTATGGGTACCAAATTGAAGAGGAGTAATGTTTTTCATCCACAGATCGATGAACAGACAGAGGTGGTAAACATAACAATGGTACTTTTTCTTCGAGGCTACTGTAGAAAGCATCCTAAGTTATGGGATGAACAGATACCCTATGTACATCATGCTTGTAACTGAGCTTTACATTCATCAACTCAGAGTTCACCTTTTGAGACATGTTTTGGGTGCCTACCAAAGGTTCCTTTGGAAATGATGTATGGGAGAGATGTCAAAGTGAATGAAGAATGAACAGAGGACAAAGCCCACAAGTTTATCCAGAGGATTCAGTAGATACACTCGGCAGCCAGGGAACAATTGTAGAAGATTCAAGAACAATATAAATCTTGACATGAAAAAAACAAGGTTGATCATCAGTTCCAGGTTGGAGACCGGGTATGGCTTCATATCAGAAAAAAAATATTGAAGGGTGAAGGCAAGAAACTCAAGCCCATCCGATATGGACCCTTCACTATATTGGAGAAAAGAAACACTAATGATTTTCATTTAGATCTTCCACCTTATATGCAGATTTGCTCCATTGTGAACGCAGAGAACTTGAAACTTTTTTAGCCTCCCATGATCATGGATCAGGATGAGGAAGTTTCAATTCCTTTAGTTTATGAGTTTTCACCTGATTAATTCGATGATTTATAGGAAGATATCATCCTGGGTAGAAGGATGAGGACTTCACGTAGGGGTGATGTTGATTATCTTCTAGTAGGATTAAAGGGAACACATCCAAGCAAGAAAAAGTGGAATGAGAAGGACAAAGAGAGGGGACTCTTCCCTCACTTACCAGTTGATTGATGAAATCTTTTGGTGGTCCAAAAATTTCTCAGTGAGAAGGTGTGATCCAAAAAGGATCCAGAGAAGGCTAAGAGCAACTCAGGACGCGCAGAGGAAACTCAGGACGCTCACAATGGCTTCAACAGATAGCAAAAGGGAAAAAATTAAAAGTTCCTAAAAATACATGAAAATGGAATGAACACAAAGAGGGCGTCGCAAGTTTTCTAACAGCGCAAACAACTCGTCAAATGAAGTTACGGATCAAAAGTTATAAGCGGTCAAATTTTAGGTCAAAATTGGTCAAAATTCAAAAGGTCAAGGTGACAAGTGTCACCACTACAAGGGTGACATGTGGCAGATACATTCAACTGAGTTGGCATGAGATGATGTGGCAAGGTCGTACAGATTGATGGTAGACACATGGGTAAATTAGGTGATGACACGTGTCAATTTCATGGACAAATGTTATGGTGCCACATGGCCCAGTCATGGGCTACCACGTGGAACCCCTCCAGTGGTTGGTATGTGTAAAAATATATGACTCCACAAGAGTCAAACCTGAAACCTCATAGCCCAAAGGCCTCACACCTCCGCGCTAACCAACCTTCCACTATGTGTTCCTTGTTTATACCATGGTACGAATCTTATTTAAGTTTACTAATGTTTCAAATGTGGGGAGAAAAGGGCTAGGCCTTTGGCCCAACCCTTGGTTCTATGTTACCCATGCGACTATATATATCGCCAATGGTCAAAATTTAAACCACCCACCATTTTAGTCGCACATTCCAACTCTCTGCGAGAAATAACATATTCCTCCAAATATAGTAGGCCACCATTTATCCACCAATTGTTGTAACTAAACACCAAACAAAAGTGGATTCCATGAGATTCGATCCTGGGACCTCCACTAACTAATGACTTAAAATAGCTCCACCTACCAGTGTGCCAAAAGACTCGGTTATGACATAACCACCACAATTTTGTATAAGAAGGGGGTTCGACCAGTCTATGAAACAAGAGAGGAGATCAGACCGAGCATGCCCATATGTTTTTTTTACAGACTGGTGCATGCATTTTGAGATTTTTCAGTCATTTATTGCAGAGGTAGTGGCACGGTAATCGAGGCAGAGGTGTCTCTTGGGCCTGAAAGTGTCAGACTCAGATTGGGGCATGGAGATAGTCATTTTTAGGTAAAACGACACCACGAACACAATGTTGATGTTAGTTTTCTGATCTGAGCAAATATTATGTATCTTAACTCCAGAATGAGTTATACTTATGTATTTTGCCCAATTCTTTTGTGGAGGTAATAAAAATACCTACCCATTTGAGGGTAGGACCCATAGACGTAGTCCACCAGGGATGAACTTTGTTATCAAGTTCTTTGTGTTCATATTGCATGATTATGTCTGTTTCCTTTTGATTTTTTCCTTATTTATGGCGTACTTTAGTTTATCCTCATTTTATGCAATTCTTTAATAAGTCACCTAACGAAAAGATCCCAGATTAGATATTGTGGTTCTTTTTAATATCCCTAATTAACTATGTGTGATTTGGGGATTATGTATGAAAGAATGATATCTCATCCTTCTTGTAATGGATTTTACAAAGTACTAAAATCAAATCTAAACTACTGAGTGGAAGTGGGAAACTCCAACCTTACAATTTTGCAAAATTAAGGTTGGTACATGGCAGAATTAGAAACTATCATGCGTAGTGCGCATACTGCACATTTCAAGAGTTTTGATAGAGCACAAAAGTGCACAGATAACACTCTTATTCATCCTTAAGCGGCACACGCGTAGAGAAGTTTATGGGATGAGAATTTTGAAAAAAATCTCTTACTGTGGGGTGAAATCCTACTCTCGAAGGGTGAGGTTAGGATGGTTTTTGAACCCTGTACATGAAAACAAGTAGGAAATAAAACTCTAATAACATAATTGGGGATAATTTTGATTCAAATCCCTAGTATGGTCACACATCTGTTGGGTTCCTTTTGTCACAAGGGTGAGAAAAAGGAGGTCCCTTAACTATCTAGTTAGGATATCCAGAAATAACAACAGAGAGTTAGTTGGTTAGTGGTTCAACTAACATAAAGAAACAAGAAACAAACAAAAATGAAATAAATATAAATTAAGAAAGTAATAACTCAAAATGAATTCACAAAGAAAACACAAGAGATGTATACCAAGTAAACTAATCTTCGAATTGACATTCCTTGGAGAAATATGGGAACTTATGACTCCCCTCTTCCTCCTTGGGAAGGTTCTTGAGTCCCCACGTACAAAGTCTTATTTCTACTATTAATGGCTAACAAAGGAAAATGGTGAAGAAAAGAATGATATGCTACTTAAGAGGAGAGAACCCTAACACTTTCTATGGATGCCCAAAAGATTTAAAAGAGGAGGATGGCTTCCCAAAGCTAAAAATGAGAAGCATAACAATACTCAAATGCTTCTTCTTTTTTGCATACAATGGCCCTTTATTTATAGGAGGATGACAAGATTTTTCTTAACTATTTTCAAATGTGAATGGGAGGCCCTTTGAGGTACATACCATCCTTTTCAGTGATCCGAAGGTGAAATTTGGGGGTGATTTTGGGTATGGGGAAGATCCCCTTCGTCACAAAAGTGGTCAAGGCTCGACCAAACTAATCAATGCACCATTTCTATGTCTATTTGGGTCTTTCGACTGTCATTTGTGCATGGTGCACATAGTACATCCCACACAGATGTGGGTGCACCGCTTTGGCTGAAAGTGCACGGATTTCCTGAACCACTTTTACATAGTTTTATGATTGTATTGAAAAACTGAGTGTAATACTTCTATAAGTAGTGGTATTATGTTGTGTTTTTGTTAATTGCTTCTTCATCCATTTTCTACATTTGTGGTGAGACATTTTCCGGTGATAACACTTGTAATTTGGGAGTATTATTGAGCTAGTTATTTAATGGATTTCACTAAGGTTGTCATTTTAATAAATTATCTAAGAGAGACACCTTAGTGTAATAGCTCATTGGAACCAAAAGGAAAACCTCTAAATGTTGAGATAATGAAAAAGTGAGTTCCATTGCCCAAAAATGATTTAAAGTCAAATAAATCACTTTTTGGAGTAAAAATCCTTAATAAATTAATAAAGTGATTTTAGAAGAAATAATGAAGATACAATAAAAGGTCACTTGGGGGGAAAAAGGGAAAAGGGGGTATAAAAGTATAATCAGAGTTCATTCTCTCATTATGTATGATTGATCATTTTACCTATTGTTTTGGAGAGCTCTTGGAGCCTTTGGGGTTTGGACGAAACCCTTGTTATATTGGTTTTGGTGGTGAGAGATTCCACCCTAGCAATTGGTGGGGGGATCATCCATGTCTTCCTTTTGGATCTATTGTTATAGATATTGTTTTGTTGGATTCATTTGGGGTTTAGGGATCCATAGATTCTTGGAGAGGGCACATCACTTAGCACTACTTGGAACTCTTCTTGAGGTGGATACACGATTGGAACTACTTAGCCATTTTATTTAATAAGGGAACATTATTGGCAATTCTTCACGAGGGATTCACTTTGGAACTTGTGGCATTCTATTGGGGACGAAGCACTTGGCACTCATTTGGCATTAGAGGGGTGCACTTGATTTTATTCTACATTCATTTTGAAGAGTGAAACCATCATTAGGTGGTTTCTATTACATTGGGTAAGGCACCTTTGTTGTTTGGCATCATTTACATTTGGTGTGGGGTGAATTTCCATTGCGGAGCTATTTTGGAGGAGGCACTTATATATTGTGGAGCTACAACCAACATCTTGACGAAGAACTTATCATTGGATCTATATTCTATCTTGGTACCATCTATATCTTATATATGGATCATCCTTTCCAGGTAAGGTTCCATCATTTCTTGGCATTTTGTACTTGATTTGGCATTGAATGAATAAAAAAAATGCTCCTTATATTTCCTTATTTCATATTTCTATGGAATGTATGCAAATTGTTTGTTAAAAGGCCTAAATACTATTTGCTAGAAAACTTTTTTTCAAAACTCATGAATCAAACAAAGCATAAAAACAACAATAGTAAGGTGTTTGAAAAAAGTCATGAATCAATAGTAAACTACTAAACATAACAGTAGCAAGTTGTATGGAAAAAGGGGCCAACAGACATCCATAAAAGACCATTTTGGTAGCCCAAGTGTTTGAAAAGGGTGTTGTACTAACTAATAGTAAAACTGGGGACTTTAGCAGTGGTTTTTGAGGGATTTAGAAAATTGTTCGACATAATTTTTGAACCACATATCCTCTAAATTGTTTCAACATCAAGCCCGTATTTATTTCATCCATAAGAGGGGTTACGAAATCTGAAAATTACATCAACAAATAAAAAATATTTCATCCAAAAAGTAAGGGGGAATATTACATTCATAGTTCGGTGTGTTAGCAAACTGTTTGAGGAAAGTTTTGAACCAAAAAATCACCCAAACAAATCAACAAAATAGAAAATAAAATTAGCATCAAGGCAAGGGATATTTCAATTGTAGTTTGAAATTCTAGTGAGAATGACAACGGAATAGTTTTTGTTATTTCCAAAAAAAAACCTTTAGGGAATTAATATGTACCATAGACATAGTATTTTGTTAGTTGAAGTACTTAGAAAATTATTACACACATAAATCCTATTCTACTTATATTTTATTATTCAATCAAGTACATATTTATACATGAAGTTTTAGGGAATATCTCAACTACACACAAATAAGATCTAATAGTTGGAGAAAATATCCCAAACCCAACTAGATCTAACAAACTCCTCAATAATAGAATATCATAGTAAACACAAGACAAGTAGGAGTTAATTACTCCAACACCCCCCTTAACGAGTATTTGTCTTTGATTCTGATCTTTGTCATCTCTTTCTGGTATAGTCTTCATCAACATATTTATCCACTTATGAAATCTCATAGACTATGCTATTTCACACAACCATTCATTTGAGCTACCACTTGATTAATTGAAGATACAATTTCTTCTGACCATCAATTTCATATTTGTAATGACTAAAAAATTATATATGCTTCTATATACCAAAATACATAGCTCATTGTGGTTGTTAGAAAAGTAGTCTACATATTGAATCATTCGATTTACATACTTCCATCTGTCAAAATACATAACTTGGTGTATTCACTAGTTATATAGGAAATAAATCTAGATATTGAATGTATCCAGGATTTAGTCTTACAACATAACCTCTTTCATCTCACAGATACAAAAAATGTAGACACAACCTAATAGCAGGTATCTTTCCAACATACACGTCTCGTTGTATTCATTAAAAAATGCAAGCTCTTTGGTCATGTTACCCGGTTCTAAAAAATATGAGAGGTTCTTCATTAAAATCTCACACGAACACAAACTCCTCAAATATTTCACACTTTTCACACCAAATAAACAACTAAAATATTCCTTTGCAATCTAGTCATTGCATCAATCCTCATTTTTCTTCTCAAACCATAGAACCACACATAAATTTGAATCATTTAAACTCCACACAACAAACCCAATTGAAAATAGTTCCAAAAAATGGATGTAGACTCCATTGGTAACTTCACCTTGGAACACACATCAATATTAAATAATTAAACAATGATGCCTCTCACTAATCTTGGACAGGGAAAGTGATTCTATGCTCAAGGAAAGGACCTTGGAAAACAAATATTTTAAGCTTAAGGAATCTCTATTGTTATCATGATTCTATGTCAGGTCTTTGCATTGGATGGAACATTACAACTCCTTGTCAACATCAATCATACTCTTAACATGGAATCTTCTTGATAAAACAATTTAAGTTCTCATGTGGGTCTCAACTCACGACTCTAATATACAAGTTTAGCAAAAAACACACATGGAAACCCAAACACACAATAGATACTAGATCACAACAAAAAATTACTCTCCTATGCTAACCTATTTCTACAACAAATTTATCTCACAATTTTTTTTTTCATTTTCCTTGACCCTCACGTGAGCGAGTTAATTCGAGACCAACTCTGATACCAACTTAGAAAATTATTTCACACACAAATTATATTCTATGTATATTTTATTATTCAATCAAGAACATATTTATACATGAATTTTTCCCTCAACTACACAACAAACTCACGAGGGAATATCTCAACTACACACATAAGTAGGATCTAATAGTTGGAGAAAATATCTCACAACCAACTAGATCTAACAAACTCCTCAATAATAGAATATTACACTAAACAAAAAACATGTAGGAGTTTATTACTCTAATAGAAGTGAACCATCCATCAGTTGGTTTATTTTCCAAAAAATATCATTTTGTCGTTTTGTCATCCATTGATTCTATACAATGATACATATGAATATATGTCACCTTTTTTTTTGGACCTAAAACCAACTTAAAATATCTTCATCATAATATGTTAATATTTTATTCAAAAAGCCTCAACAGATTCCTAACATAATGTTAAATGTCATTCTCACTATTAGTAGAAAAAACTTTCACTCAGAGAAATTTTGGAAAGAATTTTCACAAGAAAAAATAAAAATTCTCATGTGTTATATTGCATGTAGATGAACAACTATTCCAAAATAAATCCTTGAGTATCGAATATGGTGGTTATTTACCCCGATAATCTCCTTTCTCTATTGGGGTAGTTAATTCCATAAGATAAAAATGATTTTTTTTTTGCAATTTTTTTATTTCTTTTAGTATTTACATTTTTTATCTTATTATGAGTCTGGAGAGAAATATATTTTAATCAATTCCTTACTAAACCTCTACAATTCCATGAGAGTGTTTGAAATATCTCTTATATAAATAAAGGCTACAAGGCAGCTTAGTCCCTTCGGAGTTAGTTGCTTGAAACAATGTAAAGTGTTTGCAAGCAAGAAGATTTATGATAGAACTTTGTAAGAATAAGAAAAAGGGTAAAGTGTTCAGCCTGGAGTAAAACTTATTAAGTTATCATATGCAAGAAACAATGTAAATAGGTGAAATGGTCAAACTTAGTAAGTTAGCATATGCAGAAGAAATGTAAATATATGAAATTTTTAATGGACAAGTTAGTATGCGGTGGAAGCAATGTAAAGGCGTTGTAGGTAAGAATGGGAAACAACAATCCTGGGTAGATTTCTGCACACTAGAGATGACATTTAACTTTTCTAATAAGTAATGGAAAGATGAAAAGTTGTCAAAGATTTGGACATAAAGGCCATTAAGCTTGGTGCATAAAAGCCAGTAAAAATGACTATGTGCACGTGTTGATAAGAAGAAATGACCACCCACCAACTAAGAGGGAGAGTCTAGTCCGAGGTTGTCTAAGTAACCTAAGACATTTGAGGTAACTCATCCTGATGGGTTTAACACCTCTGGTAGATAAGGAGATCTAACCTGAGCTATAAAAAATAAAAGAACTAACTATTTTATAACAAATATATACTATTTACATGTATCTACATAATTTACAATACATTAAGGTACTAGATTTATGAGAAATCTCATGAAACTAATAAGTTGGAAAGGGAACTAAAACCGAGGAAAAATTATAATTTAAGAAAATTGAATATACTATACTAATTCTACTTTAAATTCACTAACTAACAACTAAATCAAAACTTAACCTAATTATAAATGTGATTTTAAATCATGATAATAATTTAAGTCTAATTAACAAAGCATTTAGACTAAATGATAAGACTTATGATTCACATTCATTAAACTAAATCAAAGAAACAAATTTACTAACCTATATAGGCTTGGAGCGAAATAAGTCAAGTAGTTGTGTCTTCGTGTGTGAAATCTCTTCCAACAACCTGTTTGTTGAGTAAAAACTATGGCAAACAACAGTGGAATTCAAAAATAAAACACATCTAAAGAAAATAATTCCAATAGAATATTGAGGTTTTAATGCAGGTACATAAAGTACAACTAATAAAATCTGATTCTTTATGAAACAATATAATTATTCCGCTCAAAGGAAAACAATCACATTGACAGTATAGATCACTGCATGAATATACCATACAAGTAAACTTTATATGCTATAACCTATGTGATAAATTGATTTATATCATAAAAAACCTTAATTGTTGGGACAATAAACTATTGAATTTAAAGTTAAACTAAGTGAATATAAACGCTAGTGATATCAGTGCATGGATAAAATAGACAAAAGCTAAGTTTAATCAACACCATATTTGCAATAAGAATTAAAACATGTCATTCCATGAAAGATATTATATTGAAGCGTAAAAACAATTTCCTCACAGGAGTAAAACTTGAGGCAATCTGGAACATTACGTTCTTCTCTAATATTCACTTCTCCATTATCCCAAAATTTTCACAATGTTCGTGCCTCTAAAATACATGATTATTTAAACAGTAGTATGGATATATTCTCATATCAACATGATAGAGTCGGATCCTTCAAAAATAGAGTAGTTTAAATAGAAAATCATGATCTCTACTCATAGCATAAAAATTCCATGAAAGGATAATTCTATCCAACAACTTGTCAAAAGTTTGTTGGGATGATAACAAGAAATCAATACTTCTCCCTTTCAAAATAATCTTAATGCTAATTAGAACAAAAGTAATCTTAGATGATATCAAACAGTCTTTGATGACAGCATCAGTGATATCAGTGATATCCCTCCATTGTTTAGAGACCTGAAAAAGAAAACAAAATCAATTAAAAGTCTCATTATACTTAATTATAAAGACTAGCTACACAATCTATGATTATGTAGCTAGTCTTAAAACATAATAAAATCAAAACAAATCTAAATCTGAATCTGTATTAAAATAAAATTAAAATTAAAACAAGACTAAAATAACGATTTTCATTACGAAAAATTATGTATTGGAAATCGAAGAGGCATGCAATTGGGATTCAACAATGATATTTACATTGGTAGAATTTTTGACAATAGTGGTTGGAGAATTCTTTGGCTTCTTATTATCCCGAGGAAAAATATATTATATATCACATATCAACTGTTGGTTTTTCCTATTTATCTCATTGTTTTTCCTTTGTATTTGATCAAGGCGTATTTGCAGGTATGTAAAAGTTGCATAGTACATTTTGGTTCGAGATTGGTAGCTAAGACAATTTTTTAGGTCTAGTTCAGGGATGGAATGTTGGTGATTCTTATCTAAGTGTTTCTCTATAGAAAGATTCCCCTATAGGGCAAYCCCAATGCATGCCAGTCCTTCAAACCCGTGAAGAAATGGATGTAAATTATAAAACAATTCTTACTGGGTCTGAAGAAATGGATGTAAATTATAAAACAATTCTTACTGGGTCTGATCCTMTACTCCATTTTTCCATTTATGTCTCCACAAGAGGAATCGTGATCCTCTATGGTCATAGGCTCAATCAAAACTGTTTGTGAATTAGAGTTGTTTCCTGACAACCTTTGACCTGTATTTTTGTTATTAAAATGAACCCCTTCCTTACCTTGAACTTGCTTTCCATGCTTATTGAGCTAGAGATTGGTTTCTAGGCATGTAGACTTAATCCCTGTACCTTTCCTCAAATGATCTAAGGGATTCTCCTTCAATTGGTCAATGATTGATTCTAGGTTTTGAACTTGCACTAGTTTTCCCTTAGCCTTGATTTGAGTAAAACGAATAACAAGGGTAGGAATTAATTGATTTAAATGAGGAGAGGAAATATCTGACTCCTGCGTAACCCTTGACACCTGAGAACTAGTGTGAATATTCAAGAAGAAGGTGGAATATTACACAAAATTCTACAGAACCTTTACCTCAACCAAAACAAAAATGATGAGAAATTACTCTTTAGAAAATGTGGCATATATCTGTTATAGGTTTATTTATGCAGAAACTTCCCACATGGACAGTAATCGAGCCCATTTTTGAGATGCGTTTTTAATGGTTTTGTCTAACTCTTCGTCGTTTGGTTAGAATCCATCCTATACAATTATCTTTGTTATGCAGTTATGGGTAAGTAAACCTCAGGTTTATTGGGTTCGATCCTTACTACAGTGGCCATCAATTTCTCTGTAAATAAGTGGAGGGAAAGGGAAAACGAGTCAGGAAACAAACACACCTTTCCAATAAATCAAACAATATTTGTAACATGTAAGAGCTATCATGAGTAATCTAGAACAAACTTAGATACCTCATTCTCATGGCCGAGGCTAAAATCGTGGAATATGGCGAATGATATGAACTTGCATGCTACCTAAAATGTTGATGAGGTTCGAGATTTTTCACATGCTGAAGGACAACGAGGTTGTAAAACAAATGATCCATGTTCACCAGAGAGATTGCCACGAGCCACTGCATGAGCCATTGCATCCTGGTCGTGAGAATAGGTAAAATCATTTAAGGGTTTGAGGAATGATTAAGTCAGGTTGAAAATCATAGTCGTTGAGATATCATGACATGGTCCAAGTATAGAGTAAAAACCCCGACCGAAAACCATCAACCAATAGCTTGGATGTATGTTTAAAGTAATTAATTTGAAAATCCATGGCATAATTTTTCTCTTTCGTCCATAGTTCCTGTAAAATATTTAAAGGGTCATTCAATATTCCTAAAATGATTCCTAGTAAAATAAATTTAGAATTAGAGGATATAGAGACTTAAGAAATATTTTGTAGGATAATTAAGTTTCCAATTAATTAAAACCCTAAAGAAAAATGGTATCCTCTTATAACTGATACTAGGAAATGAAATAAATAGTTCATTGATCAAAGCGAGACATGTAAGATGATACTATTCAAAGAATTCACCAAACAAATTCTTTGAGAAATATCTTTAATTTCATGCTTCGTAGTCATGAAATTAAGGATAAATATGAAATCATGATACAACCATAACCCACTCAAACCACAAAAACGACTGAAAATAAGCATACTAAAAAATTGTAAAGTAAAATGATTATTTAAAATCAACCAAAATCACTAAAGCAATATCTTTTTACAAAGAATATATCAATTTGATGAAGATAACATACTGAACAACGAGAAATTATTAAGGTAACTTTGTATTTCAAAGAATAATAACATGGTATTAGTTGGGGAAACCAACAAATGGCAACTTATTGGGTGAAGAAGTTATCTCTACATTGATTGAAAACACATCACCAAGAGGAATAAAGGTAAGAGATACCAAGTTGTCAGGTATTGAAATTACTTTTATAAAATCCCTTATTTGATCTACATAGTATTGTTATCATTTATGTAGACATATATAGATAAATGTTACAAATGTTCATAGTTTAGAGGAGAAGGGTTTTGTAAAGAATTAAAATATGCATAATTGTTTCATCCATGGGTCATGACAGTTTTGAGAGGGGACTTCAATACCATAGGTAATTCCATTGCTGCTAGAAGGTGTCCATATCCTCAACGGGGTTGCCTTTTAACCTATCCGATTGCTTTGATCCCAACAAATAGTTTAAGAGCACATGATGTATCATTCACAAAATTATTAATTTTTATTCTTTAGGAATTTTGGTAACTAAATGAGAGTCACTGCTCTGTCTTGATGACCAGTTAGTAGATGTGTCATCCACATGAATTCATGTATGTGAACAAGTCAGCTCATGATGAGACCTCTTGTTCTTCAGTTGGGAATACTGAAGACCACTACCCTGGCTTGGTGATCGGAGATGGTAATGTCACTTATGTAAAATTTCTATGGTCATGATGGATCGAATCATGATGAGACTTTCCAAACCTCAATTAGAAACTGTATTCTTCATTATTTTAAGCTCAGAGGTGATCCGATCAAAAAATTTGATTGTATTCTCTGAATATGAGATTGTCTATAAGATGGGGAAGAAGATACAAATTGTCCCTTAAGGACTAGGATGGCGTAAAAAGTCTTATGAGAGTCATGATAATCAAAGATTAGTCCAACTTTTAGAGCAAATTCCTAACAAGTATGTTAAAGGGAAAGAAGATTGGTAACAATCAAAATTAAAAATTGTCTAATAGAGTTGAAATATATTTTATTTCGAAAACAGATTTGGACTTTATTAAGTTATTTGGAGATTAGTATGTGGTATGATCTTTTGAATAAGATTTCTAGATGGTGATAAGTTTCAAACTATAGAATTATTGAAACAAAAATATAGACAAACACCAAAGAAAAAATACCCACTCAAAAACAAAAGACAAGAGTACACAAAAAACAAACCAAATAAGACTTATTAAAAAAAATCAAAACCAACCAATCAATAACTAATTTATAAAGCCAAAATCCAAGCTCAAATCAAACCAACATATCAAAAAGAATCAAAAGGAAGAACCAAGCTGATTAAAATCATATATTTTAGCAGTTTCATTCCATAGGATAATGATCTATGACATGTTAATGTATTCAGGATTATTATTCAAAAGAAACAAGACCGATAAAAGAGATTGAAAGAAAACATAAAAAATCCCTATTTAAAATAATTGCAGTTAGCCGTAGGGGAAAGTCACACCCAATAACTCTCGTTTCATATTGTGGCTTGAAAGTGCAAAACCTTTACCTCTTTACTCTCTCTTTTAAAATGTTCATGTTTTAATAATGTCTAGGAACATTTCATCATGATAATGTATTTCAAAACATAAATGTTTAAGGAAGATAGAGGGATTTAAAGATGACTCCCCTTAATCTACTTAGATCATGACTTTATTTGTGTCGTATATACCAACATCTCCATAACTTCATTATTCAAAAGAAAATATAAAAAAAAATTAAAAAATCTACTCCTAACCTACACTAACTTATGCATAAATCAAAACACTAAGTGTAGTGGTATTTCCAGTGTAGCCACAAGAGCACCTTCAATCCTGTGAGGAACAAAAAATCAAAGGTGAAAATGAGAAGTGGAAATACGTGCAAATACAAAAGAAATATACCATACTTACGCACTAGATATTCATTTAGAAATACAATAAGCATAACCTTACCATTCTTTCATATATTTATGATATATGAATGCTCCAACCAATCTGCAATTATGTCATGATACATATCACAAAGGTATGGAAGAATGTAAGTGAGTTTGGAAAACTTGTAAAAGTTATGGGGACCTTACATAACCATTGGCCAAGAACGAAGAGCCTCATTCTCTTGACATTTCTTCATTTTTTCATAAATTTCTTCGCATGGAGGATATGGAAAAAACACGTTGTGCCTACCTCATATATTTTCGATAGGAAACAAAGTAAGCACAACTTTTCTTTTATTCTGAAAATTATTTAGATATGAATCCTCAAGCCAATCTACGATCCAATCATGATATGTGCAGTATAATGGTTTGAAAGAATTAATAGAATAAAAATATTTATGATGAGAATAATGTACATAATTGTAATGGAAAGAATCTTGTAAAATAATCTTAGTATGATCTATTTTAGAGATTACATCAAAATAATGAGAACTTATCATAGTTTAAATTTTAAAACGAAGCATCTCATTCCTTTGATAATTTTCAATGACACGATATACTTCACAATCAATAAGTTTAGATGAACCGACTAGATCAAACACTGTTTTTCAATTAATACTGTGGTGATAACCAACAACAATACTTGATTGATTATAATCTTAAATCTCAAATAATTGATTACGATAAAAACAAGATTCTTCCTTAAACATAAATAGAGATAAATCAAAAGAAGATGCAATTTGAAACCTATTTGAATCATTTATTAATTTCCTTACAGACAGGTGATCAAAAGAAGTAACTGGTCCATGGAAATAACTATTCTCTCCTTTATCTTCTATATAAAAATCATTATCAATTTGTAATTGATTATAATTTAATAACGCAAAACTATATTCAGAATGATCTGAAACATGTGATTGCATAGCATAGTCATCAAATATATTAGGATACAACGAATAATATGTAGAAGAGTTAAGAAGATAAAATGAATCTCTTAAAGTGGTAGACATATATGATTTCAATTGTGTGATCGTTTATTCTCCTAGTATAAATTGATCAACCTCCACTGTATTCTCTCCTGAAATATCTTAACACGAATTATTAAAAGCATGTTCATTATGAAAGGGTAGACGTGAGAGAAAATCACAAGAATTATGATAAGTGGATGATTCAATAATAAGTGCGGGATTAATAGTTTGACTAATGATGGAATCTCCTAATAGTTGATCTTGAACTTGCTCAAATGAATTAGGAGAATATTTAATGATAACATAATCACAAATATTAGATTCAATTTATTTCTCTTTTGAAATAGTTGTAGTTTCTTGGATATTATGACCACTGTATTTATTTAAAGTTTATTTATCATCAAAAGAAGACATTGAAGCATTATCAAGAGGGAAAATTTCATCTTTCAAGATATCATGTTGCTCCTGATCTAAAAAAATGAAAGAATTTGACAAACAATGTTATGTTTCTATAACTCCTGAGTTTTCAAGATCATCATAAAAGTTTAAATCAACCTGTGAATGAATGTTAATGTCCTATTTAGACTGGTTAACAATTAATTAATATTGTTCTTCTGAGAGAGAAATGAGATATTGAAACCATTCATAAATAAGAGGCATTTCCTTCAAAGGGAATCTAGTACAGAAATGTATGATCCTAATTGCAAAATATTCTAATGATTCATCATTTTCTTTCCTAATACAATTCAATTCCTCACCTAATTTAGCATAATCAGAATTGTTAAAATCAGATAAAAACTCAGTTCCAAAATCAAACCAGGAATGAATTGAATTAGTTGGAAAAGATTCAAACCAACATTTAACCCAACCTCAAAAGGTGATAATGAACAATTTGCATGCAACATTAGGATCAATGATATTATATTTTAAACAGTTATAAAAAAATTACAAACATGATCTTACGTGGATGTGCTCCCTTCTTCACATTAGGATCAATGATATTATATTTTAAACAATTATAAAAAAATTACAAACATGATCTTACGTGGATGTGCTCCCTTCTTCGTCGAATGTAAGTTATGAAAATATATAAAGTGTCTTACTGAGAATTATAACATATGGGAGATTAAATACATGTTCTGATAAAGGAAGCCATTGTTGTAATATGACAATAAAGAATTAGGCTTTGATTTAGCTTGTCATCTAACTATCCCTTCAGCATGTGGATGACATCACCGAAGGATAGATAATGAATAAAAAATAATTATGGGTGAAGAACTAAATGATTGAGACAAATGACTAGAAACATCTAATGATTTAATTTAGTCCCTCTTTCTAGTGCCATTTGTTGACGGGAAGAAATGACCACCCGCCAACTAAGAGGGAGATTTCGGTATCAGGTTGTCTAAGTAACCTAAGTCATTTGAGGCAACTCACCCTGACGGGTTTACCGACTCTGTTGGATGATGAGGAGATCTAACCTAAGATAAATAAAATAAAAGAACTAACTATTTTATAACAAATATATAATATTTACATATAACTACATAATTTACAATATATACAGTTACGATATTTCCGAGAAATATCTTGAAACTAATAAGTTGGAAAGGGAACTAAATCCGAAAAATTATAATTTAAGAAAACTAAATATACTATACTAATTCTACTTTAAATGCACTAACTAACAACTAAATCAAACATTAATCTAATTGTAAATATGAATGTAAATCATGATAATAATATAAGTCTAATGAGCAAAGAATTTAGACTACATGATAAGAATTATGATTCACATTCATTAAACTAAATCAAAGAAACATATTTACTAACCTAAGACCTGGAGTGAAAGAAGTCAACTAGTTGTTTCTTCCTATGTGAAATCTCTTCCAGCAACCTGTTTTTTTGAGTAAAAACTATGGCAAATAAACATGGAATTAAAAAATACAACACATCGAGGAAGAAAATAATTCTAACAAGGTATTGAGGTTTTAATGCAAGTATAGAAAGAAGAACTAATAAGATCTAATTCTTTATGAATAAATAAAATTATTCCACTCAAAGGAAAACAATCACATTGACAGTATAGATCACTACATGAATATACCATACAAGTAAACTTGATATGCTATAACATATGTGATACACTAATTTATATCATAAAAAACCTTAATTGTTGGGACAATAAACTATTAAATATAAAGTTAAACTAAGCGAATATAAATGCTAGTAATATCAGTGCATGGATAAAGTAGACAAAAGCTAAGTTTAATCAACACATATTATTTCAAGAAGAATTAAACCATATCATTCCATGAAAGATATTATATTAAAGCATAACAAAAATTGCCTCACAAGAGTAAAACCTGAGGCAATCTGGAACAACACGTTTTTCGCTAATATTCACTTGTCCATTATCCCAAATTTTCACCATGTCCATGACTAAAATCCATGAGTATTTAAACAATAGTATGGATTGATTCTCATATCGACATGATAGAGTCGGATCCTTAAAAAATAGTGTAGTTTAAAGAGAAAATCCTGATATCTACTCATAGTAGAAAAATTCCATAAAAGGATAATTCTATCCAACTTGTCAAAAGTTTGTTGGGATGATAACAAGAAATAAAGACTTCGCCCTTTCAAACTAATCATAATGCTAATTAAGATAAAATTAATCTTCGATGATCTCAAACGATCTTTGATGACAACGTCGGTGATATCCTTCCATTGTTTAGAGACATGAAAAAGAAAACATAATCAATTAAAAGTCTCATTATACTTAATAAAGTCTAGCTACATAATATATGATTATGTAGCTAGTCTAAAATCATAATAAAATAAAAACAAATTCAAATTAAAATCTATATTAAAATAAAAACAAGACTAAAGCAAAAAATTTCATTACCAGAAATTATGTATTGGAAATTGAAGAGGCATGCAATTGAGATTCAACAATGATATTAACATTGCTGGAATTTTTTACAGCAATTGTTGGACAAATCTTTGGTTTCTTATTAGCCCGAGGATAACTCTGTTCTATTTCATTTAGCTCATTTTTTTTCCTCTGTATTTGATCGAGGAACATTTGTATGTAAGGAACAATTGCATAATACCTTTTGGCCCAAGATTGGCAACTAAGATAGTTCTTGGGATCTAGATTAGGGATGTAATGTTGGTGGTTCTTATCTAAGAGTTTCTCTGTAGAATTATTACCCTTTAGAGAAAACCCAATTCCTGTCAGTGCTTCATACCCATGAAGAAAGGGAGGTAAATTATAAACAAATCCATACTAGGTCCAATCCTCTATGTCATGTTTTCCATTTATGTCTCCACAAGAGGAATCGTGATCCTCTATGGTTATAGGTTTAATCAAAACTGGTTGTGACTTAGACTTGTTTCCTGACAACCTTTGACCTTTGTTTTTTTTATTAAAATGAACCCCTTCCTTACCCTGAACTTGATTTCCATGCTTACTAAATTGGAGATTGGTTTCTAGGAATGAAAATTCAATCCCTATACCTTTCCTGAAATGATCAAATGACTGCTCCCTTAATTGGTCAAGGATTGATTCTAGGTTTTGAACTTGCATTAGTTTTCCCTTCGCATTGCTTAGAGTAAAACGAGAAACACGGGTAGGAATTGATTGATTTAAATGAGGAGAGGAGAGATATGAATCCTATGTAACCCTAGACACTTGAAAACTAGTGTGAATCTCTGAGAGGAAGGTGGAATATTACACAGAATTCTATAGAACCTTTACCTCAACCGAAATTTTTTTTCTGAGAAATTACTCTTTAGAAAATGGGCCATATCTCTGTAATCATTTCGTTTATGGAGAAACTTCTCACATGCATGGACATTAAATGAGCCCATTTCTGAGATGGGTTTTTAACGGTTTTTTCTAACTCTTCATCGTTTGGTCATAATTCATTCCGCAAAATTATCTTTCTTATTCCATGACAAGTAAACCTTAGGGTTATTGGGTTCAATACTTACTACAGGGGCCATTAATTTCTCTATAACTAGGTGGAGGGAAAAGGAATATGAGATAGGAAACAGACTAACTCTTTCCAAGAAAACAAAACAGGATTTGTAACATGTAAGAGCTATCATGAGTAAGATAGAAAAAACTTAGATACCTCATTCTCGTGGCTGAGGCTAAAATTGTGGAATGTGGTGAATGATATGAACCTGCATGCCACCTAAAATGTTGGTGAGGTTCGGGATTGTTCCCATGCTGAAGGACAATGAGATTGTAGAACAAATGACCCATGTTCTCTTGAGATATTTCCATGAGCCACTACATCATGGTCGTGAGAAAAGGTAAAATCATTTTAGGGTTTGAGGAATGATTAAGTCAGGTTGAAAGGCATAGTTGTGGAGATATCATGAAATGGTCCAAGTACAGAGTAAAATCTCCCACTGAAAACCATAAACCAATAGCTCGAATGTATGTTTAAAGTAATTAATTCGAAAATCCATGGTATAAGTTTTTTCTTTTGACCATAGTTCCTATAACATATTTAAAGGGTCATTCAATATTCCTAAAATGATTACTAGTAAAATAAATTTATAATTAGAGGATATAGAGAATTATGAAAGGTTGTGTAGGATAATTAAGCTTCCAATTGATTAAAAACCTAAGGAAAATGGTATTATCTTATAAGTGAGACTAGGAAATGCAAGAAAAAGTTCATTGATCAAAGTGAGACATGTAAGATGACATTGTTCAAAGAATTCACCAAACGCGATATTCGAGAAAAATATTTAATTTCGCATGTCACAAAATTAAGGATAAACATGCAATCATGATATAATCATAACCAAGTCAAACCATAAAAACGATAGAAAAGAACCATACTAAAAAATTGTAAAGAGAAATGATTGTATAAAATCAACCAAAATCACTAAAGCAATATTTTTTAAAAAGAATCTATCAATCTGATGAAGATAACTGGACAATGAGAAATCATAAAGGTAATTATGTATTTCAAAGAAGAATAACGAGGTATCAATTGGGGAAGCCAACATCACACTAGGATCTGCGAAAAGAAAATCCATTGTGGGAATAATTTATTATATTCTATATAAATTAATATATAGGATTAGTAATGTATAATATTTTTGGTAATATTAATATGAAATATTTTTTCCTCGGAATATTAAAATGAAACATTAATAATATATAATATTTTTGAAATTTTAAGTTTTAAATTTTAATACAACGAATTTAAAAAATATTAAGAAATAATTGATTTAAAAATTCAATATATACATTTAATAAGTAAAAACATATGGCATAGAACTTCGTAAAAGGAAGTATGTGAAATTTGTTAGCACTGTGTAATTTCTCAGGCTGAGAAAGAAGTTGAGAGAGGTAACTACAAAACCACTTTGGAGCTTAGGATCTAGCCCTCCTAAGCTCAAAGAGGGATCTCTCTATAAGATTTAGCTTTGTTTGCTGGAAAGTTTGGGCTAGTTATGATAGTACAAGGTTTGGTTTTTTGAATTGTTGGTTGGAATAGGGAAGAAAGGCCATTGGGAAAATGGAGTCATAGATTTGGATTGATCAAATACAAGGTTAACGGGCTAATATTGCAGGGAAAGGTAGGCAAATTCATTGGATCCTCAAAGATTTAATGTAGGGAAGAGATGAAAAGGTCTAGAAATCCAATTAAAAAAAAAACAATTAAGAATTTTGTTTTCAATCTTCAATGGAAAACACATAAATTAATCCAATCTAGAGACAAAGTCTATATTAAAACAAATTCTCTTTCTTTATCTTCTGAGAATAATTCAGAATGTAGAAATCGGTTGTGGTAACATAAAGAACAAATTTACATGGAAAGGTACTTCATCAATGAAAATTGACACAAGAATCTTGTAATGTTGCACTCCATAACAAAAAATATGATCAATGGTGTTTTTGTGGGCTGCCTTACAATATTGATCATATCCTAGAAACAGGTCCCAACTGACCCTTCATACTTCTAAATGTGAAGTATTTATAATTTATTTAAAAAGATCCTGTCATAAATGACCAAAATTTATTTTAAGAAAATATAAACTAATTGTCAGAAATATTTCTTCCACAAAATCTAGATAGATTACAATAATTTTCGAACTGTTGAGGTTATTTTGTGAGATATGATGCTGATTTTTCTTTGACTTCTGTTGCGTTGTTGGTATTTACTGATGAATCTGTTACTTCTGCAAAATCATGCATTAAGGTCTAGAGGTGGTTGACTTCTCGTTGATCTTTTGTTGCTAGGTGTTTTCATGCCTTTGACATATGGAACGAGGTTGAAATTGTCTTCATGGATTCCCGGTCAACAAATAGTGTGACGGTGGGTGATGGTGATGACTACTTAATTTAGTGCAGGATCATTATGGGACAGTGGTCACTCAACGATGATGTGGGAAATGTAATTGATCATTGGATATGATGATGTGGTGACAGATGTCGAGTGGAGATGGGATGATTGGATGCGGGAGCATAAGTGATAGGTTTAGGCAAAGAAGTGGATGCTATCGAGAATGAGGGGACATGTGGTGTATGATGAGAGGGGAATTATGAGCGGGAGGTGACGGGTATGAACAGGTTAGAGGGTGAGTGGAGGATAGGTATTGAGTAGGGAGAGGAGCGGTATTGGGTGGTGGTTTGGCAGCATTCTAGAGGGGGGGGGAGGTGGTAATAAGTAATATAATAGGGGGGTCTGAAACATTGTGAGAGCGCCACATTAGGTGGGCCTGAGGCAGGGGAAAAAACTTTTCAGACCCCCCCCGCCCACTGTTAAAGGCAGAAAGGTCGGGGGTGGGTGGGGGGGGTGGTCCTAAATAGCCTGAGGACCGTTGATATGGGCGATGGAGATGTTGTCAATGACATTAGCGTGAGGATTAAGAACTACATGCCAAAAGGTCTTTTATGCTAGTCAACTTAGGATAAAAACATGCACTAGGTGGCACAAAGCTAAATTTTTTCCACTTTACACCAAATTTTTTTTTTCCTCAAAACAAATCGTAATTTTATTCATCAAAGAGAACCAAATTACATACACAGGTGCATGAAGAACTCCCCAAAAATGGGTAAAAGAGAAGAAAATGAATACAACAATAATTGAGTAAAACCAACAACAAAAAGATAGGCTAGAACTGCATGCCCAAGAAAGGACCTCAAAGTGTAGATCCATAGATCCACACTACATGCCCAAAAGATGGACCTCAAAGCTCCAACCCAACCTCCAAATAGTAGAATACCCAGTAATAACTACACCAAACATAAGATCCCAAGTCCAGAGACTCAAAACCAATCCACTAAAGCTCCAGAGGGAGCCACGATAGGAAGAAACCCTATCAGGTTCGAGAGACAAAGAACCTCCCATCATGACAATAATCAGAGTATATGCCGATCCAAAAGACCAATGGTCACGCGAAAAAATGAAGCACTAGATCCAACCCCTAACCGATGCAGTCAAGGCGGGGAGCCCATAGGGGCAAATCTACCAACAAAGAAAACGAGCATTCCAAGCCCAAAGAAGGATTCGTCGTCACTTAAAGAGGCAGGGGAAAATCTGGGAAGCCCACGGGGGCTTATCCACCAGAAGACCGGAGGGAAAGAACCCCAACCGACCAAATACCATGCAAACATAGCACCTGTCATGCGTCATCAGGGGAAGCAAAGAAGAGAACCTGTAGGAGGGGAAGCGTCTAGGGAAACCCTATCCACCTCCCCAACTATACCACCCTTCCTTTACACCATATTTTTATTTCCTAAGGCTACAAATATCCAAATTTATTCAAACAAGGGGTGTTTTGAAAATTCCCTTTCAAATTTTCCTTGAAATTATAATCATTGAAAAAATGGATATCAATCAACATAATGATTATCCTATAAAATTATAAGACCCTAACATAGGCTCCACTTGGGGATGGTAACTCCTGAGGAGGTGTCAATAATCATAGACCTCTGAATTCATGGAACCGTGCCTTGTCCATTGGGATATTTCCAAAACCTGTAACCTAGTTTGACTTGTGAACTTCAAACTGTTACCTTCTTCAAATGAACTCAACCTACTTTCAAACTGAAAATCAAAACTGTAATTGTTTCAAACTGAAAATGAAACTCTTGAAAGTGAAACTGAGATTTAATGAAAAAGGTGCTTTCCCAACAAGATTATTTGCACATTAAAAATATGACCACTGAAAAGATGCTTACTTAGTAATCTTATTTATATACAATCCTATTCTAGCCTGCTAGAATTATTGCTCAATTAGTTAATGGAAAAATGCCAATGAAGCCAATCTAGTAGTTGATCCACTAACTCTACCCTTTCATTGTTTCTAACAATCATGAGAACCAACTTTGGTAACGGTCCTTGAAACTAGTTTTCAACCTAACTTTTATAACAAAGAGCTTTGAAACCATGAGAAATAAAAGAGGCAATGGAAATCAATTGGAATCCTGAAATGAAAAAATCTTCCATATAGATAATTATGGGATCATGATATATATGACCTATTTCTTCGTATTCAAAGAATTCAATAAATTCAAGGTCATCATTGGGTATTGTACATATTATTCTATCTACATCATCATATATTTATGATTTAAATGCAAATTTTTAGAAGATATTTGTACTGAAACTCCTGCTGAACAAGACCATGAATCTGGTTCCCTGATCAAGCTTTTATAGATTCCTCTCAGAAATTGAAATGAGGAGAAACATAAGGGAAAATATCTTTCACTTACTTGAAAAGTTTCTGCATTTTCCTCATTCCTATGATGATTAATATGCATAGGATGATTGTCATTTTGAGTTGGTGCAACTGAGCTTCTTCCTCCCAAACACATGCTGCTAATTTCTTTGAAGAATCTCCCTTGATGTAATCATCATCATGTTGATCATACTTGGGTAGATCATCCATAAAATAAAAATCATCAAGCATACACATTAGATCAGCTGATTGCTCCTCCACAAACTGATTTTGACTTTCATCTTTGTCCATGGCATGAAGTGAGTACATAAATTAATCATTTTCAGATCTATGATACCAAGGATAAGCATCAAAATGTTTAGGAACACTGACCTGTTCTTTTTCAACAACCAGTGTGACATGGTGTTTTTGAACATCAAGTTTGTTTCTTATGATAATCTTTTTCATCAACTCTTCCATTGTGCTTGCTAGAATGTAAAGTTTCACTTATGAAGTTGTCAGATGCTCCTTCTCTGTGTTTTCCTTTCCTTCTTCCTTCAACTTTGAATTATTGATTAGCAAATTAGCTTCTACATCTATAGAATTTTTCTTCATTTCTTCAAGTGTTGTGGTATTCCTTTCTCTTAATTTAAATTCCATTTTTGGATCAAAGGAATCTAGATAGTGTAAGAGAGCTAAACCAGGAGGAGGATTTATATCATCAAGCATTGAATGGCAAACTTGATTGAACCTGGCTGAAAAGTGCTTCATTGTTTCTCCTAGATATCTTTTCAAATGATCATATTCTTGTAAAATGAGAAAGAGATTCCTCTTGATCACCCATTTATCAAGGAAAAATTTCACAAGCTGATGGAAATCACCAATGCTTACAGCTGGTAAGTTTTTGAACCACTTCTTAGCTTTACCTTGCAAAGATAGAGAAAATATTCTGATACATACATCATCTTCTTCAACCTAAAAAAGGTCAAGAAAATTTTCAATATCCTGAATGTGTTTTTTAGCAGTGATATTACCATATTCTCCATCAAACCTAGGAAGGTATTTGTGATAATTTTCAGGGAAATTATGGAGTATAGAAGGTAAGACAAGAGGCTTTTATCTATGTGGAATTTTAAAAGGTGTAGGAGTATGTATAGGAACTATAGGATCAGGCCTAATATTTTGAGGCTCATTAGGTTGAATATGATTATCATAAGTTTCAGAAATATGGTCTTGACCAGGATCAAGAAAAGAGAAGAAATAATTAAAAATAAAGCCTATTATGTCTTGAATAAAATTCCAACTTGAATACCTAATTTTTTCAAATTGTCTTATCATGTTTTAGGTTATTCCTCCAATGGATTCTTTGATTTGGATTTGTTTGGATTCGCCAGGCAAATGATTCAACTTGCTTGTGTCTGATCACTATCCACCATCAGTAATCAGATCTGGAACTTGATATGATTTTCTGAGGAGAAGTCCCCAATATGGTTGCCATTATGTTAGCACTATGTAATTTCTCATGTTGAGGAAGAAGTTGACAGAGATAACTACAAAACCACTTTGGAACTTAGGATATAGCCCTCCTAAACTCAGAGAGGGATCTCTCTATAAGATTTAGCTTTGTTTGATGGAAATTTTGGGCTAGTTATGATAGTACATGGTTTGGTTTTTTGAATTGTTGGTTGGAACATGGAAGAAAGGCCATTGGGAAAATGGAGTCACAGATTTGGATTGATCAAATACAAGGTTAACAGGCTAATATTGCAGGGAAAGGTAGGAAAATTCACTGGATCCTCAAAGATTTAATGTATGGAAGAGATGAAAAGGTCTATAAATCCAATTAAAAACAGAGCAATTAAGAATTATGTTTTCAATCTTCAGTGGAAAACACAAAAAAAATCCAAGCCAAAGACATAGTGTATATTAAAACAAATCATGTTTCTTTATCTTCTTAGAATAATTTAGAATGTAGAAAGCAGTTGTGGTAACATAAAGAACAAATTTATAGGGAAAGGTACTTCACCAATGAAAATTGACACAAGAATCCTGTAATGTTGCACTGTATAACAAAAAATATGATCAATGGTGCTTCTGTGGGCTGCCTTACAATATTGATCCTATCCTATGAACAGGTCCCAACCGACCCTTCATACTTCGAAATGTGAAGTATTTATAAGTTATTTACAAATATCTTGTCATAAATGAGAAGGATTTATTTTAAGATAATCTAAACTAATTGTCAGAAATATTTATGCCACAGAATTTGAATAGGTTACAATAATTTTCGAGCTACTGAGGTTGTTTTGTGAGATCTGATGCTTATTTTTCTTCGACTTCTGCTACGTTTTTGGTATTTACTGTTGACTATGCTACGTCTGCAAAATAGTGCGTTGAGATCTAGAGGTGGTTGACTGCTCATTTATCTTCAAGTGCCAGGAGTTTTCATGCCTTTGACATCTGGAACGAGGTCGAAACTGTCTTCATGGATTACCTATCAACAAATAGTGTGACAGTGGGTGATGGTGATGATATCTTAATTTAGTGCAGGATCATTGTGGGGCAGTGGTTACTCAACGGTGATGTGGTAAATGTCATTGATCATCATATATGATGACGTGGTGACAGATTTCTAGTGGATATGGGATGAGTGGATGCAGGAGTGCACACGATAGGGATAGGAGGAGAAGTGGAAGCTATCGAGAATGAAGGGACAAGTGGCACGTGATGAGAGGGGAGGTATGAGAGGGAGGTGAGGGGTATGAACAGGAGAGAAGGAGAGTGGAGGAAAGGTATTGATTAGGGAGAGGAGCGGTATTGGGTGGTGGTTTGGCAAGATTCTTGAGGGGGGGTAGGTGGTAAGAAGTAATAGAAGAGGGGGGTACTAAACGCTATGAGAGTGCCATGTTAGGTGGGTTCGAGGTGGGGGAAAACAACATTTTGGACCCCCCCCACTGTTAAAGGAAGAAAGGTCGAGGGGGGTCTGAAACAGGGATGATTTTAAGGATGGAAATTTATTTTAAAATGTAGAAACCTTGGCGAATCCTACTAATCCTTTGTATGAAAACTATAAATGTTTGGCAATATTTTTGTAAAAATATTCAAATTTATAAGGATTTTACATAGTTTTTATAAAATTTTGGCGATTTTTAAGTTAAAATAATTTTATCCTATAGAATTTGGGCGAATCATTTTTAAAATAGCAAAACTCTTTTTTGGAAAAACCATGGAAAATTAGCCCATGAGTGAAATTTAGCCCCTAAAATCATCCATGGTCTGAAATAGCCTGAAGACTGTTGATTTAGGTGATGGGGATGCCGCCGATGAGATTAGACAAGGATTAAGTGCTACACGCCAAAAGGTCTTTTCCGCTAGTCAATTTAGAATAAAAACATGTGTTGGGTGGTGCTAAGCTAAATTTTTTCCACTTTACACCATGGTTTTATTTCCTAAGTCTACAAATATCCAAATTTCTTCAAACAAAGGGTGTTTTGACAATCCCCTTTCAAATTTTCCTTGAAATCATAATCACTAAAAAAATGGATATCAATCAACATAATCATTATCCTATAAAATTATAGGACCCTAACAAAATTCAAGATGCAGAGGAAGCAATGTAACAGGTGTCGACGGTAGGATGTGGCAAAAGAAAAGTAAAGTGTGGATATGATAGGATGCGCGGGAAGAAATGTAAAGTGTGTGCAGGTTAGGCTTTATGGAAAGAAAATAGGGTAGAGTTCCTCGCACAACTCATGTTCCTTTTGCACAACATTGAAATCGATAATATTATATCAAAACTTGTTACTTGTATGCCTTATTATTCAACCAAATATTAGAGAATACCATCTGCAGAGGACTGAAGAGATGAAAGACAATGGAAAAGAAGAGTAATTTTGAAACTTCAAACATAAAAGGAAAACTTCTTTTGTAAACTCGAAGAGTGGAAAAGAATATAGTGTACAAGAAAAAGGTTGATCTACAAGACAATGTTCAATGAATATTGATAATGTTTAACCACTCTTGAAAAGAAGTTGAGAAAGACAGATCCTGTTGCATTTTTCAAAACAATTAAATGGAGCGGGATAAATTCTCATCATAGTCATAATTAAAACAAAACCTAACAATGAAGCATGTTGCTTAAGTAGACATTCACAAGGAAAGAAAGGCTTGAGAAATGACCATACACTATTCTATTGAGTTTTCACAATATGATACAAAATTTATAAATCATAGCATAAAGGTCAAAATATCATTTAGCAGAATGAAAGTGAATGGCCACATATGCAAGGTACATGATATTTCATTGAAAAATAATAAAGAGTGAACATTGTTGATACTGAGAGGGGGGTGAATCAGTATCATGTACAATTTAAAACCTTTTTCAACTTATACTTAAACCATTCAACTATATCCAATGAGAAATGAACAATAGTATAAGAGTTACACCAATACACCACAATACACCATGCACAATATATGAGAAATAATCAATAGTTATTGTTCAAGGGAAGTAATGACTTCCAAAGGTAGCTACATCTTCCAAATGTAAAGAGAGGGATAAACCTCCAAGAGTAAGATACAATCCTCCAATATCAAGAGAGATTTGAACTATCCATCCTTGCCCCTTCCTTCCACCCAAGAATATATGAGAGATAATAAAACTTTACATTAAATCATCACCATCAACCAATCATCACATAGAACCTGATAATGCTTCCTGAGACTTCTTCAATTTATGCAATTCTTCAATTATTGGAGTACTCTGATCCTGTAGATAATATTATTCAATGTATTCTCTGAAACTCCACCAATTTTCACTCCTTGAGTCTTCCCCAAAAAGAGGTTATAGAAAGAATGGTAGACTTTATTCAATTATGGTCTGTTCAGAAGACCAAACTTGTACAGCATGCCCCGCGCTCAATATTTAACATCCAATTATAAAAATTGCACACAAGAAAACAAAATCCGTACTCTTTCCAATGGAAGTGGTCCCACTTCATTTGGATTCTGTATGAAGCAGTTATGACTATTTTACCCGAAACACCTGTTTATTGACTAGCTTCAGGACTGGTCACAAACCCTATCTTCCATAGAGTGTATCTCCATAATTATAGCGAATCAAGAGCTGAAATTTTTACCACAGGCACCTTGATAGGTCTTCTCAATACCATAGAGATTTCACCATATGAATCGTTCTAGAAAAAACATTATAGAAAAAATGGTAAGATGACCTGAAAATAACATACCTTAGAACACATCACCAAAAGACTTCATCCTCCCTTGAAATCCAGCCTTCTTTTACTTCTTCTTCCCTATGAAATTCGAATTGTATCAAATGAATGTATAATGATGTTTATTTATACCATTTATGTCACTTTCATTTAACATTAGGGCCGACCTAACACTTTCTTATTTTGTAATTATTTTCTGTAATTATCTTCAGGGCCTACAAGTACAATTCACTTTGTCATCTTCAAAAATTCATTTCTCCTCAACCATGAGAATCCACGTGACGTGCCACATACCACCATAAACAACATGATGTATACTATCCATCCATGGGTGTTGTATCTTCATGTGCATTTTCCTTCATGTCCAAATACCTTCATCAATCTTGTGGTCCAAAACCCATGACTAGGGTTGACATCAATGACAACAACCAATCTTCCAACAAACATAGACTTGAAAATTCTGTTAAAAACTCAAAGTTTGGAAAATCACTAGCCATGTATGCCAAAATATTTCTTCAGCAAGGTAAAAAAATATAGAATTGTCTTTTAAATAATCTTTATAAATGCTAAAACAATTCTTTGGAAAGATAAAAAAAAAATACACAATTATCTTCTAAATAATTTCTGTAAAAAATAAAGGGATTTATCCAAACAGACTGGTATTAAGGCTCCCGTGGACCATAAAATAGAAGAGAGACCAAGAAAAAAGAAAGAAATATAGTTAGAAACATGTGTTAGGTTTTGAAAAAACATTGAACAAGTAATTATGAGGTATTACCAAGTGAAAAAATAAAAGAAGAGAAAAAAAATATGTGATGGTTTCTTGAGTAATTACAAAGAAGGAAATGTTATGTTCCTCTAGTTTGTTTGTTGTTGGTATGTATTTTCCTTTATAAGAGTTTTTTCTTTGGACTTATGTTGAACTGTCTCTAGTGGTTATTATGGGTTAACACTTTGTTCGAAGGTGTTCTTGACCCAGTGATCAATATAGTCCTTGATTAGTGGGGTGGTGATTTCTTTCTTAACTCGAAGCATGAAAATATCCTTTTCTACTTCTTTTCATTCCACCTAGACTTGGTTGATAGCTAATATTGTTTATGCTTTAGTAACATTAAGAGGAATTCCAACTTGTGGAGTGTGGTAAGAATACCTTTCTCACTAAGAGAGAGTATTGATTTCTGTAGCTTCGAGCATGTATTCTCACATGACCCTAGGTGTTGGGCATGTGTGAATCGTCATGGGCACCACATCACACTTTTGGTTTGGTGAAGACCCCATTGGATTTAAGTGGGGGATTCATGGGTTTTGGTGATAGGATTTTTAGGCTTGTGTTAGAGCTTCACACCCACAAGGAAATCCTATATTGATGTCTACTTGTGGAGGGGCTTCTATGTTGACCCCTAAGGATTGTATATAAAGGAGACAGGCCATTGTAACAACAAATATGATGTAGAGTGTGTGGAATCATGATGAATCTAGAATAAGTTATTCTACACTTGTGTTAGGAGGATTGGTGATCTCAACAAATGAAAGTCTGCAAGTTGGATAATTTGGCCTTGAAGAGAGAATCAAACAAGGTCGCATGTGTGGAGAAAATTTTTCTTACAATACACGGTTTGTAGGAGGATGAAGTGCATATATATGTAGGTTGTAGAAGGAAAAATTGCATTTAGGTTATATGTGATTAGCAGTGGAGAAAACAATGTATGTTTGTGAGGTACCAGTAAGGTGAATCATGTATTGACTTTTTTGGAAGGAACAGATCCATATAGGCTAACAGGTGACGTCACTAGGTGATACAAGTGGTCTACAACATATTCGTGGTAAGTTGAGGCTTGGTTTTCTGATTTGCATGGTTATTGGAGAACAAGGTTGTTCTCAGTTTTGGTGACCTTGGAGGACAAGGTTGTTCTCACACTTTGGTGATATTTTTTTGGTTGGGAGGGTTGATTTTACCCTTAGGATTTTTTATGATAACAATATTACATAACTAAAATTGTGTCTCATGTGTATTGATGATTCATCTATAATATTTTTGTTTCCACTGCATATGTTTTCAGTCAATAATTTCAAGGTAAAGTTGTTCAGTGATAACATCTATGGTTTTACAGTTAGATCACTAGGAAGAAATTTTCAAATACAAAATTAGTCACATAAGTTTGCATGTGAAAATTGACATGGTATCAGAGTGTGGGATCTTAAGAGAAGGGGATCATCTTGAGACACATATTTGGCTACAACATTGGAGGAGTGTTTTTCTTGTCCCATTCTTCTTCCAGGAAGATTAAAATTGATGAATCTGAGGGAGCTAAGGAGTTATCTATGAGAGGGAGATACAATGATGATTGTAGGTGGAAATATGTTAGATGGTCTATGGTTTGATACATTGATCATATCACCCAAACGAGGATTTGTGGACTACTACAAATCAGTGGTGTGGCAGGTTGGGAGTTCTGGTGGATTGGTGGAGAGCTTGGATCACAGTAATATGTTGTGTGGTAGATTTCCAACCCTATGGATGGACTTTTGATGGATTTTCATAGTGATTTGTGATGGGTGTATATTGGATTATTTGGCATGGATGAGACAGTTTCATTTGTATCACAACTTTATGAGATAGATTATTCATTGGGTTGAAGAGTTGCACATTTTCTGGGTATGACAATGTATGAGGTATTTGACCCGAGGATGAGGAAATTCATAGAGATTATTTGTGGAGGTCTAAAGTGGAATATGATGAGTGTCCAAGCACAACTTGGGACTATTCAAACAAGGACATAGGATTAGTGATAGCATGTGCATACACACAAATGTTTTGGTGACTTGGATGATGGACTTGGGTAGAATTTCATTGGATGGTCATGAATTGGGGAAGAAGGATATTTTCCTTGGAGGATTGTGTGGTTCTTATACAATGGGAGCCACCAACATGATAGGGGCACAATATTTGTTTTTCATTTTCACAATGTCTAACTCGGGTATGTAAGAGGAGCTTGGTTGGGGGAGCCAAGCATGTAGTGCAAGGATCTAGTACAATATCATTCCAATTGGAGTCAAGAGAGTTGTTGAGGGTGTCAAATGTGTTATAACTCAAGAGGAGTGTCATCTCAGTATTGGATATTGAGATGAAGGGGTACCTCATGTTATGTTGAGATGGACATGTATTTTTTTTCCCTAGACAATATAGCTTTAGATAAGCGATGGTTCTTGTAGTTAGGAAAAGGGGCAAACATATGTGTGTTTTGGCCAATAGGAGTAGAGTGATAGATAAGGAGGAGAAAGTGGCTCCACTAGTGCTGAGGTAGGTGTCCCCAAAAATAGCAKAGAGGCAYAATSTAGTTCCACCARTGGTGAGGCAGGARGMTCCACCAACAACACAKGTATAGAGGGATTAGGTAGCTCCACCAGTAGTATAGGCTAATAGGGAGAAATATTTTAGAGGSATTCAGMCCTTAGGATCTAGTGGGGAGGAGAATCATCCTAGGACTGTGTAGAGGACATTGGACAAGGAGMAGGTAACTACAGAGGTTGTGTAAACTTTGATGGAGTTTGAATTCAAAGAGGGTCAATGGATTCAGAGAGAATATGAYTCCAAAGGGAGTTAKGAGATCAAAGGAAGAGTTAGTCATTCAGTGGGAACCAACCTTYAGGTCCAKATGGGAGATTGAAATATTGTAAGACTGTTAGGATGATGCCATGGGTTCATATGGCTAGGAAGGTTGYACTAGAGGTTCATAKGCAAGAGRATTCTAKTATCAGGGTGTCTTYGAGGATGGGATCATGCCAGACAACATGAKTTTCTTTAGTGACMAAGGATATAGCCAATYYRRAGAATTGGAGAGAAGGATTTGTTTTGTTGACAAAGGGAGAAACAAGTAGATTGAAGAGAAGTTGTGGTCAGGGATMTTCTATGGGATACAAACCTACTTCTAGGTGATCATGGAGGATGAAATGTCTCCCTCTCTAAGAGAGAGTTTTTATGTTTTGGTAGCATCATGAGTAATTMACACTTATGGAGTGTGGTGAAAGTACCTTCCTCTCTAAGAAAGASTGTTGATTTTTKTAGCTTTAGGGGGGTATTCTCACATGACCCTAGAAGTTGGGCATGGAGGAATCATCATGGGAACCAAATCACACTTTTGGTTTGGTGAAAATCCCATTAGATTTCARTGGGAGCTTCATGGGTTTGGTGATGGGCTTTGTGGGATTTTGTTGGTCCCTCACACCCACAAGGAAAGCCTAATTTGTTATTGAATTGTGGGGGCCCTTCTATATTGACCCCTATGGATTGTATATAAAAGAGAGAGKTCATTGCRAMAAGTCACAAGACATATCATGTAGAGTGTGTGGAGACATGATAAAGATAGCATAAAGTGAGTTTTCACTTGTTCTAGGAGTATTGGTCATCTCAGCAAAGGGAAAGTCTGCAAGGTGGAGAATATGGCCTTGAAGAGAGAAGCGAAGAAGGTCTCAGTGTGGAATGAWTTTTTTGTACAATACAYGRTTTGCAATAAGAAAAATTRTGTATATACATTGGTTGTAGAAGGAAAAATCACATATAGGGCATACACAATTTGTAGTGGATCAAACAATGTATGTYCGTGGGTTGCYAATAAGGTGAATTGYGTATCTGATTTTCYTGGGTAGTTACAAAYCCATACAGGTTGACAGGTGRTGTCAGTAGGTYGTATAATTGGTCTACAATATATTCATGGGAAAATGATATATYCGTAATATTTTTKAGGCTTGGTTTTCTGATTTGTATGGTTATTGGAGAACAAGGTTRTTGCCAATTTTGGTGACCTTGGAGGACAAGGTTGTCCTTAGTMTTTGGTGATATTATATTGGCCAGGAGGGATAATATTTCCCTCAATATTTATCATRATAACAAGATTACAGAACTAAAATTGTGTCTCATGTGTATTGATGATTCATCTYCGATCTTTGTGTTTCCGCTACATWTGTTTTCAGTCAATAATTTCAGCRTAAAGTTGTTCAAGGATAAAAAWTAGGGTTTTATTGTTAGATCAATAGAAAAAAAAWTTCRTATTTGAAATTAGTCACATAGAGTTTCATGTGGAAATTGACAGAGAAGTGGTCTTCGTTGTCATTAACAAATGTAACAAGCCATTGGATTGTTTCTTCAAAAGGAAATTCCTTGATACTGTCCAAGTCRTTGGATAATGAGGTCTTCATTRTGGCCAAGTGACTATCAAGTTCTTMTTTAGCAATTATAGTTGAATTTTTGAAAGTTATGGGCAGTGCAGTTCTTTAATAGTAGAAAATGATTTTAAAATAGCATCTCSTCTCTTTTTATTGATTTTTTTGCAAGCATCAATTACATCTTGCAACGTCTTTTCTCGTGATTCCCAACATTCCTTTATTTGATTTATTCTTTTGTTTGAGGGAAKTCCCTACTGATTTATTTGATGCTCATTCATAGTGGTGACTCATATGATCAAATATTTTAGCTCATTTTTACAGTAGGCTTCACCATGCTGCAAATTTATTTGCAAATATTCAGTAAAATTTGTAATCCTTTGTGAAATATTACATAGGTTGGTACTGACCTCCCATCCCTATCTGATTATCTCAAGTATTCTGCTAATATTGTCAACACCATAACCTATAACTCTATTCAACAATTGAAGTTCTTTCTTGATTGTCTTTGAGGTTCCCAGAGTACTTCGAGGAGTTTGTTCTACTAAAAGTATGACCAATGGCTATGAAAATAGTTTCTTGGGATTCAGTACCTCCTCAAGCTCACTTATTCTCTTCTTCAATTTAATGTTTTGTAACTTTTGTTCTGAAATTGAATTGAAAAGAGCATCTCTTGTAGAATAATTTGTAGTTTCATGAGGGCATATGGTCCAACTCCTGAGACATCAACCACTGACCTTGATTTCTAAACTACCTTTCTATTTTTGACACTCACGTTGTCTATGCGTATTTTCCTTTTGTTATTTTTGTATTGAGTGTTTTACAACGTCAAGGACTCATTGTTTATTCTCTTGTGACATCCTATGTAATATCCTGGATTTTAGAAATTCTCTGGGATACCCAATAGGGTATCTCTAGACTGTCGATCTATATATCATCAACATCTCATGTACTTATTGGATCTTGCAAATTGTTTATATTTGGGTTTCATTTCATTTTTTGTTGAGACTGCATGTGTGCGTTCAAGATTGACATGAATTGGTTTCTCTCTACGATCAACTCCAACACACCTGTCATTACTCTCTTCTTTGTTCATATTCTTTTGTTGTGTTATTTTTCCAGAGAGGATCTCTTATGTGGCTAAGGATTGGAGGAAGACTGGACATTCGTATTGATTTCCCCCCTTTGTCTTTTTTTTCTTTGTATTTTGGTTTTTGAACTTATTTGTGTTGGAAAGTCATCACTGCATCCATTGATGACATTTTTTACAAAGGGATTGTCACTAGTTTCCTCATCAAATCTCATGAATAGATTATTGTATCTTATGGATTGTAAGTGTCACAAAAACATACCCTTGGGGTCAAAACCACCTAGAGGTTGCGCTTCTTTTAGATTAAATGCACTAATTTTTTTTATACTTCCTTCATATGTGTCATATTCATGACCATTGTGTTACCGACTCGAAAGGGAAATGTAATGAATTGTTTTTCTTTTCTTTCCAAATAAAATGCACCGGGATTTATACTATTGGAAAATTTTTATGAAAGAATATCTTTCGTAGACAAACACATGGATTAGAAGGGGATTTTATTAACAACCAGACAACCATATATATGTATGGTTTTCCTCTTGAATACAAATTCCCTTTCCATTGAGAAATTCCTCAGCATCCTTAGTTATTCTCTTTGTCTCTTCCCCAAACAACATGTGTCTAAACTATCTAACAAAATTATCTTGAAGAATGTAAAATTTCAACCATTCTTTATGTTTTCATAGCACCGGATGCTAGAATTGAACTTTTTCATTCTATATATTTACACTTTCTTTAACTGGGAGACTATCAAAACCATTGCAATACATAATTGAAAACACTAGATATGTGCCCATAAAAAACATTCCAGTGCTTAAGTAGTTGCTCAACAGAAGAAAAAAAATATCATACATATGATATTACCTTTTCCCAATCAAACATGGAATCCTTCCGAAAAGAAAAGTATAGTGCATACAATGTTGACCTAGGTATTTTTGAACTCGACTGTCACCTAGCTATGTGTGTGAACAACCATGAAAAGTCCCAAGATGGATCTTGTAGAAAATTTATATCAATTGTTGAAATGTCAGTCAACATGTTTGTACATGGTATCAAAACTTATATCAATATATTTGAACCTCCTTCCTGAGAGGCTAATGACACATCTCCTTCAAAGACCTTAAGAGGTTTATTCATAGAAGGAAGACAAAAAAAATTATTGAACAACTTGGGAGTAAGCATGACTGGATTCTTTGCTTTTGTTGTGACTTTAATAATTCTTATCTTGGAATCGAACCTTCAACCACACTAGGATACAAATTTATTGAAGTTGAAAACTTCAAGTACATATATAACATTGAAAATCCTTGTGGTCCAGATTTTTCCATTTATTTATTTATTTTGGACTCTTGATCAAGAACCACTTGTAGGAAGTAAACAAGTGGAAATTATTGACCTTTCTGGCTAGTAAATTAACAGTATCACCACAAAAGGGCTCGATTCTTCTTCTATTTTCCATAGAACTACTTTTTTAATCAACTTGACATAGGTGAATCTTATGAATAATAGATTACTGAACTCCAATTGCTTTAAAGGCAATTGCATGGCATGTATTTACTAGGAAGTCCTTTCCACACATATGAAACGTCTTTGAAATACAAATAATCATAATTAGAAACCATTAAGTATCTCATAGAAAAGTGGAATGTTTACTTTTAATTATTCTTGATCGCTTCCATTTATTTGTAAGTCGAAGAAAAACAACTTGTCATAAAGGCTTCAATTTTAGTGTAAATTACGTGACTTATCATAATATGTGATGCAAAAATATTGGATGTTTGGATGATGTGAATTATGGAAAATATGGGTGTTCCAAGTGAAGATATACGATAGTAGAAAAAT
This sequence comes from Picea engelmannii, assembly GCA_009831015.1. Classification (NCBI taxonomy): domain Eukaryota; kingdom Viridiplantae; phylum Streptophyta; class Pinopsida; order Pinales; family Pinaceae; genus Picea; species Picea engelmannii. The sequence continues at coordinate 187,616 of ML795973.1, forward strand.
ATTCGATGCAAGATGGAAAATGGTCAAGTAAAGATCCTTTTGATGAAGAGTTTTTTTAAAGATGGTTACATCTTTAGTTAGTACATAATCTACATGAGGGATGTCTACAGCTTCAATACCGATAATCAATTTACATTCCTTGTGATCTGAGAGTTTATATGAAGTTAATGTGCATGTCATATTCTTTAAGTTTAGGAAGGAATTTTATCCATAGACCTTCTCTAAATTGTCACTAAATAAATATTGTTATTGAAGGGTGTCCTACATAGGATATTTTCAAAAGAATGTTGTTTTCATTTTCTATCTTCTATATGTGTGTTTTTAAAATGCACTTTCATATATGTGAAAGTTATGAATAGTACATTACAGAGGTTGGATTAACTTTAAGCCCAAGTGCATAGGGAATATTTACTAAAATGTCCTTTCCACACTTGAATTATTTATGGAGTATGGGGAATGATTAATAGAAACCATTAGAAGCTCATAGAACACCACAACATTTCTTCACACAAGTGATAAATATCCTCCATTTTTTCACAAATATAAGAAAATCAATGTGCCATAAATGACTCAATTATCTTGAAAATTATGTGGCTTGTTAGAATACCTGGTGTTGAATGGTTGAAAATGCAAAGGTGCGGAATCACGAGACTGGGCAATGATTACTGCTATGAATTATCTTCACAAGGGTTGAAAATAGAAATAACAACCTTGACTGTGCGGTTTGTATTTGTCCATGACGAGAGAAAGTGCAGAAAATATAGGTGACCCCACTATGGGGATGTGGCAATCAAAAAATATTTTGCACGATGTGAAAAACGACCAAGTAAAAAGGATTTTGACTAGTTAATTTTCTAAAATTAGTGCATTGGCAGAAGAATTTTATACAAGATTTGCATTAAGAATTTTGTACTAGACTAGCCGGTACATGTGTTACATGGGGTCTTCACTCAGTGAACCTGTGACATAGTACCTTCATTTATGGGATATTAAATAATACACATAATTGCACTAGATATTGATAAATATCTCCCAAAATCTTTTGTTGAACCCCCTCCAAATACATCTTTCCAATCAATTTAACCCTTATTTTTACTAGATACCACTTTTTATACCCCCCAATACCTATAAACCCCTTGACACCCCACATCCCCCCCAAATAACTACAATATATTGAATTTGTTTTTCACGATTTAAAAACCCCCTTTATGAATGAACGCAATAATATATTGGTCAACAAGGTGAATCGCCCGTGATGTGCTACCTGCAAAAAAATGCTCCTTTATTCTTTCAATTGTCATGATTTTGCAAATGTTATATAAAATTCTTGAGGAAATTGACTCTATTTCTGATATTTCCTCATCAAATGGATTTTTCTATGTAGTGATTATTGCCAATTGTACAGTGCTTTGTGTTGGTTGTATATGTTAGCTTCCACTAGCCATGGCTTTTGCATGTGTGCACTTCATGGGGGATATTTACAGTTTCAATACCAATTATTTATTCACACTATTCATCATATTACAATATTGACAAAGTTGATGTCCATGTCATATTGGTGAAATTTGGAAAGATAATTTTCCCATCGACGTCCTCCAAATTGTCGCTGAAGCAATATTGAAACTAGAGCATGTGGTACATAAGTTGTGCACACAAAACTGTTGGATTATTTTTCTATCTGCTATACTTGTTCTTTTTTCAATGGAATTTGATATGCATGAAGGTTATGAATAATACATTACGAAAGTCAAATTTCTTTAGGGAAAAGTGCATAGGGTGTAATTACTGAAATTTCCTTTCCATGCATGAATTAGATACGAAATATGGGAAATGATAAATAGAAACCATTAAGTAGGTAATAGAAAAGTTCAACATTTACTTCGCACTAGTCCTAAATAATCTTCATTTCTTGGCAAATTCGAAAAAATCAATGTGCCATAAATAATTCCCTTATCATGAAAATTACGTGGATTTCCAAAAAATCAAGCGCAGAACCATGACAAATGAAAAAGTGTTGAAGTGCGGGATTGCAACATGATCAGTGGTATGAATTGTCTTCACACAACTTGAAAATAGAATTAGAAAAAATTATGTTTGTGTGGGGGATATACTTGTGTAGAGTGCATATGTACGAAAGATATAGGTACGTAAAATGTGGAGATATGGTCATGGAAAAAGGCTTCACATAACATGAAAAATGACTATGTAAAAAAGACTTTGACTAAGGAATTTTAAGAAGATAGTGGATTGAAAGAAGAAGTTTATACAAGATTTGCATTTAGAATTTTGTAATGGACTAGTGGGTACATGAGCTAGTATGGAAAAAATATCCCTTTCTTATAATTGCAATGCTTCTGCAAATACTATATAAAATTATTGTGCCAATTTTAAAGTGAACCAAAAATTTTCTTATCAAAGAGCTTTTTTTAACCTAATCATTTTTCACAGTTTTTCCAATGTTTTGCATTAGCTATATGCAGTCACTTCATGTAGGAATGTCTTAAGCAATTATGACAAGCCATGAAATTTCGACCATAACCAACTTATTTATAGTATGTTGATTTGCTACGATTTGTGAGGATGGGGAAGATAGGGAGACATTTAGAACTAATGCAAATAGAATATCATGCCTTTCAATTGATTGTTCAATGTGTCTATCTATATTTACCTATATTATGAAGGAAATTCATGTTTGTAAAACATGTTTTAGTAAATAGGTGTGATGCAACTAGCTTTAAAGAAATCCAATCTCTGTAATGTATTTATGTTAGAGAATTTTCTATCCAGAAAGTGTTTTACTTCGTCATTCTCCATGTTGTGCAGATCCTTTTCCATCACCATGTGTCCGCACTTCACACAACTATATATTTAACACAATGGTATGATGATTTCTTAGGTTTTTTTGATCCTTTCCTATTACCTTGTGTCAAGATTCTGCATATGAGCATTTTTTTCACGTCCAAATTTTACACACATATGTGTACCACACAGTGAACAACCTATGTTAAATTCTTTTGCAAAACATTCATAGTATTCATCCCTCTTCACTTTGATTCCCTATTTTCAAATATTTCCAGCATAATGCATACTACTTATGCCTCTGCATTTATGCACTTTCGTAGTCAAGAGTAATGTTTTTCTTTCCAAAATATCGCAATTAGATGTGTTTTTACTTTGAAATTTCTCACATTCCACGTACAATTTTTCTATGTACATATCTTTTCATTGTGAAAAACCATATCTTTAGAATTTGTGTAGTCTATAGAGATATCTCCTGCACAAGAAATGTTTGGCTCTATTCCAAGTTTTTGTGTGCATAATTCATGACTAGTCCATCTGCATGTGCCCATATCCAATCCTATGCACTTTTGGATTGTGTATGACTATATCTTCAGTGCTCTCTCATTTCACATATGGATCTCCCCACATAAAAAATACTTTCTTTTTTTTCAACTACTATGCAAAGAATTCAAGCAACTCATTGCACCCCCTCACCCCTGCACTTACACACTTCTAATTTTCAACAACTACACAAATAATTCAAATAATTAGTTGCACTATAGTCCCACACCCCCACACTTCCACACTTATAATACTCCAAATACTTACAAAATAACATCTATTCACAACCCACTCAATAGAGTAGAACTTTCACTTTAATTGATTTCTTATGTATGTAAATTTAGGGTTCATGGTAATGCAAACCAAGAATAGTTATTATAGTTTCTAGTTTTTTTTTCAGTTCTATTCAATTGGTCATTGCATACAAGTTACTGGAGTGGGGAATGGATATATATATTATCTATTTTGAAATCTAGGTTTGCACACTAAGTTAACTTTTTTCTTTGCAAAACAATGAAACATATGACCTGGAAAAGCAATTAACTAGGGTAATTATCTTATTATGAATTCAAGCATTTAAAGTGAATTGTAACACTAGAAGAAAATGATTGGATGAATACAAAGGGAAAAAATAATTTAGAAACATAAATATTGTGTTGAGAAAGAACTGGGGAAAACCATATTGAAGACTTGTATAGTTTTTTCATATTTGTAGTCATTGAATTGAAGCTGGAAACTAGTGGACAATTTCTTCCATATATAAATTTTAGTGAAACTTATGTAATGCACTAACTTATCTGTTTGATATTTAAATTCCATATGAGAAATATGTATAAAACAAATAACCTGTCCTTTGGAACCTTGTGTAGACACTTGTACACAATACACTACAGAATAAGAAAAATATTTGACTTAATGCAACAATAAAACCTCGTGTTTCTTATTGAATTTTGATTGCATTTGGTTCTATACAGGCCAATTAGAATATTATTATTAATGTTTATTATGATACATTTATCATAGATACTATAGAAATATAAAAATATTCAATTAGATCAACTTTCTTAAATTAATAGAAAGTACATTGATCAATCCATGTCAGGCCACAAGAAGAGCAATATACAGATCCACATTAATTATCTGAAATTAAAGAAGATATAGTTATGATTTTCTATGCAACCATAGTGCGAAATTTTTTCTAGCGGTAATTTCTAACACTATGAACATATACATATGGCATTTGCAAACAACATTGAATTTGTTAAAGATATTAAGATTGGACTACAAATTCCACATCAACAACAATTTTGGAAGAATTAAATAGAAAAACTTGTTCCAATTGAAATCTAGCACTAGTGACAATACATGAACATTGCAATGTAGCCCCGCTAATAATATATAAACATCTAGTCCAATGTTCATTTAAATTTTGACATAATTAATTGTAAAAATTCAATATAACGATACTACAATGTTAAGTAAATACTTTGGAAAGTGTAAACAAAATACTCATGCTATTGTTGGTGTCTAATAACTATATAGGTAATATGTATATACAATGTATATGTTATTATATATCTATATTTAGATCAATATAATAGTTCTAGTATGTGTACAAAGAAATTGAAAAACAATACAAAGAACTCATCGCACATGCATGATGACAATGTCTTCGTTCATTTTCTATCCCACATGCCAGACCACACTATCTTCGTTTAATGTGAATCTTCCATGCAGTCGAAAATCGTGCATCATATAAACCATTTTTAGTTTCTTTTGCAAATATATTTCATATTTAATTTATGTCTAGGAAGAAACTTGTGCACTATAGGTTCCCTAGTAGTGCATTGAACATAATTGTTGTCCATTGTACATATAATAGAACTTAGGAAATGTTTATATATAAAAGGGAATCTTTGATCACATCTTACATAGTGAAACGTTTCATTTTTTATCAAATCATATGCACCGACAGGAGAGTTGTAGATCGCACAAACAGATTCACATGGAGTTGAATATGCATTTTCTATTGTCATTGTACCTTCCACTTGTTTATAAAGTACAAAGTTTAATCATTTAAACTACATATATACATATATGTGTGTGTTTGCGTGCATGCCTGTGTGTGTTCAAATAATCTTGTACTCAACATTTGTAGATAGAGTTATCAATCTATACTTACAACGCTTGTTGAGCCAGTTCGTTTTTTTAGATCTTTGACTACTTTTGTTGTGAGTTATATTATAAATATTGAATGTGTTGTGAAAAACACCATTTATTTTGCATCTTTCCTCTTGGTTATATTTTTAAATACCAAAATGGGAAATTTCCCTATATGCAATTGTTGTTCGAGTGAAGTGAAGAAATGTCCACATATCTCAAGCAACTGCAACTGATACATAAAATATTGTAATTGTTATATAACTTCAACTAAAATATATTAGCATATAAATGATAAACCATTGACCATGGAAAAACAAACCGTTGCTTTTTCATGCTCTGTCTTGCCATATTTTATATGCAAACTATACTATGATCAAAATTTTCTAGCGAGGGTGACAACACCTCCAATAGTGTTGATTGGATACATGTCTATATTATTTGAAAATTGTTTGATTGTTGTGTCTAGGATGAAATTGTATTATTTACAGATTGGAGACACTATCTCTATGACACTTGATTCAAGTAGTGATATAACAGAATATATTGAAGCTGGTCAAAATCACTTGAAGTTGTTGGTCCAAACTGTGGATGCTAGAATGTGTGGCGAGACAATGAAAATGCATGACTAGATTAAATCAACGAACAAGTGTTGCTTACAAATAAGGCTACCGCGTTGCTTGATGAAACGATAGGCTAGACAATGGCTAGTTAGATGTGTGTGTGGCTAGAAAAAAGAGATTTGGCTATCATGACGTAAGGCAAGGCACTAGAAAAATGAATATCACGACTATCACAGTGAGTGACTATGTGCAACCAAGGAACAGGGCTATGCGTAGTGAACAAACAAGTGATACCCGGAGGTGCCACGAACAATGAGGTGCCACAATGAGGTGAGTGAAACCATACCATTCCAAGTTGCAACTAGACAATTAGATATTGAGCCAAGTTGTTACCTTATGAGATAGTGCTCGAGCCATGTTACATCGCCATACGAGATATATTGATTGAGCCATGTTACCACAAAAACGAATGAGAGAAGTACTTAGGTGATCTGAAAATAGAAGGCTGACTTGTTATGCTATGCAATCACCCTCTACTTCATTAAAATAAAACTTTACAGGACCTTGATTCATGTGTTAAAATGTGCAAGATAGATTATGTGCCAAGTTTATGCTTCTTCTTTTAAATGTTTATGTGTGAGGTCTTTGCAAGATTAAATATGTTGTTTTCATAAATAAAACAACAAATAATAACTTGCAGTGAATAATAACCAGCAAACACTCACAACAAGAACAACATGATAAAGGAGTTCACCCCTCTCTGGGCTACATCTCCTTGAGCCTCCATTAATGGACTTGGTTCTCTGGGATTAATTTGTAAAAAAATATTTTACAAGATGTTTCTCAACTCCAATGGAAATATTGAATGTACCATTGGGTTCAGAATACATAAAAACCCCAAAAATGACTAATAGAACTCTGAAAACAGATCATGGCTCATCCGAGCATGACCTCTTCTACATGTGGACTTAAGCTTCCCTGAGCTTCTCTTTGGAAAAAAACCTGTAAAAGTCCTCAAAAGCCTCTGAAACCTATCCCAATGTGTTCAGATCATAACAATTAGCCAAAAATGTCTATTCAGTCACAAAAAATAAACTTGGACTCACCAAAACATGACCTCAATCAATGAGGGCTTCAAGCTCCTTGGAGCTTCCTGAAACTTCAATGGTTAAAAACCTACAAAAGAATTCTTCAAATGGCTGTGAAAATAGTGCCAATGGATTCAAAATGTCCAAAAACCCCTAGATGGGCTTTTACGGCACCTCATTCGGCAAAAAAATGAAGAAGATAGGCCTCCTGCCATTCTCTTCCTTCAAGCTTGCTATCTCTGGTTCGCCAAAACGCACCTCTGGGCTCTCAACCAAGAACACGCTCCAAAACATGTTCTTAAACCCAGCACTGGGTGCAACCACATAACGATGCAAACTGTAGGATGGTTATGGGCGCGCCAGCCCCTAACCACCAAACTCGTGGTCAAAAGGGTCCTCCATACGACCGCGCTCTCAAACAAAAAGGGTTGATCTTTTGAACCAACGAGTACATGCCACTTGTCGGGTGCATGGTTAGACCGTTTGAAAACCAATTTCAAAATCCGCATGCACTCATGAAAGGTCATATGGTATTTGTATATAGGACCGGGGGCTAGACTCCAATAAAATATATGCGCACCACTCTGTTTACACAATGGTCATATGATAATGTAATACAACCCCGGCTACCGTGCGTGCCAAACCATGTTTATACAATGGTCATATGTAATATGCAATACAACCGCGGGCTGGGGCTAAGCCTCGGCCCGACCCCCCGCCATATTACACATTAAATGAATTCAAATAACAATAAACCTGTATATGTAATAATATCCAATGTATGGCGCGCCGGTTGGGCGGCCATTGCCAAAGCGCTCGGTCTATGGTGGAGGTCTGGGGTTCGAGTCTGGTGGACTCCAAATTTTTTTGAACAAACAACCAATACAATGGTGCCACGTGGAAGCCTATGACTGGGCCACATGGCACCACACCATTTACCAAAATGATGCCACGTGTCACATCATAATTCGTCCAAATCTTCCAATAATTGAAAGCCACGTCATCATATACCACTTGGATGTACGACCTCTTCCACGTCAGCGTACGATCATGCCACATCAACCTGTACGGACTGTACAGTCAGCGTCCCTTTTTTTACTTATTTGACGATTCGAACAGATCGTGATATCTCTCGCTCCTGACGTCCGTTTGAACCCAAATTATTTGTGTTGGGTTCATGATGACGAGGGCTACGCTCTCATTTGTTTTGAGGCAATTCCAAGAACTTTGATTTTTGAGCTAAAATTTGACCACTGGTCCAGATTTTGATCACACCTTCCCACTGAAAGGCTTTTGGACCCACAAAATCTTATGATTATCTGTCTGAGCTTCAATACTCTTCTTCTTTGAAGTTATATCAACTGATTCTACTTGAAAAGTCTTTTCGACAATCACCTGGATACCTTGACATGCCTTGCACTGCAACTGGCTATGTCCCTCAACCACTATTCTCTTGTTGTTGCTGACCCACTGTTCTCTTTGTGCTTGGAAGACTGCCAACCTTCCCACTGAGAATAAAGTCCCTCTTTCGAACTCTTTGATGTCAACACAATCCGCTCTCCAATGGCTGCAAAAAATTTCCTGCGACATCTTGTCACAAGCCAAGAAAACCATCAATCTTGAAAACAAATTTATACAAGACTGAAAATGATGCCAACAAAGTCTTTTTTCTCTTCAAACAAACTTTCGCATCTTGTACTTCATCAAATCAAATGGTGTTTTCCTGCATCTTGGTGTACTCAAAATCAACTTACAAGCCAACAAACACCATCGACTAAACATAAGTCAAAAAACATGATCGACACAACATAGTTGTCAAACAATCATCAACACCAGTCGAGACTCATTTGAAACATATCAACCTTCCCTATGACAAGTCGACAAACATGATACACAATCATGTTACAATCATGAGTCATTCATGATGAACTATCATCAGGTTCACTGCTTACACATACACAAAAACAAATGCATGTGCATGACTCTTCAACTCTCCTTCCAGTACAAACATAAGTACATAAACCCAAAACATGTGGGTATATAAGAGCTGAATACGAAAAAGATATATGGCAGTAACAAGTGAACATCATATCCATCTTTTGCATCCTCCTGGCAAAGTTATGAAACAACAAGAATGCCTTCACACGAATTGCATTCACATGCAAACTTGCATCATACAAGTTGTGATAAACTGCTGCAACTTGTCATACTCTCAACATAGATGCACACATAAGGCTGAAATATGAATCTACAACAGAAAAATGCAAGCCTTACTTGCTCAAGAAATACAACCATTTATTTCCAAGCCAACTCAACGGTGACTTTTTCTGCTGAAAATTGTCCTCTTGTGAATCATCTTGAGTCACATTGATGATGGAATCTCCTCTTCCATTCTTGCCAATATCTTTATCCAACTGCTTCTTATGATGTGGATGAGTGGTTGGATGCAATGTCCAACATTGGTCAATGAGATGACCCCTCTTCTGACAATGAGTGCAAATCTTTTGCATCCTCTTTTCATGTTGTCTTCGCTTATAAAGTTTCGTGAAAGTGGCCAATCTTTTCCAACATTTTGAAACATGATGGTTATATAAACCACAATATGTACATGGACTTTTTCTTCCATTTTTACATGCAAATTTATCATGCTTAACATAATCAAAAGCAA
>ML795973.1:197536-208413 GCA_009831015.1 Picea engelmannii
CTTTGCAAGATTAAATATGTTGTTTTCATAAATACAACAGCAAAAATAACTTGCAACAAATAATAACCAACAAACACTCACAACAAGAACAACATGATAAAGGAGTTCACCCCTCTCTGGGCTACATCTCCTTGAGCCTCCATTAATGGACTTGGCTCTCTGGGATTAATTTGTCAAAAATTCTTTTACAAGATGCTGCTCAACTCCAATGGAAATACTGACTGTACCATTGGGTTCAGAATACATAAAAACCCCAAAAATATCCATTGGGTTAATGGATATTTTTCCCCAATGGCCTCCCAATTTCACGGTCTGAATCATTCTAGAAAAATATTATTTCGAAAATGGTGAGATGACCTGTAAATAACATACCTTTGAAAAAATCATCAAAAGAATTTACCCTCCCTTGAATTTCGTCATTTTTTCACTTCACCTTCCCTCTAAAATTTGGCTTAGATATCCTTTGGTTACCTCAGTCACTTGTATATATCAAATATTCTCAAGTGTGATTAAAATGAGAGATCCTTGCCTCTTATTTATATTTTCATGTAGATTCCTCAAGGGGTTACCTTTTAACCATCTTAACCCACTTTCCTTATTTTAGGGTTAACCCACTTCTAACCACTTGTCCACTTAGTAATTTCTCCATTAACTTTATTATTTAAATAATTTATTTTGTATTCACTTTGAATTATAGTACACTCATAACTTTACTTTATTATTTACCTTCTAAAATCTCTTAAACCACTTTGACTACTTTGACCTTTTGGGGCTTCTAGATGACTTATGAGGGTTCTCCAATTTCACATACCCATAACTCTCTAACCGTGAGGATTTATGTGACGTTACACATACCACTGGAAATGGCATGACATGTACTATCCGTTTAGAATATTCTTACCTACAAATATATAAAAACACATACCATTATATATCAAACAAACTTGTGTCCATTACCCAAAGATTTCTCCAACTTCACATGGCCATAAATCTCTAACCGTGAGGAGTTCTGTGATGTTCCACATACCACCAGAAATGGAATGACATTTACTATCCATTTGGAATAGTATCACCTACAAATAAAAACTCATACCATTATCCATCAAACAAATTTGGGTCCATTACCCAAACCTTTGTGCTATCAAAATTTTCTACCAAACTTTCTTCAAGGGTTGACATCAATGACAACCAACCCAACTAATAAACAATCTCCCCCTTTAGCATTGATGGAGACACTCTGATGAAATACTAAATTCATATTACTCATGCTCCCCCTGTGACCATCGCTCCCCTTGGAACCATGCCTCTGTGCTCTTCCTCTATGCTTGCATCTGATAAATCTCTCCCCCTTTGTCATCAATGGAAAAGGTATCTTTCCATCTAGGGATGCTCCCCCTAACTGAACTGTCCATGGAGATACTCCCCCAGACTGGACTCTTCCTGAAACTGATCTCCCAACCTGAACTACCCTCTTTATGGTGCTTCCTCATGTAGATCTAAGACATATAAGATAAGCATTCAAAAGCATTCATTTTGAAGTAGAAATTACTCCGAGTCTTTGACAAAGATACGCAAAGGCTTCTCTTGGAAGCAGTTTTGTAAATATGTCTTCCACTTGTTATTTTGTTCCCACATATTCAACTCTGATGTTCTTCTCTACAACCTGTTCCCATAAAAAGTGATACTTTATTGGAATGTGCTTCGTCTTGGAGTGCATCGCTGGGTTATTTGAGATATTGATGGCACTTGTATTATCATAATAGATTGGAATGGGATCATCAAACTCAACCTGTATATGTGTCAGAGTTTGTTTCATCCATAGAACCTATGTACAACATGTTGCTGCTGCAATATACTCTGCCTCAGATGTAGATAAGGATATTGATGATTGTTTCTTTCTTAACCATGATACTAAACACTCACCAAAGTAGAACCCTTCTCCATTGGTGCTTCATCGGTCATAAATACAACCTGCCCAATCTACATCTGTGTAGGCAATAAGTGATAGATCCTTTCCTTTTGGATACGATAATCCAAAATCTTTTGTTCCTTTGAGATATCTGAAAATCCTCTTCAGTTCTAATACATGTGATTCCTTTGGTACTTCTTGAAATCATGCCACCTGTCCAACTTCTTGCATTACATATGGTCTGGATGTTGTCACATATAGTAAGCTACCAATAATTGACATGTATTTCCTCTGGTCTGTAAACTTTGAATCATCATCTTTTCTCAACTTGCAACTGGTTTGCATAGGAGTGCTAACTGGTTTGCAATCTTCCAATCCAAAATTATTTAGCATTTCTCTGATATACTTAGTTTGAGAAATAAAAATTCCTTGGTTGCTTTGACATATCTAAAGACCCAGAAAGAAGGATAGTTCTCCAAGTAATGACATTTCAAATTCATTATGCATATCCTTTGCAAATTTCTAGCTTAACGTGTCATCATTGCCTCCAAAAATAATATCATCAACATAAACTTCAATTAATAAAATACTATCTTGAGTTAACTTGATGTAGAGGTTGTTGTGTGCACTTCCTTTTCTGAACCTTTCCTGCTAGAGATATTTATCCAGTCTAGAGTACCATGCTCTAGGAGCCTATTTTAAACCATACAAGTCCTTCTTCAATTTACACACATAACTTGCATTCTATGACAACTGAAATCCTTCTCGTTGTTCAATGTAGAATTCTTCTTCAAGTTCCCCATTCATAAAATCTGATTTCATGTCCATCTGATACACTTTAATATTCTTGGAGCATGCATAAGATAGGAGCAATTGGATTAATTCCATTATGGAAACTGGAGAAAATATCTCTTCAAAGTCGATTCCTTCAACCTGTGTGTATACTTTACATACCAATCTAGCTTTGTTCCTTGTAGCTTGTCCATATTCATTCAATTTATTTCTAAATACCCACTTTGTGCCAATCAAAGTCTTATTATTTGGTCTTGGAACCAAATACCAAGTTTCATTCTTCCTATTTGATCCAATTCTTCATCCATGACTTTATTCCAAAATTCATCCTTGTTGGCCACTTCAAAACTGTTTGGTTCAATCATAGATGAGAATGCTAGGTGTGTTTGTTTTGGTGAACATATTCTTATTCTAGTCTCAACTCCTGCATCTATGTTTCCAATAACTTGATCTGAAGGATGATTCTTTTGTACTCGTTTTCTAGGTGTCTTTGGAGGCACTTATTGAACTTTCTCTTCTACTTCTGTCTGATCCTCTTCATATTTCCTTCTACCTCTTCTTCATCTTCTACTTCTTCTTCATAAAGTTGTTCCATTGATTCATTTTCTTCTTCCTTTATTTCGTGTCCACCTGTTTCATCAATTATTACATTGATGCTTTCCACAACTTTGTTCAAACTCAAATTCTAACACTTGTATTCTTTCCTTTTACTTGAGTAACCAACAATACTCCTTTTACCACACAAGGGTCAAACTTTCCCATTCTTCCATATTCTCTTTTGATGTAGCATTTGCTTCCAAATACTTTGAAGTGCTTCACATTTGTTGGTCTTCTTTTCCATAGCTCATAGGGAGTTTTGTTAGTGTTGTTTATGAGCATTACTCTATTTTGAATGTGAACCGTTGTATGCACTACATGTGTCCAAAAGATATGTGTCAATTTGGAATCCATTAACATTGTTCGTTCCATTTCCTGTACTATCCTATTCTTTCTTTCAACAACTCCATTCTATTGAGGTGTCCTAGCAACGAAGAGTTACCTTTTTATTCCATGCTTGTTGCAGTAGTCCATAAATTCCTTTGAAATGAATTCTCCTCCATTATTAGATCTCAAACATTTAATTTTTGAGTCCATTTCATTTTCAACCAATTCTTTGTGGACGTTGAAGTTTTCAAAAGCTTCTGACTTATTTCTGAGAAAACAAACTGTAGTCATTCTTGTATAATTATTAACTAATAACATAAATTATTTCGCACCTTTTAAACCCTTCGTTGTAGTTTGGTTCAACTAGATCTGTATGCATAATTTCCAATGGTCTTGTCGTTGAATATTCTTTTGATTTAAACCTGATCTTTTTTTTCTTTCCTTGTTGACATTGTTTGCATAAAGTGTTGCCTGGCTTCATAATCTGAGGAATTTATCTAACTGTTTCCTTTTTGTTGACTTTGACAAAGTTATCAAAGGTATGTGAACCATTCTTCTGTGCCAAATCCAACTTTCATCTTCCTTTTCTAGACAACACTTTTCATTTCCAATTTTACTTAGTACATATGTGTTCCTTGAAGTTCTTGCAGCTGTTGCAATCAATTTTCTTGAACCTTATTTTCTTATCTTGAACTTTTGTGAATCGAAAGTAACTTCATGACCTTGGTCACACATTTGACTCACACTTAGAATATTATGTTTCATATCTTCTACTAATAGAATATTTTCTTTCTTGGTATTGTTGTTTCCAATTCTTATTGTGTCTTTTCCAATTATTTTAGCTGAATCATCATTTCCGAAGGAGAATGATCCATCTCTTTCCTTTATTAATGTAAGAAACCTATCTTTATCACCTGTCATGTGTTTTAAACAACCGTTGTCAACATACTAGCCACGTTTCTTCTGCTTACCTTGTAGAGCGAGTGTTCATTCTTCATTGCTATACTGATTCTTCTTTCTTATCCATGTTCTCTCCTAAGGTTCATGTTTCTTGATTTTTGTTGTTCTATTGTGGTTCTCTAGGAGGAATTGTCATTCTGCAATCTTTGGCCATGTGTCCAAAGTTGTTACACTTGTATCATTCCACTTCAATGCTCAATGATCCAAACCTATTGTAACTTTTTCTTTGTGTTTCACTATGCCTTCTTGAATAACCCCTTTGTGTATGACTTTCAAGGTTGGTTATGTTCCTGCTGTTAGCTCTGCAATTCATAGCTTTATGTCCAAAATTATTACATGCATAACATAAACCAAAAAATATAGTTTGAAACCTGGGAGTTGAAGATATTCCCAAAGGAGTTTCTCTTCTGAATCCTTCTTCTTCCCGAGGCCTATCTGTTGATTGTTGATTCTAAAATCTGAATCTTCTCGGTGGAGGAGTGTCCCTGTAATATTCCTTGTAGATCTTCCTATCCCCTTTGATTGTTTCTGCATATCTTTTTGGATATGTTTATTGTTATGTTGTTTTGGAGCTTGATCCATTTTCCTTCTGATTGTATCCAAGTCCAGACTTGTCATGATGAGGTTTTTGACTGTTGATATTGTAATCCAAAACTTTTGAGTTGTTCTACATATTTTTCTTTTGAAGATCCTTTCTTAATGTGACAATTTGTGCTTCCAATTTTTCAATGATCCCATCTCTTTCTTCTAGTTGTTCTTTGAGTGATTCTTCAATTATTTTATTTTCTTCTATTTGAACCTTCAAATTTGTGATCATTTGTTCTAGTTCCTGAGTGTATTCTTTCTTGTCTAGTTTCCCTTGTAGCTTCTTGTTTTTCCTCTTTTCTCTTCTTATAACTTATATGGAACACAACAATTTTTCTCAGTAGTCAACGTCTGCCTCTTCATATTCTTCTTCAATGTCTTCTTTTTCAGAGTCTTTTACTTCCATGAATAGAACTCTTTTTGTCTCACTGTCACTGACTCCATCTTCATTTGATGATGATATGTCTTCTTTGCTGCATAAGCTTTTCTTGAAAACTTTCTTTGTGGTTACTTTGCCTTTATATGTTTGTTTGTTATTTGAGTAATTTTCATCATTCATCGTATTTTTCTTATGAGGAAATTTGTTAGCAAAATTACCAATACCATCACAATTAAAACAAATAAAAAGAAACGTACCTTTATATTTGTCATTGGTTCCCTTGTTCAATATTCTCACGAATTTGGCCACCTCTTCATTATCTTTCGAGATTTCATTGTTGCTTCTATGTTCTTTTTCCTTTTACTTTCCCTTTTTCTTTTACCTTTTGGATGATTTGAAAGTTGCTTCTTTTATATCTGTATTTTCATGTTCAATTCTCATTTCATATGCTATGAAGATTCCATGTAGTTTGTCCATTCTTATTGAGTCAAGATCTTCTCTTTATGCTAGTGCTGATATCTTAGGGTCAAATCTCATGGGAAGATATCTTAGTACATTTTGAACAATTACAGATTCTTTGATTTATTCTCCCAATCCTATGATTTCATTTACTGTTTCATTGACTCATAAGAAATAAGCTGTAATATTCTCATCTTCCTTCATCTTTGGTTGTTTGAATTGACCTCTGTTTGTTTGAAGCTTTGCTTATTTGACTTTTGAATCTCCTTCATAAATATTTTGAACTTTGTCCCAAATATCTTTAGTGGATTTACAATGTATAACTTTGGTGAATACCGATTCAAAAATACCATTCATAAGTGAATTTGTGGATTTGCAATTATTTTGATCGAGTTTTATTGCTCTTTCATTTGTCAGGGAAACTGCTGGTTCTTTGTATCCATCTACAACTGATTCCCAAATTTAAAATTCCTGTGCCTGTATATATGTTTTTATCCTTTTGCTCCAAAATGAATACTTCTATCCATCAAACGATGGTATTACATTTGTATACATGTTGCTTCTCTCCATGATCTACCTTTCAGTGGTTAAACTTATTTCTGAAGGAACCTTTTCTGAAACCAATTGTTGGATTACTGAGGGGTGGGGTGAATCAGTAACCGAGCAATTTAATCATTTTTCACCATAAAATGCAAGTGTTATATCAATGTAGCATTATCATCCAATAATTGCAGAGTAAATTAAAAATGAACAAATGAGAAATCATACACATACATAGTACACTAGTGGTTTTACGTGGAAACCCAAAGCGGGAGAAAACCACATAATTATTTTTCTTATATGTCTTGAAGAATTACATTCATTGGAAGCACCAACTTCCTTTATTTTCTAGCTGCAACTGGAAGGAGGCTCCAACCCCCTAGCTTCTCAAGATACAACCTGAGGGAAGCTCCAACTCCCCAATTCTCTGGCTACAACCAGAAGGAGGCGACAACCCCCTATGTTCTCCAGCTACAACCGGAAGGTGGCTACAACCACTTGTCTTTTCCCCATTCGACTGCAATGACATATAAGTAGAATGACAGAACCACTGTCACACTATCACTATGAGATATACTGTTGTAAACCAGTACCAATGACCCTGTACCATAAACAAGTGCATCAACCATGCATCAACCTGTAATCAACATGTACCATAAACAAGTGCATCAAAAATGCACCAACCTGTACCATAAACGAGTGCATCAATCATGCAACCAAATATGTACCAATCATGCATCAAATATACATAAGCTATGACTTATCAATATGTACCAACATCATCAAATATACACCTCATGTATGTGCCAACTCATTAACTACTTGTCTCAACCATGTACCCAACACGTACCTCAACCAAAAGCCTTGATCGATTTCATCATCCAAATCTGATTTGTAACTATGTAATAGACTTGGTGTATATGATCACATACCTGCAAACCTTCTTTAACTTTAACAACAAGAGACTAGCATTTTCATCAAACTTTACTTTAGTCTCACATGACTAATTTTGGATTAGTCAAAAACCCTAACTTGCAATGATTATAGCTATGTACATGAAATGAATAAAGATATGAAAATGGTACACAATGTTATTCAGTGTCTTTTATGAAACTCCTCCATATTTCACTACTTGGAACCTCTCAAAAAAGGATTTATAGAAAAAATGACATACCTTGTTGAATTCTAGCTTATTCTAGAGAGAAAACTTGTAGAGCATGCCCCACACAAAATATTTTTTGTATGGATCTGAAAATTGTACACAAAATACTACAAACTGTAATCTAACTAATACATTTTTTCTTACTAAATTTGGATCTGTTATGAATAATTTATGATTTTTTTTACCCGAAACACCTATTTTAGACTAGTTTTAGGACTAGCCACAAATCCTATTTTCCACGGCGTGTAACTCCAAAAATACAATGACCCACAAGAAAAAATTTGTATCACAACTACCTAGATATGTTTTCCCAATGGCCTCCCAATTTCACGGTCTGAATCATTCTAGAAAAAACAATATTGCAAAAATGGTGAGATGACCTGTAAATAACATACCTTAGAAAGCATCAACAAAATAATTTATCCTCCCTTGAATTTCGACCTTATTTACTTCACCTTCCCTCTGAAATTCATCTTAGATATCCTTTGGTTACCTCAGTCACATGTAAATATTCAATATGCTCAAGTGTGATTAAAATGAGAGTTTTTCCTCTTATTTATACTTTCATGTAGCTTCCTCAAGGGGTTACCTTTTAACCATCTTAACCCACTTTCCTTATTTTAGGGTTAACCCACTTCTAACCACTTGCCCACTTAGTAATTTATCCATTAACTTTATTATTTAAATAATTTATTTTTTATTCGCTTTGACTTATAGTACACTCATCACTTCACTTTATTATTTACCTTCTAAAATCTCTTAAACCACTTTGACTACTTTGACCATTTGGGGCTTCTAGATGACTCATGAGGGTTCTCCAACTTCACATGGCCATAACTCTCTAACTTTGAGGGGTTATGTGACATTCCACATACTACTAGAAATGACATGACATGTACTATCCATATAGAATATTCTTACCTACAAATATATAAAAACTCATACCATTATCCATCAAACAAACTTGGGTCCATTGGCCAAACCTTTCTCCAACTTCACATGGCCATAAATATCTAACCGTGAGGAGTTATGTGACGTTCTGCATACTATGGGAAATGGCATGACATGTACTATCCATATGGAATAAGCTTACCTACAAATCAAATCTCATACCATTATCCATAAAACAAATTTGGGTCCATTACCCAATCCTCTGTGCTACCGAAATTTGCTACCATAATTTCTTCACGAGTTGACATCAATGACAACCAACCCAAGTAATCAACATATATATATATATATATATATATATAAACAATTTACTTAAGGTGGACATTGACATATTTTATCTATGGGCTACACTAAAACATTTTTTTTCTTTTTAATATTTTTTAAATGTTATATGTCAACTCTGTGTTGAGCATGGAATTATGTAAGCATCCATACCTATATCCACCATAAATTGGAATCCTAAAAACATGAAATGAAGCACAATAATAGAGATAGCTAGAGATAAAATCTTAATTACATGAGAACAAATAACCAAAAGACTTCATGATACCAAACCATAATAATATTCTCCTACCAAAATAACAATAGTGTGATATACAATGTACACATACTAAAGTTAAAAACTAAAATCCTTATTAGTGATAAAAGTGTCACTGCACCATCCATAGTTTCCCCATATAAAAATTCTTATGAGTTGCATCCAAACTCAAAAGGAATTGACTAACCTTATATTACATATTTAAGGACACCATTAATGAATTGGGACTCACTCAACCTTAATATTATTGGTCTAGAAGTATTTATAGTCCTAGTGGGAAAAGTATTAGATACAAATAGATCGAAAGATGTAAGACTCCATCCCTATATCCACCTTAATTTGGATATACTCACAATGTGTTCACATAATTGTATCTTCCTTAGTCCTTACCAACCATGCATGCATCAAAAACCTATAAAATTAATAACTATTTTTTAATGGGGTTCTATCTGTATTTATTTCAAAAGATGAGATTATTGTAATATACATTTCCCATATCGATTGGGGTTGGGTTTAGCAAGATTCCATTCACCATGTTTAAAAACATATAGCCAACAAGGGAATCATGCTACAAAAATATGATGATACCTCCTATTTCTTATTAATCACTCCTCCCTCCTAGAACAAGATCTAGACAACATGGATAGAAATGCATTTCCTTTGATATTTTTCCAAAATGGGAAAATCTTTATGAGGATTGTAAACTAATATTATTCAACAAAATATATGGAATTGTATTCCTAAGCTTGTTAATCTCTATGGAATATTTCTCCATACTTAACCTCAAATAACAATTTCCAATATAATCAACATAGATCCATATTAAATTTGGATCTATCATACATTGAGAGAGATCAAACTCCTCAAGATGTGGATCTTTCATCGATTTTTTTCAATCTAAAAAAGAATTACCTCGAAGGATTGGATACCTCTCTACACATGATAGATCTAGAGTTAAGATAGATCTACATTTGTTATTTATATCACAAGTTCAAATCCAAAGCGGGGTAGGGTATGTACATCTCTGTAAACTTTAAAAGTCAAATTGCTATACAGAGGGGGTCCCTTGACCCACAAAGAATGGGGTCTCATGCACCAATTTGGTGTTTATCTCACCTATTACTTTAAAAATTAAATTAAAATATTATTATTATTATTAAAAATTTGGTATCTATCTCACCAATTTTGTGTCTCTCTATGTGCAGTAAGTCTTTTTTTATCTTCAATTTATTTACACACACACACAAATACATAAGTTAATAATGAAATGTTTTACTTAGGCTGACATTGAAATATTTTATTTATGACTGACGACAAAATATTTTTTGTTATTAATATTTCTTTAAATGACACGTGTCAAAATTACATATCTCCCTCATATTGAGGCATAGAAAGTGCATCTTGATGCAATACAATTTTTTTTTTTAATATATATATATATATATATAATTTGATATTGAAATATTTTATTTATGGCATACATTGAAATAATTATTTTATTATTTTTGTTTTAAATGCCATATCTCAACTCCATGCTAAGCAATGAAGGAATTAATCATCTCCTTAAGATGTGAAAAACAACATAATATTAAATTTCTACTTAAGGTGGACATAAGAAATGTTTTAAGCATATAATTGTTTTCACTTTCAATTGTTATATATATATATATATATATAT
>ML795973.1:208513-221749 GCA_009831015.1 Picea engelmannii
TGCTCAATTGGAGGTTGCCCCCTCGAAGAGGCCTGTGAACATTGCTATCAGATTCAAAGTGCTATTTCTGTTGCTATTTCGTGAATCATTTTTGTGTATTGTGAAGATTATGTTGGATATTTTACTGTTATTCTGTTATTTCTAGCATTTCGTTTTTGTTCTGCATATTTTATATATCTGGTATCTTGCATAAATGATAAATAAGTTTGGATTGGAAGATTGCAAACCAGTTAGCACTCCTATGCAAACCAGTTGCAAGTTGAGAAAAGATGATGATTCAAAGTTTACAAACTAGAGGAAATACATGTCAATTATTGGTAGCTTACTATATGTGACAACATCCAGACCAGATGTAATGCAAGAAGTTGGACAGGTGGCACGATTTCAAGAAGTACTAAAGGAATCACATGTATTAGCAGTGAAGAGGATTTTCAGATATCTCAAAGGAACAAAAGATTTTGGATTATCATATCCAAAAGGAAAGGATCTATCACTTATTGCCTACACAGATGTAGATTGGGCAGGTTGTATTTATGACCGATGAAGCACCAATGCAGAAGGGTTCTACTTTGGTGAGTGTTTAGTATCATGGTTAAGAAAGAAACAATCATCAATATCCTTATCTACATCTAAGTCAAAGTATATTGCAGCAACAACATGTTGTACATAGGTTCTATGGATGAAACAAAATCTGACACATATACATGTTGAGTTTGATGATCCCATTCCAATCAATTATGATAATACAAGTGCCATCAATATCTCAAATAACCCAGCGATGCACTCCAAGATGAAGCACATTCCAATAAAGTATCACTTTTTATGGGAACATGTTGTAGAGAAGAACATTAGAGTTGAATATGTGGGAACAAAATAACAAGTGGAAGACATATTTACAAAACTGCTTCCAAGAGAAGCCTTTGCGTATCTTTGTCAGAGACTCAGAGTAATTTCTACTTCAAAATGAATTCTTTTGAATTCTTATCTTATATGTCTTAGATCTACATGAGGAAGCACCATAAAGAGGGCAGTTCAGGTTGGGAGATCAGTTTCAGGAAGAGTCCAGTCTGGGGGAGTATCTCCACGGACAATTCAGTTAGGGGGAGCATCCCTAGATGGAAAGATACCTTTTCAATTGACGACAAAGGGGGAGAGATTTACCAGATGCAAGCATAGAGAAAGAGCACAGAGGCATGGTTCCAGTGGGAGCGATGGTCACAGGGGGAGCATGAATAATATGAATTCAGTATTTCATCAGAGTGTCTCCATCAATGCTAAAGGGGGAGATTGTTTATTAGTTGGGTTGGTTTTCATTGATGTCAACCCTTGAAGAAAGTTTGGTAGAAAATTTTGATAGCACAAAGGTTTGGGTAATGGACCCAAATTTGTTTGATGGATAATGGTATGAGTTTTTATTTGTAGGTGATACTATTCCAAATGGATAGTACATGTCATTCCATTTCCGGTGGTATGTGGAACATCACAGAACTCCTCACGGTTAGAGAGTTATGGCCACGTGAAGTTGGAGAAATATTTGGGTAATGGCCACAAGTTTGTTTGATATATAATGGTATGTGTTTTTATATATTTGTAGGTAAGAATATTCTAAACGGATAGTACATGTCATGCCATTTTCAGTGGTATGTGTAACGTCACATAAATCCTCACAGTTAGAGAGTTATGGGTATGTGAAGTTGGAGAACCCTCATAAGTCATCTAGAAGCCCCAAAAGGTCAAAGTAGTCAAAGTGGTTTAAGAGATTTTAGAAGGTAAATAATAAAGTAAAGTTATGAGTGTACTATAATTCAAAGTGAGTAAAAAATAAATTATTTAAATAATAAAGTTAATGGAGAAATTACTAAGTTGACAAGTGGTTAGAAGTGGGTTAACCCTAAAATAAGGAAAGTGGGTTAAGATGGTTAAAAGGTAACCCCTTGAGGAATCTACATGAAAATATAAATAAGAGGCAAGGCTCTCTCATTTTAATCACACTTGAGAATATTTGATATATACAAGTGACTGAGGTAACCAAAGGATATCTAAGCCAAATTTCAGAGGGAAGGTGAAGTGAAAAAAGGTCGAAATTCAAGGGAGGGTAAATTGTTTTGATGATTTTTTCAAAGGTATGTTATTTACAAGTCATCTCACCATTTTCGAAATAATATTTTTTCTAGAATGATTCAGACCGTGAAATTGGGAGGCCATTGAGGAAAAATATCCATTAACCCAATGGATATTTTTGGGGTTTTTATGTATTCTGAGCCCAATGGTACAGTCAGTATTTCCATTGGAGTTGAGCAACATATTGTAAAAGATTTTTTGACAAATTAATCCCAGAGAGCCAAGTCCATTAATGGAGGTTCAAGGAGATGTAGCCCAGAGAGGGGTGAACTCCTTTATCATGTTGTTCTTGTTGTGAGTGTTTGCTGGTTATTATTTGCTGCAAGTTATTTTTGCTATTGTATTTATGAAAACAACATATTTAATATTGCAAAGACCTCACACATAAACATTTAAGAGAAGAAGCATAAACTTGGCACATAATCTATCTTGCACATTTAAACACATGACGAAAGGTCCTGTAAAGTTTTATTTTAATGAAGTAGAGGGTGCTTGCATAGCATAACAAGTTAGCCTTCTATTTTCAGATCAGGTGGTATCAGAGCATAGTTTGTTTTGCTCATGTATTTTCCATTGATAGCTTGAGATTTAGCTGTTGGTATTTGTGCAAGTTTTGTGTTGAAGTTTGATATCTTGGAAGGATGGAGGAAGCTTCAAACATTGGTAGTTCTCATACATCTTCATTAACTAAGTTCTTTGACAAAGAGATGTTGAAGGAGTTTCTAACCATGAGAGATATGATGAAAGAGATGCGTGAAGATAGAAAGGAGAGCATTGCCCTTGAAGAGCAGTTGATGGCCATGAAGAAGGAGAAAGACCAGCTTCTTGAAAAGTTGCATGAGATGGAGATTCAACTCCATGATGCAAAGGAAACCCTTACCAAGTACATGCATGAACATAAGGTATGTAATGTTAGTTTATCTTTAAATTCCTCTCAAGATGAATGTTTTGGTGTTTTTGAAAATCACACAAGAGGAATAGGGTCCAAGTTATTGTTAAAAATGGGCTATGAAGGTAGAGGTTTGGGCAAGCATGCACAAGGCATTGTTGAGCCTATTGTTGTTGAAGAGAGACCAAAGTATTGTGGTCTTGGATATGAACGAAGAGATGGAGAAAATTCCAAAGTTGAGGAGACAAGGGAAAAAGTTCCAAGAACAAATTTTGATTCAAGTTCACCTCCTCAAGAAGGCTATAAAGGTGAAAGTTCAAGAACTTTTGTTGAAAGTTCAATCCCTCCAGCATGCAAAGCTTGTGTTTAAGATGAATGCAAATGTGTGAAACAAAAGAGTTGTGACAACGATGAGGACAAGAACACTATTTTTGGTCTTCAAATGAGAGCTTGTAACTCTCCAGATTCACCTCCTCAAAGAGGCGATAAAGGTGAATGTTCAAGGTATAATTCTTCTTATCATTCAGTTGCTTTTGATTATGTTAAGCATGATAAATTTGCATGTAAAAATGGAAGAAAAAGTCCATGTACATATTGTGGTTTATATAACCATCATGTTTCAAAATGTTGGAAAAGATTGGCCACTTTCACGAAACTTTATAAGCGAAGACAACATGAAAAGAGGATGCAAAAGATTTGCACTCATTGTCAGAAGAGGGGTCATCTCATTGACCAATGTTGGACATTGCATCCAACCACTCATCCACATCATAAGAAGCAGTTGGATAAAGATATTGGCAAGAATGGAAGAGGAGATTCCATCATCAATGTGACTCAAGATGATTCACAAGAGGACAATTTTCAGCAGAAAAAGTCACCGTTGAGTTGGCTTGGAAATAAATGGTTGTATTTCTTGAGCAAGTAAGGCTTGCATTTTTCTGTTGTAGATTCATATTTCAGCCTTATGTGTGCATCTATGTTGAGAGTATGACAAGTTGCAGCAGTTTATCACAACTTGTATGATGCAAGTTTGCATGTGAATGCAATTCGTGTGAAGGCATTCTTGTTGTTTCATAACTTTGCCAGGAGGATGCAAAAGATGGATATGATGTTCACTTGTTACTGCCATATATCTTTTTCGTATTCAGCTCTTATATACCCACATGTTTTGGGTTTATGTACTTATGTTTGTACTGGAAGGAGAGTTGAAGAGTCATGCACATGCATTTGTTTTTGTGTATGTGTAAGCAGTGAACCTGATGATAGTTCATCATGAATGACTCATGATTGTAACATGATTGTGTATCATGTTTGTCGACTTGTCATAGGGAA
The DNA here is from genome assembly GCA_009831015.1 of Picea engelmannii. Lineage (NCBI taxonomy): Eukaryota > Viridiplantae > Streptophyta > Pinopsida > Pinales > Pinaceae > Picea > Picea engelmannii. The sequence continues at coordinate 212,856 of ML795973.1, forward strand.
GGTTGATATGTTTCAAATGAGTCTCGACTGGTGTTGATGATTGTTTGACAACTATGTTGTGTCGATCATGTTTTTTGACTTATGTTTAGTCGATGGTGTTTGTTGGCTTGTAAGTTGATTTTGAGTACACCAAGATGCAGGAAAACACCATTTGATTTGATGAAGTACAAGATGCGAAAGTTTGTTTGAAGAGAAAAAAGACTTTGTTGGCATCATTTTCAGTCTTGTATAAATTTGTTTTCAAGATTGATGGTTTTCTTGGCTTGTGACAAGATGTCGCAGGAAATTTTTTGCAGCCATTGGAGAGCGGATTGTGTTGACATCAAAGAGTTCGAAAGAGGGACTTTATTCTCAGTGGGAAGGTTGGCAGTCTTCCAAGCACAAAGAGAACAGTGGGTCAGCAACAACAAGAGAATAGTGGTTGAGGGACATAGCCAGTTGCAGTGCAAGGCATGTCAAGGTATCCAGGTGATTGTCGAAAAGACTTTTCAAGTAGAATCAGTTGATATAACTTCAAAGAAGAAGAGTATTGAAGCTCAGACAGATAATCATAAGATTTTGTGGGTCCAAAAGCCTTTCAGTGGGAAGGTGTGATCAAAATCTGGACCAGTGGTCAAATTTTAGCTCAAAAATCAAAGTTCTTGGAATTGCCTCAAAACAAATGAGAGCGTAGCCCTCGTCATCATGAACCCAACACAAATAATTTGGGTTCAAACGGACGTCAGGAGCGAGAGATATCACGATCTGTTCGAATCGTCAAATAAGTAAAAAAAGGGACGCTGACTGTACAGTCCGTACAGGTTGATGTGGCATGATCGTACGCTGACGTGGAAGAGGTCGTACATCCAAGTGGTATATGATGACGTGGCTTTCAATTATTGGAAGATTTGGACGAATTATGATGTGACACGTGGCATCATTTTGGTAAATGGTGTGGTGCCATGTGGCCCAGTCATAGGCTTCCACGTGGCACCATTGTATTGGTTGTTTGTTCAAAAAAATTTGGAGTCCACCAGACTCGAACCCCAGACCTCCACCATAGACCGAGCGCTTTGGCAATGGCCGCCCAACCGGCGCGCCATACATTGGATATTATTACATATACAGGTTTATTGTTATTTGAATTCATTTAATGTGTAATATGGCGGGGGGTCGGGCCGAGGCTTAGCCCCAGCCCGCGGTTGTATTGCATATTACATATGACCATTGTATAAACATGGTTTGGCACGCACGGTAGCCGGGGTTGTATTACATTATCATATGACCATTGTGTAAACAGAGTGGTGCGCATATATTTTATTGGAGTCTAGCCCCCGGTCCTATATACAAATACCATATGACCTTTCATGAGTGCATGCGGATTTTGAAATTGGTTTTCAAACGGTCTAACCATGCACCCGACAAGTGGCATGTACTCGTTGGTTCAAAAGATCAACCCTTTTTGTTTGAGAGCGCGGTCGTATGGAGGACCCTTTTGACCACGAGTTTGGTGGTTAGGGGCTGGCGCGCCCATAACCATCCTACAGTTTGCATCGTTATGTGGTTGCACCCAGTGCTGGGTTTAAGAACATGTTTTGGAGCGTGTTCTTGGTTGAGAGCCCAGAGGTGCGTTTTGGCGAACCAGAGATAGCAAGCTTGAAGGAAGAGAATGGCAGGAGGCCTATCTTCTTCATTTTTTTGCCGAATGAGGTGCCGTAAAAGCCCATCTAGGGGTTTTTGGACATTTTGAATCCATTGGCACTATTTTCACAGCCATTTGAAGAATTCTTTTGTAGGTTTTTAACCATTGAAGTTTCAGGAAGCTCCAAGGAGCTTGAAGCCCTCATTGATTGAGGTCATGTTTTGGTGAGTCCAAGTTTATTTTTTGTGACTGAATAGACATTTTTGGCTAATTGTTATGATCTGAACACATTGGGATAGGTTTCAGAGGCTTTTGAGGACTTTTACAGGTTTTTTTCCAAAGAGAAGCTCAGGGAAGCTTAAGTCCACATGTAGAAGAGGTCATGCTCGGATGAGCCATGATCTGTTTTCAGAGTTCTATTAGTCATTTTTGGGGTTTTTATGTATTCTGAACCCAATGGTACATTCAATATTTCCATTGGAGTTGAGAAACATCTTGTAAAATATTTTTTTACAAATTAATCCCAGAGAACCAAGTCCATTAATGGAGGCTCAAGGAGATGTAGCCCAGAGAGGGGTGAACTCCTTTATCATGTTGTTCTTGTTGTGAGTGTTTGCTGGTTATTATTCACTGCAAGTTATTATTTGTTGTTTTATTTATGAAAACAACATATTTAATCTTGCAAAGACCTCACACATAAACATTTAAAAGAAGAAGCATAAACTTGGCACATAATCTATCTTGCACATTTTAACACATGAATCAAGGTCCTGTAAAGTTTTATTTTAATGAAGTAGAGGGTGATTGCATAGCATAACAAGTCAGCCTTCTATTTTCAGATCACCTAAGTACTTCTCTCATTCGTTTTTGTGGTAACATGGCTCAATCAATATATCTCGTATGGCGATGTAACATGGCTCGAGCACTATCTCATAAGGTAACAACTTGGCTCAATATCTAATTGTCTAGTTGCAACTTGGAATGGTATGGTTTCACTCACCTCATTGTGGCACCTCATTGTTCGTGGCACCTCCGGGTATCACTTGTTTGTTCACTACGCATAGCCCTGTTCCTTGGTTGCACATAGTCACTCACTGTGATAGTCGTGATATTCATTTTTCTAGTGCCTTGCCTTACGTCATGATAGCCAAATCTCTTTTTTCTAGCCACACACACATCTAACTAGCCATTGTCTAGCCTATCGTTTCATCAAGCAACGCGGTAGCCTTATTTGTAAGCAACACTTGTTCGTTGATTTAATCTAGTCATGCATTTTCATTGTCTCGCCACACATTCTAGCATCCACAGTTTGGACCAACAACTTCAAGTGATTTTGACCAGCTTCAATATATTCTGTTATATCACTACTTGAATCAAGTGTCATAGAGATAGTGTCTCCAATCTGTAAATAATACAATTTCATCCTAGACACAACAATCAAACAATTTTCAAATAATATAGACATGTATCCAATCAACACTATTGGAGGTGTTGTCACCCTCGCTAGAAAATTTTGATCATAGTATAGTTTGCATATAAAATATGGCAAGACAGAGCATGAAAAAGCAACGGTTTGTTTTTCCATGGTCAATGGTTTATCATTTATATGCTAATATATTTTAGTTGAAGTTATATAACAATTACAATATTTTATGTATCAGTTGCAGTTGCTTGAGATATGTGGACATTTCTTCACTTCACTCGAACAACAATTGCATATAGGGAAATTTCCCATTTTGGTATTTAAAAATATAACCAAGAGGAAAGATGCAAAATAAATGGTGTTTTTCACAACACATTCAATATTTATAATATAACTCACAACAAAAGTAGTCAAAGATCTAAAAAAACGAACTGGCTCAACAAGCGTTGTAAGTATAGATTGATAACTCTATCTACAAATGTTGAGTACAAGATTATTTGAACACACACAGGCATGCACGCAAACACACACATATATGTATATATGTAGTTTAAATGATTAAACTTTGTACTTTATAAACAAGTGGAAGGTACAATGACAATAGAAAATGCATATTCAACTCCATGTGAATCTGTTTGTGCGATCTACAACTCTCCTGTCGGTGCATATGATTTGATAAAAAATGAAACGTTTCACTATGTAAGATGTGATCAAAGATTCCCTTTTATATATAAACATTTCCTAAGTTCTATTATATGTACAATGGACAACAATTATGTTCAATGCACTACTAGGGAACCTATAGTGCACAAGTTTCTTCCTAGACATAAATTAAATATGAAATATATTTGCAAAAGAAACTAAAAATGGTTTATATGATGCACGATTTTCGACTGCATGGAAGATTCACATTAAACGAAGATAGTGTGGTCTGGCATGTGGGATAGAAAATGAACGAAGACATTGTCATCATGCATGTGCGATGAGTTCTTTGTATTGTTTTTCAATTTCTTTGTACACATACTAGAACTATTATATTGATCTAAATATAGATATATAATAACATATACATTGTATATACATATTACCTATATAGTTATTAGACACCAACAATAGCATGAGTATTTTGTTTACACTTTCCAAAGTATTTACTTAACATTGTAGTATCGTTATATTGAATTTTTACAATTAATTATGTCAAAATTTAAATGAACATTGGACTAGATGTTTATATATTATTAGCGGGGCTACATTGCAATGTTCATGTATTGTCACTAGTGCTAGATTTCAATTGGAACAAGTTTTTCTATTTAATTCTTCCAAAATTGTTGTTGATGTGGAATTTGTAGTCCAATCTTAATATCTTTAACAAATTCAATGTTGTTTGCAAATGCCATATGTATATGTTCATAGTGTTAGAAATTACCGCTAGAAAAAATTTCGCACTATGGTTGCATAGAAAATCATAACTATATCTTCTTTAATTTCAGATAATTAATGTGGATCTGTATATTGCTCTTCTTGTGGCCTGACATGGATTGATCAATGTACTTTCTATTAATTTAAGAAAGTTGATCTAATTGAATATTTTTATATTTCTATAGTATCTATGATAAATGTATCATAATAAACATTAATAATAATATTCTAATTGGCCTGTATAGAACCAAATGCAATCAAAATTCAATAAGAAACACGAGGTTTTATTGTTGCATTAAGTCAAATATTTTTCTTATTCTGTAGTGTATTGTGTACAAGTGTCTACACAAGGTTCCAAAGGACAGGTTATTTGTTTTATACATATTTCTCATATGGAATTTAAATATCAAACAGATAAGTTAGTGCATTACATAAGTTTCACTAAAATTTATATATGGAAGAAATTGTCCACTAGTTTCCAGCTTCAATTCAATGACTACAAATATGAAAAAACTATACAAGTCTTCAATATGGTTTTCCCCAGTTCTTTCTCAACACAATATTTATGTTTCTAAATTATTTTTTCCCTTTGTATTCATCCAATCATTTTCTTCTAGTGTTACAATTCACTTTAAATGCTTGAATTCATAATAAGATAATTACCCTAGTTAATTGCTTTTCCAGGTCATATGTTTCATTGTTTTGCAAAGAAAAAAGTTAACTTAGTGTGCAAACCTAGATTTCAAAATAGATAATATATATATCCATTCCCCACTCCAGTAACTTGTATGCAATGACCAATTGAATAGAACTGAAAAAAAAACTAGAAACTATAATAACTATTCTTGGTTTGCATTACCATGAACCCTAAATTTACATACATAAGAAATCAATTAAAGTGAAAGTTCTACTCTATTGAGTGGGTTGTGAATAGATGTTATTTTGTAAGTATTTGGAGTATTATAAGTGTGGAAGTGTGGGGGTGTGGGACTATAGTGCAACTAATTATTTGAATTATTTGTGTAGTTGTTGAAAATTAGAAGTGTGTAAGTGCAGGGGTGAGGGGGTGCAATGAGTTGCTTGAATTCTTTGCATAGTAGTTGAAAAAAAAGAAAGTATTTTTTATGTGGGGAGATCCATATGTGAAATGAGAGAGCACTGAAGATATAGTCATACACAATCCAAAAGTGCATAGGATTGGATATGGGCACATGCAGATGGACTAGTCATGAATTATGCACACAAAAACTTGGAATAGAGCCAAACATTTCTTGTGCAGGAGATATCTCTATAGACTACACAAATTCTAAAGATATGGTTTTTCACAATGAAAAGATATGTACATAGAAAAATTGTACGTGGAATGTGAGAAATTTCAAAGTAAAAACACATCTAATTGCGATATTTTGGAAAGAAAAACATTACTCTTGACTACGAAAGTGCATAAATGCAGAGGCATAAGTAGTATGCATTATGCTGGAAATATTTGAAAATAGGGAATCAAAGTGAAGAGGGATGAATACTATGAATGTTTTGCAAAAGAATTTAACATAGGTTGTTCACTGTGTGGTACACATATGTGTGTAAAATTTGGACGTGAAAAAAATGCTCATATGCAGAATCTTGACACAAGGTAATAGGAAAGGATCAAAAAAACCTAAGAAATCATCATACCATTGTGTTAAATATATAGTTGTGTGAAGTGCGGACACATGGTGATGGAAAAGGATCTGCACAACATGGAGAATGACGAAGTAAAACACTTTCTGGATAGAAAATTCTCTAACATAAATACATTACAGAGATTGGATTTCTTTAAAGCTAGTTGCATCACACCTATTTACTAAAACATGTTTTACAAACATGAATTTCCTTCATAATATAGGTAAATATAGATAGACACATTGAACAATCAATTGAAAGGCATGATATTCTATTTGCATTAGTTCTAAATGTCTCCCTATCTTCCCCATCCTCACAAATCGTAGCAAATCAACATACTATAAATAAGTTGGTTATGGTCGAAATTTCATGGCTTGTCATAATTGCTTAAGACATTCCTACATGAAGTGACTGCATATAGCTAATGCAAAACATTGGAAAAACTGTGAAAAATGATTAGGTTAAAAAAAGCTCTTTGATAAGAAAATTTTTGGTTCACTTTAAAATTGGCACAATAATTTTATATAGTATTTGCAGAAGCATTGCAATTATAAGAAAGGGATATTTTTTCCATACTAGCTCATGTACCCACTAGTCCATTACAAAATTCTAAATGCAAATCTTGTATAAACTTCTTCTTTCAATCCACTATCTTCTTAAAATTCCTTAGTCAAAGTCTTTTTTACATAGTCATTTTTCATGTTATGTGAAGCCTTTTTCCATGACCATATCTCCACATTTTACGTACCTATATCTTTCGTACATATGCACTCTACACAAGTATATCCCCCACACAAACATAATTTTTTCTAATTCTATTTTCAAGTTGTGTGAAGACAATTCATACCACTGATCATGTTGCAATCCCGCACTTCAACACTTTTTCATTTGTCATGGTTCTGCGCTTGATTTTTTGGAAATCCACGTAATTTTCATGATAAGGGAATTATTTATGGCACATTGATTTTTTCGAATTTGCCAAGAAATGAAGATTATTTAGGACTAGTGCGAAGTAAATGTTGAACTTTTCTATTACCTACTTAATGGTTTCTATTTATCATTTCCCATATTTCGTATCTAATTCATGCATGGAAAGGAAATTTCAGTAATTACACCCTATGCACTTTTCCCTAAAGAAATTTGACTTTCGTAATGTATTATTCATAACCTTCATGCATATCAAATTCCATTGAAAAAAGAACAAGTATAGCAGATAGAAAAATAATCCAACAGTTTTGTGTGCACAACTTATGTACCACATGCTCTAGTTTCAATATTGCTTCAGCGACAATTTGGAGGACGTCGATGGGAAAATTATCTTTCCAAATTTCACCAATATGACATGGACATCAACTTTGTCAATATTGTAATATGATGAATAGTGTGAATAAATAATTGGTATTGAAACTGTAAATATCCCCCATGAAGTGCACACATGCAAAAGCCATGGCTAGTGGAAGCTAACATATACAACCAACACAAAGCACTGTACAATTGGCAATAATCACTACATAGAAAAATCCATTTGATGAGGAAATATCAGAAATAGAGTCAATTTCCTCAAGAATTTTATATAACATTTGCAAAATCATGACAATTGAAAGAATAAAGGAGCATTTTTTTGCAGGTAGCACATCACGGGCGATTCACCTTGTTGACCAATATATTATTGCGTTCATTCATAAAGGGGGTTTTTAAATCGTGAAAAACAAATTCAATATATTGTAGTTATTTGGGGGGGATGTGGGGTGTCAAGGGGTTTATAGGTATTGGGGGGTATAAAAAGTGGTATCTAGTAAAAATAAGGGTTAAATTGATTGGAAAGATGTATTTGGAGGGGGTTCAACAAAAGATTTTGGGAGATATTTATCAATATCTAGTGCAATTATGTGTATTATTTAATATCCCATAAATGAAGGTACTATGTCACAGGTTCACTGAGTGAAGACCCCATGTAACACATGTACCGGCTAGTCTAGTACAAAATTCTTAATGCAAATCTTGTATAAAATTCTTCTGCCAATGCACTAATTTTAGAAAATTAACTAGTCAAAATCCTTTTTACTTGGTCGTTTTTCACATCGTGCAAAATATTTTTTGATTGCCACATCCCCATAGTGGGGTCACCTATATTTTCTGCACTTTCTCTCGTCATGGACAAATACAAACCGCACAGTCAAGGTTGTTATTTCTATTTTCAACCCTTGTGAAGATAATTCATAGCAGTAATCATTGCCCAGTCTCGTGATTCCGCACCTTTGCATTTTCAACCATTCAACACCAGGTATTCTAACAAGCCACATAATTTTCAAGATAATTGAGTCATTTATGGCACATTGATTTTCTTATATTTGTGAAAAAATGGAGGATATTTATCACTTGTGTGAAGAAATGTTGTGGTGTTCTATGAGCTTCTAATGGTTTCTATTAATCATTCCCCATACTCCATAAATAATTCAAGTGTGGAAAGGACATTTTAGTAAATATTCCCTATGCACTTGGGCTTAAAGTTAATCCAACCTCTGTAATGTACTATTCATAACTTTCACATATATGAAAGTGCATTTTAAAAACACACATATAGAAGATAGAAAATGAAAACAACATTCTTTTGAAAATATCCTATGTAGGACACCCTTCAATAACAATATTTATTTAGTGACAATTTAGAGAAGGTCTATGGATAAAATTCCTTCCTAAACTTAAAGAATATGACATGCACATTAACTTCATATAAACTCTCAGATCACAAGGAATGTAAATTGATTA
>ML795974.1:3208-16078 GCA_009831015.1 Picea engelmannii
CACTCATAAAATCAGATCTTGAGAGTGCTATAGTAGGATTGTGCACATATGTTCGCATATGTGTTGAGATAAACCTTAGTAAGGGTCTTTTGAACAAAATGATTCTCAAATGGAAAAATGTTAAATACACTAAGGTTTTGGATTACGAGAACACAACATTCAAGTGTCAAATATATCAAGTTCTAGGACATTTACATGTTATTTGTCCTCCTACTTGAGCTCATCCTCCTATGAAAAAAAGATCAAATCAATACCAAATAGTGGGAATTTTTTGGAGGAACATATGTTGAATAATGACATGGAATAGGGTTAATCAACAATCACAAGTGTCGACTAGGAATCCATTCCTTCTTCGGGGGATAGAGTAGAGGAAATGGATACTAGGTTTCCTCCACAAGGGATGTAGTTGTACCTAAATCCCCTATAGGTGGAATAAAGAGACTTCACACAAGTGATACTTATGATTAAGATAATGAATTGGTTTTCTTTATGAATTCTGATCTCTCACCTTTTGACTACTTATGATTTAGATAAAGAATTGGTTCTCTTTATGAATCCTAATCTCTAACCTTTTAATTGGGAATACTTTGGGCACTCATAAAATCAGATCTTGAGAGTGCCATAGCAAGATTGTGCACATATGTTCGCATATGTGTTGAGATAGACCTTAGTAAGGGTCTTTTGAACAAAATGATTCTCAAATGGAAAAAAAGTTAAATACACTAGGGTTTTGGATTACGAGAACACAACATTCATGTGTCAAATATGTCAAGTTCTAGGGCATTTACATGTTATTTGTCCTCCTGCTTGAGCTCGTCCTCCTAAGAAAAAAGAGATCAAATCAATATCAAACAATGAGATTTTTTTGGAGGAACAGATGTTGAATAATGATGTGGAATAGGGTTAATCAACAATCATAAGTGTCAACTGGGAATCCATTCCTTCTTCGGGGGATAGGGTAGAGGATATGGATAGTGGGTTTCCTCCACAAGGGATGTAGTTGTACCTAAAGCCCCTATAGGTGGATTAAATAGACTTCACACAAGTGATACTTATGAATTGGTTCTCTTTATGAATCCTAATTTCTAACCTTTTAATTAATTATTAGTTATTGCAATTTCTTTTTGATTTAGTCTAAACATTCTAAGTTTTTATTCTTTTCGGGGCACTTTTTTCTACTAGTTTTACCCAAAATCCAGTGAAAAAATAAGAAAATTGCAAATTTCAATGGTTGAGATTACATATTAGTGCCCTAACAATTGAGTTGCCAAAAACTTTTAAACTATGCCTTTCTTTTTTACAAAAATAACACGAAATTAAAAATAACATATACATTAAATATACAATTTTAATTTTGTATTTTTTAATCGTATTTTCAATATTTAAAAAATATAATTTTCATTTTATAATGAAATAAAAATTATAATATTTTTAAATATTATACTGTTATAGTTAAAAAAATTAAAAATAAGTATCTCTACATATGGATCTAACCAACGTGAGTGATTTTTCCAACTTTTCCGAAATGTAAAAGTGGCCCCATGAATATATCGTAAATAAAAAACATTTTATTTTGTCAGCCGTCAACACTTTTCTTCGACTGTTCACTCGGTTCCTTGTTCGTTCCACCGGAAGACGCCGGTGGATGCCACGTGGCCATCTCCCTCGGCACCTTATTTCTTCAAATTCGCGCAAGCGGAAAGATTCATTCGCTAGCAAATTAGTTGTTTTCCTTCCTTGGAAATCATTCGATCAATTGTTCATCGAAATCACTCAAAATTGAATCGAGATCTGCCGTTCGAAGCCCTGTAGCCCTGCAATTGAGGGCCATTTGGACTTCTGCGGCTTAAAGTTCTCAGAAATTGGTGGACCTGAGGGCCAATTTTTATCTTTTCGGTGCGTTTTCGGAAGATTTCAAATTTCCACCATGAATCCTGAATAGTAAGTGTCAGAAACCTAAGATTCACTTTTTCAGCGAGCTATTTGTGTTGAAATTTAGGGTTAGATATATATTTTCTGTATAAATGCATTTGGATTTTAAGGCCATTGGTGCATATTTAATGCATATGATTAATTGGAATTTACGGCACCTGGTATATATTTTTGTGTATATACTTTGGTGAATTTACGAGTCACAGGGTCAATCTTATGCTTTAATCAGACTAGGATCTTTGAAAATTACTGCGATCTAGCTTTCTTTAATTATCTTTTACCGTTTGAGGGTTCGAGATCCACATAATGTCGAGCCGATTTCCTTTCGGAGGAAATATTGGCGGAGGCAGTAAAGCATGCCAATAAAACATTTCTTGCTAATCTATATATTAACTGGAAATGCAAGTCATTTTGACAAGGATGCCTTAACTTTTTTGGAAGATCATGCTTTGTCAATGCATTGGGGTTTGGATGATCAAGTATTTTACTAGAAGGATGGCACATGTACCGGAAACAACCAGCCCCTGTTATAAATTCAGAATTTTGATCTGAGATGAAGTTATACTTGCAAATTATCCTAACTCTGAAGTACCTATTCTTTGCAGTGACTATTTATTTAAGCTTTTGCTAATTGGTGATTCTGGTGTTGGAAAATCCTGTCTTCTTCTGAGGTTTGCGGTACTGTTCTATCACTATCCCTTTCTTTGTTGCCTTTGAATGCTAGCTTTTGAATTCTCACAGTTTTTACCATATTGCATTCATGTGGTTTTGTCTGCATAAATGAAAAGACCCCTCTCTGTAGTGATTCCGTTTTGTGGTTTAGTGACACGGGGACGAAATCGGTCGTGCTAGGGTAGTTACAGCTCAAGGCAGTCATACTAATTATTACTACAAATTGACTGTAGGATGATTCATATCTGGAGAGCTATATCAGTACCATTGGTGTTGATTTTGTAAGCAATCTTAGTTGCTAATTTATTTTAACAATTTCATTTTGATTGTATATGTTTTAATCCTGTGGATTTTCCAGATGTGGTATAAATTTGGCTGTTGTGCAGTGAACTTATTTATCAGCAATTGTGTTTGTACAGAAAATTCGTACAGTGGAATTGGATGGGAAGACAATAAAACTTCAAATTGTAAGCAAGCAATGCCATGAATTTTGGATTGTGTAGTCTTGCTATTTCATGTTATCTATTATTTTATTTTTGGGGAATGCATGGAAGCTCTTTTTATGAATTGAAAGCTGTTTCCTCTAAAATTTAAATACAATTAAAAGAGAAAGTAGATTGTTCCATTGAAGTCATTTGGGCTTTTGCAGTAAAACTGTTTGTGCTTAGGGTAATAAATATATTTTTGGCATATCTGATGACTAAGCTGTTCAATTTCAGTGGGACACTGCAGGACAAGAGCGGTTCAGAACAATAACAAGTAGCTATTATCGTGGTGCTCATGGTATTATTGTAAGTACAGCTATATTTCCAATCTTATCGCTGATTTTTGTAATGTCATAGAATGCATACGTTTTACTTCAGTTTATGTCATCTGCATGTAAGGGAAACAGATCATCCCTGTTAAATTCAGTTTTTTATTTGGTCTGGGTTCCAGGCTTGGTCAACATTACGAGTCTGGTTAGGCATGCTGTTGTCAGTGTATCTTATGCTAGGTTGGATTTGTAACTGTGTCAGTTTGGGAAAGATGGATTTTCTCTTGCAAGCATCCATTAAATTTGGCAATAGATTTGATTCATAGATTTATTCTCTCTACGGTAAATGTCTATCCAGTGATTCTGTCATTTATTTTAGTCAAATAAAACATTTTGAGAGCTGTAGTAGTCATTATGTGGGAATTTTTGATGGTGCCCATCTATATTTCTTGGTGGAATTTTCTGTTTCTGTCCAGTTCCTCTGCATGCGAGCTGTATAATTTCAGAGTGCACCCTTCCAGATTTTAGGCACTCTTTTAGGCACTCTTCCAGATTTTCTTTGTTCTAGCTTGAATTTACCTTAAGCTGGTCTTTCACCGTCTTCATTACCTGTGCTGCATAAGGGCAATAAATGAATAAGTGAGCAATTGATTCAGAATCAGATTTACAGAGAGGACATCTTCCTGGGCCACTCCAACCCCTTTTTAAACCATTGTCCCATGTTAACAGTTTGTTATTGAGGGCTAGCCATAAGGTGATTTTACATCTGGGAAGGGCTCTGATTTTCTAAATTGGTCAGCTGGTCTTTTACTGTTTTCATTACCTGTGCTGCATAAGGGAAATAAATGAATAAGTGAGCAATTGATTCAGAATCAGATTTACAAAGAGGACATCTTCCTGGGCCACTCCAGCCCCTTTTTAAACCATTGTCCCATGTTAACAGTTTGTTATTGAGGGCTAGCCATAAGGTGATTTTACATCTGGGAGGGGCTTTGGTTTTCCAAATTGGTCCCCACCACCATTTTTTGGAGCCTTCAAACTTTTCCTCCTGCCAAGCTTTATAACCCAGCTTGGCTGTAAAGGTTCCATCCTTTGGGTTTTTGGACCAGCACAAAGAGTCAGCAATTTCATCATCAAGGATAATTAAGTTCTCGCATAACAATCCTATATATTTCTCCCATTCCTTCGGCCATATATTCAGGAAGACCAAGGGAGGCTGCGTCTTTCCAGCCCGAGGGGATCCTATATAGGCGTCATATGACAAGGCTATGTTCTGGTTCCGAAGAAACTGCATAAGGGGAATGGAGAGGCCAAAATAGTTTCTCGCACCCAACTGGGGGTCCTTCCCTATATGGACGCTACGTCCATTCCCTATCTTTTAGACTTTACATTTTCCTTCTAAAGGGAAGGCTTCAACGAGTTCCTTCAACACTATCGAGACTCTAGAGGATTTTAAGGGAACACAGAACCATTCCTCGATAGTCAAATTAGCGAAATATTTTGAATTCATAATGTGCGTCCACAACAAATTTCCTTGTGTAAGCCTCCACAAGTTTCTTCCTACCAGGGCTTTTGCAAAGGGGAAGACGTATTTTAGTTCCCACCCCCCTAAGTCTTTGGGCAAAGCTATGGAAGACCATTTGTTAAGTGGATTTCGCCTGATAACATGTTTCTTGCCCAAAGATAATGGAAGCTCATCTTACGAATCTTTTTCAGCACCCCCTTGTGAATGGCTACATTGGAGTTCCAGTATATCGTTATACTCTCCAAGACTGCCTTGAGCAGGGCTAGTCTTACCCCTTTGGATAACAATCTATTCACCCAGATTGAAATTTTGGCTTCCACTTTTTTAATTAGCCATTCCCAATCCCTTCGTCTATAGCAATTCGATTTGAGGTAGAAGCCTAAATACTTGAACCCTTCATCGAGACTCTTTCCTTGTACAGGGAGAATGTTTCACATTTCATTAGATTATGATTCCGAGCAATTATTAAGGATAATGCAAGACTTATCCAGATTGATGGACATACCTGTAGCCTAGCAATACTGGTCAATGATTTTTCTAAGGGCTTGAATATCTCCATGAGTTCCATTCACACTACAAAATATGTCATCGACAAATAGTAAGTGAGATATAATTTTCGAGTCTGATACCTCGACTCCTTGCAAAACTCCGTTTGTTCTGGCCTCGTTAAGCATTTTACTAAGGGCTTTCGCTATAATCAAGAAAAAAAAGAGAGAGAGTGGGCAATCATGGCGAAGCCCTCTCGAAGCTTTGAAAAACCGAGAAGGGGCACCATTTATTAGAACAACGAAGGAAGTGCTTTGGAGGCACCCCATAATCCAAATTACGGTGTTTAAGTTCATCCCTAATTGAATGAGAACCAATCTCAAGGAGGTCTAGTTAGCTCTATCACAGGCTTTCGATAAGTCCAGTTTCAAAATTGCCGCTTTCAGGTTCCTTTTTTTTTACTGAGTGGAGGACCTCCTGTGTTATAGCTACCGCATCATGGATTTGTCTGTTCTGTAAGAATCCAAATTGTTCGTCTCCTATGACTTCACTCAACATTGGTCTTAAATGCCTCACAATTATCTTGGTTATTAACTTGTAAATGACATTACAACAAGAAATAGGGCGGAAGTCCCCGAATGAGGACTCTTTCTTTTTGGGAATCAGGCAGAGGAAGGTAGAGTTTAGAGTCCCATGAATCTTTCTTGCCCTCTGGGATTCCCTAATTGTCATCAAAAAGTCTTCCTTGATCAGGTCATAAAAATGCTTGAAAAATTCTACTGTAATTCCATTTGGGCCGAGTCTCTTCCCATTTTTCATGGATGAGAGAGCAACAAGTAATTCGTTACTTCTTCCTCCAAAGTCTGATTCATTTCGAGAGAGAAAACCGACTGGAATTTAGAAACCACTTCAAGGATTTCTTCGATCGGACAACCTTCTGGGCTAGCAAAGAGTTTCTCGAAGAACCTTGCCCCCACTTTTGCTTTCTCATGGAAGGAACTACTCATCGTTTCGTCCTTGTTTTTGATTTCCCAAATAGTGTTAATGTTCCTTCTGAAATTTGCAAATTGATGAAAATATTTTGTATTGTTGTCCCCAACTTCTAACCACAACGCCCTACTTTTGAGTCTCCATTCCTGCTCCTCTTTTTCTAGCCAAGAATGCTTGTGTGACTCCAAATCCTTTAACTCCTTGACTTGGGACGGGATAAGGGCGCCTTCATCTATTTTTGAGAGTAGGGCTGATAAGTTGTCCTCAATTTCAATGATTGATCTTAACCTCTGAGTCTTCCAAGTGGCCAACCATTTTCTTGTAGCTCTTTGAATCCTTATCGGGTTTTCTGCAAATTGAAACATCAAAGGGTCGGGCTTTGATGAGTACAACTTAATCCAGTTAGAGTAGACTAGTCTTTTAAAACCGTCCTCCTCTAGCTAGACCCGGATTATCTTCAGAGGAGTAGGGGGAGAATCCTCTCCTAATTTCCATTGGAGAAGAATAGGTCTATGGTCGAAGATCCCCCCTTTTCCTACCGAAGCTCTAAAGCGAAAACTCGATTCCAAGAAAATCTCCAAAACTAGAAATCTATCGAGTCTTTTGGCTACTGCTTCATTACCTGTTCTGAGATTCCTCCAAGTAGGGGTAATTTTATCCGGCTCCATATCTACCAGGTGAAGGTTCTCTTGGAAGGAAAGAAAGAACCCTCTTTTGTCGATCCTCCCTAGAGGATTCCCCCCACACTTCCCTTGAAGAGAGAGTGAAATTAAGATCGCCTCCTACCACTGTTAGGGGGTCTCTGAATGCACTTGCATCTTTCAAATCTTCCCAGAAGGGAACCCTGTTAGCATAAGGTTCGTAAATGTTAATTATTGAAAAGAAAAAGTTATTGTCTTTGTGTCTCAACTTGACTGAAATTGAGGATCGATAAGAAGAGAATGAGGCCCTAAAATCCGGGCTCCACCCTGTTATTAGTCCTTTGGACATCCCCTCTGCATCAGTTGCACAAAAAGACCAGTTTTTTAGCCACGATTGAAGAGTCTCCCTAGCTTTTTCACTCGAACACATTGTTTCCTGAATTAGGATGATGTCAGGTTTAAGGCTACAAATTATCCTCTCGAGGGATAGCTTTTTTTGGGGCCATTGAAAGATAGAATGATCATTTTGCAGGGGGTTGACAGGCGCTCCCTGCACTAAGGGCCCTGGTTATTGGAACTTGTCTCCCTTTTTGGATCTTTGCTGCAACCTTCTCTTGGGCTTTGAGAAGATAAGATTTCCTTCCCACTTTGGACGACTGAGGTGGGTCAAGAGTGAGGCCTCCTTTGGAAGGAGGCATATCATTCTGGCGACCTCTAGATCAAAGAACATAACCCTTGACCGGGGAGTGGGAACAACAAAGGGGCAAGGGGAGGGAGAGGTTTTCTCCGAAGGAGTCCTTGTACAAACAGGGGAGACTCTTGAGGGGGGGAGGAAGGGGAAAGCACAGGAAGGTTAGCCTTTAACGGGGAAAGGGAGGGGGAAGGACAAGGAGAGGGGGGGATAGGGAAGGAGGAGGAGGAGACCTTCTGCTTTGGGAGATCGAACATTGGTGAGCGGGGACACACAGGGAGAGGAGGTACAAGGGATGCCTTTCTGTCAAAGGGATCAACCATTGAGGGAGGGGGAGAGAAGTTCGGGAGGGGAAGGGGGGACAGAGGGGGGCTCAGCGGTATCTAGAGATGCATCTTCACCTTTCTCAGAAACATGAATAACTAAAATAGGAAAATTATCAATCTTACCTGAATTTGGGGCAACCTCAACAAGTCCTTGGCTTCTTGCAGGGTCCCTTATTGCGGAGAGAAAGATCTCTGCGCTTCTTCCATCCATTGAAACTGCATCCACTGAGCTTGGCCTTCCAATAGAGGATTTCGATTTCTGGATCTTGGAAACTTTTTGGGAGAGGGGATCTAGGAAACCACACTGTGCGCGCAAGTGACCAATTTCGTGACAGTCGTGGCATTTGAATGGTAATTTCCAATAATCTACCTTTTTATGCCAAACTCTGTTGCCAAAAATGTTGTCCACATTACCAACCAAACCTTCTTTGACATCCACCTCAACCTGGATCCATGCCCACCGACGATCTTTCTTGGAAGCCCAGTTGGGTTCAAGACCTATGAAAGGGCCTATTTTGTTTCCTATTCCAAGGCCTCCCATGACTAGAATGCAATTGGAAGACTCGACAGAATGGCCCAGACTCGCCTAATTGCCACTAGCTCTCTAACTAGGTCAAAATCGATCGTCCAGACTCCAGGGTTTTAAAACTAAACCAGATGGGCTCCAATTCCAAAATTTCTTAAGTGGTATGTTATAGTCCTCCTTTGACCAAAGCATAAACGAGTTCCAACATTTGGCTAGGGCGTGAACCTCTGGGAGATACCCTAGAACTGGTTTCCACTGTTGTTCCATCCACATGCTGAGTGTTGCTTCTCCTACTCGTTTCCCATTTAAACGTCCAACCAGTGTTTTTCCTGCAAGCTGTGTGACTTCTATTACCAGGATGTCTTTTTCGAACTCTCTAGGAGGGGGCGATACATTACCAGAATGGAACTCGCTTTCGCCAGTGATGCCATTAAATTGGTCTTCATCAACTTGGACCTCTAAACCATTTCCTCGAGGGGATAGACGCTTGTCACCGCCATTTGGTACTTCGTTTGTCGAGGGGGGGAGGGATTCAAACACGATTCTTCTTCCCAGAAACTCTTCATATGTGGAGAATGCCCAATCGAGCTTCGGGCTTACCTCATAGTCCACCCAACTGACGTCTTCCGGATCCATCCTGTATATGGTACTTCGCACGGTCTCTACATAGCTGTCCTTCACTTCCGAGAAGATATCAGTATTGAAGGAATATTTTGGGGGGGTTTAGCCACAGACCGGGAGGGGGAATACCTGCTGCCCTTGCTCTTGGGCCTATTGGCCTGAAAAACACTTAACCACATACTATCGAATTGCAAAACCTCCCCACACACACACACACACACACACACACTACTTGTTCTCACAGATTACTTATGTAGGCCCACAACCAAGATGACAGTTACGATGGATCTTTAATGCACAGTCTATTGATATTTGTTGTGAATGGATTCCTTGTTTACTAGCCTTCTTTGCACTAAAATCATCGAGATGGTATGAATTAGAAATTAATTTTTGAGAATCACGCAGAAATTGATTATGATGCATAAATATACAACAGGAGTTGGATGCCGAGTGTGCTAAACATGTGTTTTAGAATGTTAAGATGAAACAAATAATAACTGTTGTGGGCTTTAGTGACAGTGAAAACTAACTTCATTGGGCGCTCAGGCTACACCTGTCTTTTTAGAATTATTGCTATGAAATAATCACGTGAATGAACTTTGATTGATGCATTGAAGATTCCGTTGTAGTATAATGCATTACCATATACGGAAGTTGTCATGTTGGGCTTATTGGGAGAAGTTTTACCATGCTTTATGGCAAAAGCAATGCACTAGGTTGTGGAATGCTTGGCTTGACTGTTCTAAACAAGGAACATGAGGGGGAAGTAACATATTTCTATGAGTTTTAAAAAGTATGAAAAAGGGGATGACGGAGTAACAATCTCCACTGTAAACCCAGGATGATACCTTTCGAGGATTTATCGAACATCATTTAAAACACATAGAAGCTGAAAAGCAACGTTAAGAGAGGTGGAGAGGCATCAGGTTGCATGCAAGTCCATAGTTCATCAAATATTCTTATCCACTAGAGATGGAATATTTGAATCACTCAACAGATGTCACAGTAAATGTGAACTCACCAAAAAATGGGATCATTGTGACTTTTTACATATGCTATTAACCACTTAAAAGGTTTTGGAATGGATATTGCAGCATTATGCTTGGGGAAGGACAAAAAAGGAACGTTCCTTGGGTTAATAATGATGTAATAAGCTTGAGAGCTTTTTCCATTCTATGAGTTTTGCTTCCAACCAATGAGATGTGGAATTTGAGCAATAAGCAAACTGATGTCTTTTGAGATTATCAACTCTTTCTTTGTTGACCAATTCCTACGTGTTCATAGAATAGTTGCTGGACAGTTTTATCTCTTTTTTCAAAAATCTTTGTCTGTAAATATGCTTCTTAAATTCTATTAAAATAAAAAGATATACAGTATGGGGCATGTTACAAAAAAAGTTTAGGCTACAGCAGATGGGCTGTTGCCACAATCCAGATCAAGGGCTAGAAGTTCTGTTCCCCGAATTGAAAGTTAGAACCTAAAAGACCTAAGATGCTATACGGACACAAACTAAAATTCTTACCTTGACAAAACACAAGTTGTCATGCAGGGGATTAACATGAACCTGGCAGAGACCAAAGGGTTTTATCTTTTTATATGATGTATAATCTTTGTTTAAATTTTTCTTTGGATTTTGCTGATTTTCATTTGTTAGAGTATTATTTTTAGCAATATTTTAACACAAGCTATTAAATTCACTGAATATCATATTACGCTGAAACTAAAATTTTCCATAATTATATATTTGTCTTTTTGTTCTGGCAGGTGGTTTATGATGTTACTGACCAGGAGAGTTTCAACAATGTAAAGCAATGGTTGAATGAGATTGATCGCTATGCTAGTGAAAATGTGAATAAGTTGCTTGTTGGTAACAAGAATGATTTGACTGCTAAGAAGGTAGTTGATTATCAGACAGCCAAGGTAATTTCATATGTTAACTGCTATCAAGTAAAATATGTGGTATTTATTTTTCTGTTTATAGTCTCTCTTGTGTGGTCCTGAGTAACATTGATGAGGCTTAGATTATGTTCTTTGTTGCCTAGTTTCTGTTAATTTTCTTTTGAGCTTAAATGCAGCTGTGTAGAAATAGCAGACATTTCTTGTTTATAAAATCCTTTTGACCAGCTTAATGCAAATCAGAATTCTTCTCGCCACATGAAGTGCTAATGAGTGATCTCTGATAACCGAGTAAATGTGATGGAGATGCTACCTCTATGAAGATCTAATATTTATCACCACAGACATACACACATATTGTACTTACACACTGATATTATGCAAAATGCGGGTTTGCTAGGTTATTTGACTGATTGGGGCTTTGGAGGATAATCTAGGTTATCTTACTAATGTAGGTGCATTGAGAGGTGTAGTGCATATCTTACAATGTTTTGCATGAAAATGAATATATATATATATATATATATATATATATTTCAAAACCTCATCGAGGCTGTGCAGAAGACAGTGAAACAACATAATTTTTTTTGAACTGACAATGTCTAAATGTGACTTGCAAAAAGTTACCGTTCTTTATGTCATCAACCATCCTGTAAATTAAGCCTAAAGTATCACAACCTGCTCAGGATTTTGAGATGCAAATAAAGAGTTATTCAAACAGCTATGAAATTGCATGCAGAATTGATAATCATTGATCATCCTGTGGATGTCAAGATGTAAATAAAGAATTCTTCAAGATCCATGTAATTTTAAACAGAAATTGATTAGTTTCCTGATTATAACCACAAAAGCTACTGACTGGAAGCTCTATCTTTTCTGGTTCAACAGTCATTAAATGTTTTCATTAAATGGTCTGTTTCTGGTGGTTATTTCTTTAATAAAATAGAAAGCATAATCTTGTGGAAGTGGGATAGAACGACACATTTTTGATGGCATAGTGAAAACCATGATAGTAATTTCCACTGTAGATCATTACCAGGCCTTTTCTTTAAGATATTGTAATTTTTGTTAGGCTCTAGTATCTGCTATGAAGAAAAAAGAGATATGGGTTTTATATTCAGTAATAGTGAATAAAGATTGGATACCAGATTATTTTTTGAAGTTGAAGATCAATACTTGTGGTATTTGCCAGTGGAGTTTCAATCAGACATTTTCTTCAAACATTTTGTCATCATTTGCAGAGTTTTATATCTGGCAGTGATTTTGATGAAAAGGAGGGTAAGCATGGGTAACGGGTTATGTGCTAAGCAACATGAAATAAAGATTGCGGAGATAAGATAATATATTACCAGCCAATTTATTGAAGGGAGAAACAAACATTTATAGTATTTATCACTTTGCCTGAGGAAATGGAAAATTGTTCAAGCAGTTTGCTTATGAAATTGGAGCATTGAGGTGTTGGAGAAGGGCAACAAGGTAAGTGTGGCGGAAACAAATGGGAAAGAACCTAGCTTGGAAATGTTTGAAGAATGCACTGATTTTTTATTCCACCTGTGGCCTATTGTGGGTTCCCTTACATCTGCACATGTGAATTCATTGGATTTAAAGTGGTGGCATGGAAAGGATATTACTTTGATAATTGTTTCTGCTAACTAAATTTTCTGGTATTGTCTCTTTCATGCAACTAGTTGAGGTAATCTTTGGAACTGTACATTATGTCTTGTGAACAAGAAATAACATTTGTGTATAATTCTTTTAGTTTCAGACTCAGTTAGTATTAATGGCAGTCTGAGATCTGACATGATGCATG
>ML795974.1:28082-42589 GCA_009831015.1 Picea engelmannii
AGGAGTTGGAAGTAGTTTGGGATGTGAAAATCTTCTTTACCCTTCATCTCATTCTCTTTCTCCTTTTTCACTTCTAGGTTTAAAACTGGGGACAAAATACCTTTGTAGGAGAGTATTTTTAGTGAAATTACGATACTCAAACATGAGATCAACTAGACGTGCTATTGACAGGCATAAGATAAGCATCACACCTAGAGCAAGCTGTACGCTCTCATCATATGAAAGGCGTTTATGAGAGGTTATGGATATGGCAAGGTCAAATTCTTTCCTCTACCTTTATTTTTTTGCCTTTGATGCGTGTGTTGGGTTCTTTCCGTTGATCGTGGCCATGATTTTTGTGCTTGTTTTTGTTTTGACATCCCAATTTTGAGTTTCCTTGTTGTATAACATATGGAACAAGGCTTTGATGACTCCTTTGGTATTGATTCAAGGGACATGGTGGAATAACTCCCAAAGTGATGTTCTCTTTTGATTGGGTTGATGTGCCACTGTTTTCATTATTACACTAAAAAGTAGGGTGTGTTGTTTTAATAAGGGGAACATTCTTGATTTTGTGCTTTCAAAATATTTTTATTTTGTTGTTGCTTCCCATGGAGTGTTGATTGACACATTTAAGTTCACTTGTTTCTTTGTGGAGGTTAGAAGCTTTTTTGTGAGGAAGTATGTTTGGTCACTTTTTCATCAATGAACTTTGTTATTGGTTTTCTGGTTAGACATTGATTAGTGTGGACCATCATTTCTTCTATAATTCTCTATCTCTTTGATTCAACTTGTCTTCCAATATTTTTTGACATGCTTCTCAAAAAACAATTCATGTATTCATTTTGAATTCATTCTTATCATGGTTTTACTATTTGTTGGGTTTTCCAATAGTTTTTGATATGCTTCTCATAAAGGATAATTCTCTACCTCTTTGATTCAACTTGTCTTCCAATAGTCTTTGATATGCTTCTAAAAAGCAATTCATGTATTCATTTTGAATTCATTCTTATCATAGTTGCACTATTTGTTGGGTTTTCAAATAGTTTTTGATACGCTTTTCATAAAGGAACTTCTACATTCATTTTTGAATTCATCCATATCATAGTTGTATCGTTAGTTGGGATTAAAGATTTGTTGTGTGAACATGCTCCTTTGAAATTTGAAAGTCGTGAAGTAGGGTATTTTCCTTGAGGAAACCCTCGACTTAATGAGAGAAGTCGACACTTATTGAGGGATTAGATCCTCTTTGACGTGCTTATGAATGCTTTGTTTGACATGGGGTTTCTATACTGTTGGGGTTTAAGGCTCTGAAGCTGATAAAAAGTGCAATTGGAGGATCAATTGATGGAGGAGTTGGTCATAGCTCTTTTCAACACCATGCATAATGACCACATCACCATGTGAGAAGGAAAACTAAGTTGTGCATTGTGTGTGAACTCTTTGATGAAATCCTTATTTGCAATTTGTTTGATGAAATCGTTCAAGGTCTTATCGAAACCTCTATCTAGGCGTTGGACGTAACCTATAGATATCAAATCATGGTAAGCTCTCTAGTGAAGGGAGACCACCATGCAAGGAAAATCATTTGATTCCATTGATGATTTAAAGAAAAATCTAGAGCTCAAGACATGGATCCCTAGGAATCAACAACTATTGTGCTTTGTTGGCAAGCAACTTGTTGATCACTAGCTTTTTTATTATGGCATTTTGAATGGTTCACTCCTTCTTTGGCACTTAGAACACGTGGAGGAGCAGTGGGGAATTGTGGGCCTTTATCCTCAAAGCCCCATTCCTTTAAAGATGCCTACATTGCGGAGAAATTAAATGATATCCTAGTGCTACGAGTAATAGAGTTACAGGTCTTTGACTTGCTCTTGAACTACAATTCACACTTTGTGATATGTTGATTTAATGGTTTTTTGGTAGTCTCCGTCAAATCTTTATCAATGGATTCACTCCAATGGGACTACCAATTGTGAGGTAAATCTTTGCTCTAAAAACTTCTTTATTGTTCTTTTCCAAGATCTTGAAGATTACTAGTTTAGCTTTAAAAAAGGGACCTTGGGTTTGGGGCAATGCCTATCTTTTTGTTACACCATGATTTCCATATTTTAACCCTACCTTTATGATTGTGACCATAACCGTAGTTTGGGTACATCTACAAACTTGCCTATCCATGTGGCATCGATAGTGTTTAAAAATATTGCGAATGCTCTTAGCAAATTTGTAAAAGAAGATTCATATTTGGTTGATTTGAACCTCTTGACCTATGTTTGAACCTATGTTGAACTCAACATCGACCATGGTTTACTAGATAAGATCATTTTAGAGAGAGAAATTTCGATGGGCTTAGGGCTTGGATTATGAGAATACGACATTTAGGTGCATGACACGTCAACACACATGAATCTTGCCCTTATGTAAGTGTTCATTTGAGGAAAAAAGGATAACTCCAAACCCAAGGGATGACATTTGCTAGTGAAGAAGTCTTCAAAAGTGGTTGATAACCGACATCCAAAAAAGCAACAAGAAACATCACTAGAGCATGATACCACTTCTTGCCTAGTTGAACCAATTGAGGTGCATATTGGCCTCATGGAGAGTGGGAAAGTGGACAAGTTTTCAGTGGTATCCCCCTCAACGTATATAGATACAATTGAAAACCCATCAAGGGGAATGAAGAGACCCCATGAATATGATACCTTGGAATTTGACAAGGATCCATCTTTCCAATTAGTCCCAATGGAATCCCCTCTAGTGGGGAAAATTCCTAGTGTTTGGATAGAAAAAAAGAAGGCTAAAAAGGGTAAGATTGAGAGCAAGTAATCCTCATTGAGGATAATTACGTCTTTGGGTCCTTCCTTTTAATTTTGTTCTATTAGCTCATGCTCTTTTGAGAAAATAATGTTTTGTTTCACTATCTCATTCCTCTTTGTTTGTTTTGTGTCACAACGTGTGGTATAATTTTCCGTGGTAAATTGGTTTGGAAGTTTTTTCCTTACAAGGTTTATGATGCCGTTGACTAGACCCTTCAAGGGTTTTGTAACTTTTTGGTACCTATATATATCTTTATTGTCTTTACTTTCCAAAGAAAAAACATGGTGTGAAGTATCTGTAAGAGGAGGATTTGGGGTAGTGAAACTTAAGTGAATTTTTCCATGATTAACATCAATGGTAAAGTGCAATTGGTTCTTTGTTTCATGCACATATGGTTTTCCCTTTCAATGATGTTAGCAATTCGAGTTTGATGCCTAGTGATGTTTTTTAACAAGTTTGTAGTCATATTCATCCCTTATCTTAGCAAATTTCTTGACGATCTATGGTTGTATTCATGCCTTAACTTGGTGGATTCGTGGTCACATTCATCCCTTAGTTCATTATATCTTTTTTCTCGTATTCATCTCTTGTCTTGGTGACATCTTCTATAGACTTTTTTTTCAACTCATCAGAGGCATTTGTGTGTTTGAGATTATATCAAGAAACTTGTCTCTTTTAACTAACCTTGCCTTTTGTTGCTTGAGTTTGAAATCTTATCTTTTTAGGTCTTATATTCCTTTAGTTTACTTTCTACAATTGCATCCTTTTTTATGGATTCAACCAAACAGTAAATGTGGATGAGATTTTCTTTCAATTTGCAAGTTAATTTTCTACAATTACAACCACATTGATGGTTTCCACAAATTGAATGTTGACGGGATCTTCTTTGGGTGGCTTGGATCACAACTTTTTTCGATCATAAGGAGTCTTTCCATATGGCTTAATGACCGTGATTTTGTCAATTTATCTAGGGTTTGTATTCATGAGTGAATGAGAGCCATTCACACCATATTGACGAGTAATATTTTCAAAGCCTAAAGAAAATATAACTAGTAGCTTCCAAGAGGGGAGATGGACAAGAAAGAGTAGTAGTTTGAACGTTGTAGTGTGTTAAAACTAGTTTTGCTCCTTATGATATTGTCACTTATACCAAGATGGTGTAAGATGAGCCTAGCCATAATATTAGTGTCCTTGTTGCTTGCTAGGTGGTGTTCCTCTTGATTATATTTAGTGTTACCCCAATCCCATCATGCCACTATTTCTCTTTAGAGAACTTTGTAATCAATAAATTTTCTAGAGCATTTATCTTGTCCTCTATATTTCTAGTGGGATCCATCTTTGAGTGTATCATACTCACTATCATTTCTTGGTGATCTAGGTTTTTTTTACAAAAACACTAAAAATGTTCCTGCAACCTTGCACTTGGCCTAGGTACTTAGGGGTGAAGATGGTTGTCCTTATTTTCCACATTAAGGAGTGCACCCCTTCTTTCACTTGGAGGACTCTCATTTAAGTTCCTTCCACAAGGTATCCTTTACTTCCTCTCTTATCCCTTAGCGTTATTTTTTAAGGAAAGGCTAAGTCAAGTATAATGGAGGTAGTCTTGAGCCTCATAATATGGGGACCAATAGTGATACACAACTTCAAACCAAAGTTCATAAATTTAGCTTGATCTTCCTTGAGATTCCTTAGGGTTTCAAATTGTTCCAAGGTGTCTTCCCAAAATAATTATAGTGACCATGCTTAATCTCCCAAAACTAGAAATTTTGAGCCAAAATGATGTTTTTTTTTTACTTTGTTTCATATGAAGGATCCCTTAGGACTGGTATCGAGATAGAATTTCTCTATGTGGGTGACCAAGATAATACTTCTCACACCACACCTATGACCATAAATAGCTCTCTTCCTTAACCCATTCACATTACTTTACCACTTAGCCCTTTGCGTTTGAGATTCATTTAAAAAATGCTCAAATCCCTGTGCAATTTGTAGCAACAAATTTCTTTCCAGGTTAAGAGTGGAAATTTTATTTCTAGCATAGATCCCTTCATAAGATTTTCTTTTGGAGATTCTCCATTTCCTTAATAACCTTAATTGGAGCTATGAGTGCTAAAAACACATTGATAGGGTTAGCTTGTAGGACAAATTGCATGAGAAGGATCTTCCTGCTAGAGTTAGGAAGTGAAAAGTCTAGTTTTATGAATTTTCTCATTTTGAATATGACTCCATCCATGAGTTATCTACTAGAGGAACACCTATGTATTTGATGGGTAGTGAGGATCACAATATTTTTTGAATCTTGCAGTTATTTGGACAACTACTATTGCGTTAAAGATTAGGGCTTTATCTTATTGATCATCACTCCAAAGGCCAAATGGAAGAGAAGTAGAATCCCCCCCTATCCTTGGCTTTGGACAGTGTTCTACCCAAACATTAATTTATCAAAATGAGAAGTAAATGTAACAAAGGATCACCTTGTGGTGGGGGGCATTCAACATTACCAAATATAAGGTCATTGAGATAAGTAATTATCCCAATCAAGTTTGTCATAGGAAGCGAATGTGTCCAATGTAATGAGCATTTTTGGTTTCATCTCTTATTTCATGGTATAGAGTAGCTCCTAGGCTGATTTGCAATCACTTCAAAATTTATCTTTTAGATACAGTTTCATCAAGTTGTGGATCTAAACTTATCAAATGTTATGAGACAATGCCTTAAAATTGATAAAAAAGTCAATGATTACAGTCCACTTTGGGGGGAAACCTCCTTTTAAAATATATTCAATTTATAATACAATATGATATGATATAATATAATCCTAAGACTAGGTCTCCTTGGTATATATATAGGAGACAAATGGTACAATTATAATGAAAGGGTATAATGAAGGGTTCTAGCCTATATACAAATATAACACTAGAAATGTAATAATTCAATATTTAGGGCTTAATAAGGGGATTTATACATAACATAGGGCTTTGTCTAGGGATTAACATGCCCCTTCCCTTCAAACAAGTGTTGTCCTCATTTTAAAGACCTTCCAAGAAAAACACCTTCTTGATCCTGTGGTATGTTTTCAAGAATCTTGAATGTCCTATAGGAGAAGTGCAATTCCAGAAGGACCTTTTTTTGGGTTGGGAATTCTTACATAAATATAAGCGATCATAATACCATAACAAGTCATTCTTCCATACAAAATTATCTAATGAAGTGGGATCCTCTTGTAGTTGTTGAATGATCTTGCATACCTCTTGATCTTGCTTCCATTCTATCATTGCTTCTTTCACCCAATCCAATTGCAGAATATAAATAACACATAGTGAACCTTCTGTTTCTTCTTCTTTCCTTGAAAGGGCACATGTCACAACATTATGTTTTCATTTTTTGTAGATAATTTCAAAGTCATAACCTAACATCTTTGTAACCCATTTTTGTTTCTCTTCTTAAGATATTGTTACTCCAAGAAGTACTTCAAACTATCATTGATCTATTTTTACTTTGAGGTGTCTTCCTATTAGGCAAGGGCACCATTTCTTAATTGCATGCAGTAATAATATCCAACATTTATTTTTCATAAATGGGTTTGAGTAAGTTTTTCCATTTAAATTGGCTGCTTTCAAAGGAAAGAGTCCTTGCATAAAACTGCACCAATGCCATGGCGTGAGGCATCACACTCACTGTCACTCCACAATATTTTTTTTTGTGAAGCTAGATGTGGGCAGGACAAGAGTTGTACACATAGCCTCCTTAAGTTTTTCAAAAGATTTGGTTTCTTCTTGAGTCCAAGGAAATTCTTCCTTCTTTAATAATATTGTTAGATGTGCTACTATTTAACCATAGTCAAACTTGCAGTAATAGCCTGTCAATCCTCATAATCCTCTAAGTTTCTTCAAGGTTTTGGGAATTGGCCATTCCTTCATAGCTTTAATTTTGTTAGGGTCCAATTTTACCCCTTCATGAGATACAATATGAACCAAATATTCCACTTCTTGAACCCCAAAGGCACACTTGGAAGACTTTGCATAAAGTTGTTTATCATCCAATAACTGTAATACTTCATCAACATGTTGTACATGGTCTTCCCAAGTTTTGATGTAGATTAGTATGTCATCAAAAAGTACTAACACAATTTTCCTAAGGAGGGCCTTGAAAATAGAATTCATCAAGCTTTGAAATGTTGAAGGTGCATTAGTAAGTCCAAATGGCATTACCAAAAACTCATAATGAACTTCACGTGTTTTAAAAGCTATTTTGGGAATGTTTTCCTGCCTCATTCTGATTTAATTATATTCCAAACAAAGATCTAATTTAGTAAATAAAATTGTTCCATGCAATTCGTCTAATAATTTGTCGATGATAGGAATAGGAAACTTATCTTTGATGGTCATTTTGTTGAGTTGTCTATAGTCTGGACACATCCGCCATGAACCATCCTTTTTCGTAACCATCACCACTGGTGAAGAGAAAGAACTTTGGCTAGGTTTAAAGATGTCGACTTCTAACATTTCTTGGATCATACACTCAATATCCTATTATGTGCATATGTATACTTGTAAGGCCTAATGTTAGGCGATACACTTCCTGGTAAGAAATCACGGGAAACCCTCCAAGTACTTCTCCACATTTTGTGGATGGTAAAAGGGGTAAATTGTCGACCTTGATTACAGGGCCTAACCCAGTGGGGACATCGAGTGAGGTGCAACAATCTCAACAAATATAAACAATAGTTGGTTGAGGACTTGACCTCGAGGCCTCATTCATAATAACCACATCACTCATCCACTCGAGCTAACCCACCATGCTATGTTTGAACATCTAATGAGAAAAAATGTGCAATTACACTGTGGTGTCCCTTTTTGAGTAATTTTGTCATGATATTATAGCTTATCACCTTATAGGGTTTCCCTTGGATACCTCTAAGCTCAATTTCCTTGCCTTTTGATGAAAATCTCTATGAAAATATATTGAAAATTAAGGGCCATTATTCCTAATGATTGTAACAATTGGATCCCTAATATAACATCAACACTACCTATTTGGATGGAAATGATGGGACTACCCCAAAAATACTCCCCCATATTCATCTTAATACTATGACACTTCCTAGAAATATTTGTGGTACTTCCATATGTAATCATTACTTGAAACTTTGGTGCTAGAAATACACAGAAATTGAGATATTTTTCTAATTTGTAATTGAGGAAGTTATGGGTACTACTAGAATCAATCAACACTTACATTTTTCTTTTTGATGTATCCTTGCATCTTGAGGGTTTGTGTAGTATTGATGCCGACCAATGCATGACAAGATATTGTTGGAGTAGTATATTCTAGATCTAGATCTTGTGATGGTTCCAATTCTCGATCTTCTTCCTCTTCACAATCTATGTAGAATATTTTTTTCTCATTACATTTATGCCCCTTACTGTACTTGATGTCACAATTAAAACATAGTCTTTTTGCTATTCTTTCATCCATTTGTTGCGGTGTCAACGTTGTCGGTTGAGGTACGATTGTCTTATGAACCCCAAAATGATATCTGCTTATTGTGTATGCTCCAATGGTAGGTTTGTGTGTAACTTTATTCTCGTCTTGAATATGACAAGAAAATTGCATAATTTCCATAATATTTGTAGGATGTCTTAGGAAAATCTCATGTTTATTGTCTTCTTTTAATCCACCTATGTAAGTTTCCAACAAATGTTCATCACTTATGTCATCCACCCTTGTGGCCAATACTTTAAATTCCGAATTATAATCTTCAATATCACCTAACTGTTTGATTCTTGTCAATTGACTGAAGTAGTCATGTTCCCAAAATTTCCCATATTGTGCTTCTAAGTCTCTTGTAAATAAACCACGTATAATGATAAAAATGTGACTTTCTTTTAACTATCCATTGATACCATTGATTTGGTTTATTCTCAAAGTTCAAGGTTGCTATGTGAATCCTTTGCTTATCATCCATAATATTATGTAGATCAAAATATTGGTCCATTTGGTTCATTCAACCTTGGGAAGGTTCACTTCTTTTGGAGACCCTCCATAAGTAACTCCATTATTGAAGTTAAATCCCCTTGGAAAATTATTATTATTGGAAAGTTATTCAAGATGAACACTACCTTTATTTTCATGATTCCCTTCATAAACCTTAAACAATTTTAGGTAACCTCCCAATTAAGACTTCTATGATCTTCTGTTTCATTTTTTCCATATTTCTTTTCATCTCTTTCTTATTTTCACTTTTTCATGCCAATCTTATTTTCATCCATCTTCTTTTCCATGTCATTCTTATTTTCATACATTTTCTTTTGTATTTGATCTTCCAAATCTCTTTTAAGGTATTCCTGAGAATGTGTTAAATCCACTTGTTTCAACATACAAACACTCATTTCATCAACTTGGTTCTTTAATTGGGTTAGCCTATTTTCAAAGTCTTCATTTTCTTCGGAAGTCATGTTTATTTTTTATGAGGAGTACAAGTATTATTTCTTGTAGAACTATTTTCCATTTGAAAAAATAATAATTCTCCTCTTTTTCCTCTTTATCATAATTTTTGAATCACCAGAAATAGATTTTCCAATAAAAAGTTATGGCAATTGTAAGTTACGTACCTTTCAAATTCTTAATTTGGAGTATGATTGAATGACTCACCTTTGTCCTGATATATATCTGAACTTTGAAACCTTCTAATTCTAAAATTTCAGTCTGTATTACTCTGATATGACTTTGTAAACTCTTGAAAATTTCATAGTCTGAACCCGTCACTGATAAAAAGTTATAGAAAAATACCAAATGTATTGTTTAAGACTAATTTCAAGATTAGTAAAAAACCCCAACTTCCACGAGATATATTTCTCAAATTATAATGATTCAAAATAAGAAAATTTTGTCACATGTAATTCACCATGTCTCCTTAGGATTTCAAAAATTTCAAAGTAAAAAACTTACAATTTTTTTTTTATAACGAAAATTCCAAGTTGATTCTTTTAAAATTGATTTTAGGATTATTCACAACCCTTGTCTTCCATAGACTATATATATGAAAGTATAGTGAACCATAATATGAAATTTGGATCACCTACACTAGGAGATTTCTCCTTACTCTCCACAAAATTTCACTATTTGAAACCACCTAGAAAAAATTATAGCGAAAATCCCAAGATGACTCTTTAAAATTAAATTATGGATGAGTAAAAAACCCTATATTCCATAGGCTATATCTTTGAAATTATAATGATCTAGAACATGATATGTCTCCTCAGTAATCTGCAAATTTCACTATCTGAATAGTCTCAGAAAAAAAGTTATAGAGAAAATGCCAAGATGACTTGCTTGAATTAGAAAAACCCTAGGATCAATGCTATGATACCAAATATTATGATCCAATGCCTTAAAATTTGATAAAAATTCAATGAATATAGTCCACTTCGAAGGGGAAACCACATTTTATAATATATCCAATTCATAATACAATATGAGATGATATAAGATGATCCTAATTCAATATCTAGGGCTTAATAAAGGGGTTTTTTCTAGGGATTACCATCAACAATGTTAGCATTCCATTATTTGGGAATGAGAGTGATGAAGGTGAAGTTGAGAGCTCTTAGGATTGAACCAAAATCTTGACACTCCACAACTTCCCACACCGCATCATTGAAATTTCCACAACATGCATGGAAAAATCAAAGGAGAAAACACTTGCAGTGGGGGCGTTCCCACATGCCAAGTCAAAGTCTTCCCTTATAACTTCCATCTTAGATACATTTTCCCTCGATCATTGTTTTTCTCTTTCAATATGAGTGTTATGATGATGCTGCAAATAGTCTTTACCACTTCCTCTTTATCCATGACATGTTTAGTCAATAATCATCTAAAGAGGTTCCTAAGACTTGTTTTTATAACCTGTTAAGTTTTCTCACACTTCTATTCCTCACAACGAATCAATGGAGGAAATTGGTTTTATTATCCCTTTCTTTCAACCACTCTTTCCCACCCAAGCTCAACATGATGGTCTTTTTCTTTTCCTTTAGTTTTGTTGTTTTTTTTTGCATTATCTTAATTTTATAATTGCCTTAATTTTTCTTTGAAGGATATTTTCCATTGAAAAATGTTTCCAAACACCTTGACTTTCCAGTGCTTGATGTTTAATTTTCATTATAAGATGTACATTATGGATGCACTATGCATTTGGGTGGAGTCCCACTAAGCTTTGACGTTTTCCTTAAAATTTGTATGGGTGAGCCACATCTTCTCGAACCTGAAGGGGGGCTTCGGGGGGCTTCACAAGTTTGGCATTTGCCAAAATTTGAAGAATGTCATAGCGGTATGAAATTACTCCTTTGAGGGTAAATGATTCAAGTTGGGTTGTTGATAAGTGACTCACTGGCCATAATATTTTCAAGTCTTCATGTCATCAACACATTTCACCCACATCTATTATTCGATGTATAGAACTCATCTTTGGGCGGGATATATACCAAATTTAGGTCCTCTGCAAGCCCTTGAACTTGAGTTCTTGCCATGTCCAATGTTTTGACTCTTCTATTCTCTAAGAGTGAAATTATTTAGTTGAAATATCCACTAAGTATCCAATGACCATGCTCTTTATGTTGTCTCAACTTATTAATGATCGCCCAACAATATAATTTTCTATGAAGTTCAACGGGGGCATACAAGCTGGTAATTTCCCCCGTGATTTTCAAACTTGGAGACATAGTCACATGAGATATACCATTGGTTCCTTTCTTCTTATCTTGGTTATCCTCCTAGGATCCCATAGGATAGATATTCCTCTTGTAAAACCTCTGTGATTGTTAGTGATGCACTATTATAGCCTTAATTTCCACCCTACAATGTCAGGAAGAACACATCGGAAGATGACAGTTGAGACACATCCTTCTGCTCAAGATTCAATGAGTTTTGAGGGAGGTCTCTTTTCATCTATATGACAACATGTGACAAGTCGCTATTCATCTATATGAAAAAATACGACCATGTTGCTAGTTGGCAATGTGCAACTAGCGACCTCCCCTATAATCTTCTAGATTCGTAGAGTTTCGAATAGGTAAGGGATGGATGAATTGGTACTTCATGGAATGAGCCTTGGAACTCACAACATTCAAGTTTCCATTGGTTTCTAGAATATCTAGAAGCTCTCCCAAGCCTCTTCCAAGAATCTATATAAATAGGGTCAATCTTGAGCACGAGGAGGAAGAATCATTCACAAAGTTATGCTGCCAAAGTATAGAGGTGCTCTTCCATTCCAGATCAGTTGCAGTCAGGTTTCCTAGCTTGGCTGAAAAGATGAGGAGCAAGGATGAATGCATCTATACCTTGAGGTAATGTGTCTTGATGTATTTCTTGCATTTTGATTAATAAATCATTGGTTTTCCCCTCTAAATATTTGTATTTCATTTGCAAATGAGTAGATTTGGTTTATTTCCTCATAGATTAGATTAGATACAAGATATATATAGGATTCTAATGCTAGGGAGGGAAGTAGAGAGGCATTATTTTGTCTCTTGTGTGTAGGAAGCAGGTTGTAGGAGCTGGAGATGGAACTTCGGGATTACAACAACAAAGACATACAAGGACGACATTCAAGAAAAGGTATGTTCTTCTACCCTTCCCTAGTTTAGACATGAATATATTTGCTTGCATCTAGGAAAACCATAGGTGTATATCCCCACTGTCTGTCCAAGATCAGTAGGTAGATCCTAGGGAGATCTTACTATCTTATTGGTGATATTTTCTCCACAATAGAAATAGTGACTATACTAGAGAACAATATTTGATTCTTCTCTGGTTTAGATTCCCTTTCCTATTTACCTTTTTTCTCTATTTTTGAATATGCCATTCTCTTCCCTAGCATTCACCAGGAGAGTAGATCTTTTATATTTCAAAAACTTTACAGTTTCGCTTGTATACTATTGAAGACAGAATGATAGTGTCATTTTTTTCACACTGGAGACTAGCGACTGCCTGCAAATGGTCTCCTGTTGCAGGATATATGACCCACGACACTCCTTGTAGGATTTCAAATTTGCAAAATTTTCAGGTTTCTTCTCATCATGTCTGGATGTATCTGATTTGAAGAGTCTGTCATTGGTCTGTTTCCATAGATCCTCTCTCTGTTTGAGCCCTTTGGGTCACCTTAGATCTTGGATTTGGGTTTGAGGTATGCTTGGATTGTTTGATTGGATTTGTTATTTGCATAATTTTGTTTTTTAGTGATCCATTGAGTTGGGATATGCACCCAACATATTTGTTTAGATATGATAGTGTTTCATATTCGGTTGCATTTGGATGATCTCTCCTTTTGCAACTTGTTTTCCCATTACTAGGTCCATTTTCCTTGTGAGTTTTGGGTTGTGATTTCGGTAGAGACATTGAAGTGTGTTTTCTTACGTCACTACCAATTTCCTATAGCCTAGCTTTTTGATTTGATGGTTTTCAATATGCATATTTATTTTCTTGCTTAGATTAAGAACCTTTTTGCATTATAATTGAAAAACAACAAAAAATAAAATTTGCATGCATATGGATTTTGAGCATTAGGATCAAAGTGCATTGTAGTGTTTGGTTAAAGATATTATTTTTGTTGCGAGTTGTCTCGCATGGTTGCTTGGTTATTTTGAGTTGTCTTGCATGGTTTCTTGGTCATAAAAGAGAGTGTAAATCCATTTTTACAACCAATGTGTCGAGAGCCTCCTCTAACACAAAAGTTAAGAATGAGGTCACATCGGGGCAAGTAGGGTGATTACCCCTCTCTTCTTGTTTTTGTGTTTGCAATATTTCTTAGACTACTATGTATATGGGGGTTTCGTTAGTGCCGATACCTCTCTATGAGGTAACAATTTTATAGCTCCAGGCATAGTTACCCTACCCTTACGTGTGGTCAGACCCTCGACTGTTCACCCACTCATTGATTGTAAGGTCGTATCCTTAGTGACCATTCCTAGGTAGCTACAAAGGTGACTGAAGGTAGGATGTTCCTATAGCACCCGAGGAAGACGTTCGATTATGGTACTAATTCCCCCAGAGGGTGCTTGCCTTAATAAAGGGTACTTGCACTGATCAGGGTTGTTTTGTAGAGGTCATCGTAACTGCTCCTGATACCTTCGCTAGCCAATCTTCTGGGGACTTCATCTCTCCTAGAGGGTTAGTTTTCAGAAGGTACCCTAAGCCATTTTTTTGCTTGTTGTTGCCTAGATTTGTTAGGGGGGTCCTCTTTGGTTTCGAGTCTACGTCAACCTTAGGTTGAAGTGTGTTTTGATTTCCACATATTATATTCATCATGTCTAAATCACCATGCTGGTCCCATTGATTACGAGGACTATATCACATCACAGAGGTACAACCACCTCTTAGGTGACGTGAAATAGATGGCCACTAATTCAAAGAGTCTCATATCTGGTTTGAGGAGTGTGGGATTGTTGAAGTGGAAGTGGTTGATGGAAGTTCTCCACCTAAATTTAACCCTCCTTTGACTGATTATGATACCCCCATACTAGTTTGTTGATTTTTCAATAAGCTAGGTTAAACATGTAGTTCATTTCAATTTGCATTTGTCTTAACCATAAATAAGAATGTTTGCAACAACCAAGATCACAAGAAGAAACACCATGCACAAGAACACAAGAAGTATCTTGGGAAACCCTTCTCAACAAGGGAAGAAAACCCAACCAAATCCTTTGCTATAT
>ML795974.1:77085-92998 GCA_009831015.1 Picea engelmannii
GTGGTGAAGGTATTTCTCTTGAAGAATATAGCAAAGGATTTGGTTGGGTTTTCTTCCCTTGTTGAGAAGGGTTTCCCAAGATACTTCTTGTGTTCTTGTGCATGGTGTTTCTTCTTGTGATCTTGGTTGTTGCAAACATTCTTATTTATGGTTAAGACAAATGCAAATTGAAATGAACTACATGTTTAACCTAGCTTATTGAAAAATCAACAAACTAGTATGGGGGTATCATAATCAGTCAAAGGAGGGTTAAATTTAGGTGGAGAACTTCCATCAACCACTTCCACTTCAACAATCCCACACTCCTCAAACCAGATATGAGACTCTTTGAATTAGTGGCCATCTATTTCACGTCACCTAAGAGGTGGTTGTACCTCTGTGATGTGATATAGTCCTCGTAATCAATGGGACCAGCATGGTGATTTAGACATGATGAATATAATATGTGGAAATCAAAACACACTTCAACCTAAGGTTGACGTAGACTCGAAACCAAAGAGGACCCCCCTAACAAATCTAGGCAACAACAAGCAAAAAAATGGCTTAGGGTACCTTCTGAAAACTAACCCTCTAGGAGAGATGAAGTCCCCAGAAGATTGGCTAGCGAAGGTATCAGGAGCAGTTACGATGACCTCTACAAAACAACCCTGATCAGTGCAAGTACCCTTTATTAAGGCAAGCACCCTCTGGGGGAATTAGTACCATAATCGAACGTCTTCCTCGGGTGCTATAGGAACATCCTACCTTCAGTCACCTTTGTAGCTACCTAGGAATGGTCACTAAGGATACGACCTTACAATCAATGAGTGGGTGAACAGTCGAGGGTCTGACCACACGTAAGGGTAGGGTAACTATGCCTGGAGCTATAAAATTGTTACCTCATAGAGAGGTATCGGCACTAACGAAACCCCCATATACATAGTAGTCTAAGAAATATTGCAAACACAAAAACAAGAAGAGAGGGGTAATCACCCTACTTGCCCCGATGTGACCTCATTCTTAACTTTTGTGTTAGAGGAGGCTCTCGACACATTGGTTGTAAAAATGGATTTACACTCTCTTTTATGACCAAGAAACCATGCAAGACAACTCAAAATAACCAAGCAACCATGCGAGACAACTCGCAACAAAAATAATATCTTTAACCAAA
Source organism: Picea engelmannii (assembly GCA_009831015.1). Classification (NCBI taxonomy): domain Eukaryota; kingdom Viridiplantae; phylum Streptophyta; class Pinopsida; order Pinales; family Pinaceae; genus Picea; species Picea engelmannii. Next base: position 78,236 of record ML795974.1, read on the forward strand.
CACTACAATGCACTTTGATCCTAATGCTCAAAATCCATATGCATGCAAATTTTATTTTTTGTTGTTTTTCAATTATAATGCAAAAAGGTTCTTAATCTAAGCAAGAAAATAAATATGCATATTGAAAACCATCAAATCAAAAAGCTAGGCTATAGGAAATTGGTAGTGACGTAAGAAAACACACTTCAATGTCTCTACCGAAATCACAACCCAAAACTCACAAGGAAAATGGACCTAGTAATGGGAAAACAAGTTGCAAAAGGAGAGATCATCCAAATGCAACCGAATATGAAACACTATCATATCTAAACAAATATGTTGGGTGCATATCCCAACTCAATGGATCACTAAAAAACAAAATTATGCAAATAACAAATCCAATCAAACAATCCAAGCATACCTCAAACCCAAATCCAAGATCTAAGGTGACCCAAAGGGCTCAAACAGAGAGAGGATCTATGGAAACAGACCAATGACAGACTCTTCAAATCAGATACATCCAGACATGATGAGAAGAAACCTGAAAATTTTGCAAATTTGAAATCCTACAAGGAGTGTCGTGGGTCATATATCCTGCAACAGGAGACCATTTGCAGGCAGTCGCTAGTCTCCAGTGTGAAAAAAATGACACTATCATTCTGTCTTCAATAGTATACAAGCGAAACTGTAAAGTTTTTGAAATATAAAAGATCTACTCTCCTGGTGAATGCTAGGGAAGAGAATGGCATATTCAAAAATAGAGAAAAAAGGTAAATAGGAAAGGGAATCTAAACCAGAGAAGAATCAAATATTGTTCTCTAGTATAGTCACTATTTCTATTGTGGAGAAAATATCACCAATAAGATAGTAAGATCTCCCTAGGATCTACCTACTGATCTTGGACAGACAGTGGGGATATACACCTATGGTTTTCCTAGATGCAAGCAAATATATTCATGTCTAAACTAGGGAAGGGTAGAAGAACATACCTTTTCTTGAATGTCGTCCTTGTATGTCTTTGTTGTTGTAATCCCGAAGTTCCATCTCCAGCTCCTACAACCTGCTTCCTACACACAAGAGACAAAATAATGCCTCTCTACTTCCCTCCCTAGCATTAGAATCCTATATATATCTTGTATCTAATCTAATCTATGAGGAAATAAACCAAATCTACTCATTTGCAAATGAAATACAAATATTTAGAGGGGAAAACCAATGATTTATTAATCAAAATGCAAGAAATACATCAAGACACATTACCTCAAGGTATAGATGCATTCATCCTTGCTCCTCATCTTTTCAGCCAAGCTAGGAAACCTGACTGCAACTGATCTGGAATGGAAGAGCACCTCTATACTTTGGCAGCATAACTTTGTGAATGATTCTTCCTCCTCGTGCTCAAGATTGACCCTATTTATATAGATTCTTGGAAGAGGCTTGGGAGAGCTTCTAGATATTCTAGAAACCAATGGAAACTTGAATGTTGTGAGTTCCAAGGCTCATTCCATGAAGTACCAATTCATCCATCCCTTACCTATTCGAAACTCTACGAATCTAGAAGATTATAGGGGAGGTCGCTAGTTGCACATTGCCAACTAGCAACATGGTCGTATTTTTTCATATAGATGAATAGCGACTTGTCACATGTTGTCATATAGATGAAAAGAGACCTCCCTCAAAACTCATTGAATCTTGAGCAGAAGGATGTGTCTCAACTGTCATCTTCCGATGTGTTCTTCCTGACATTGTAGGGTGGAAATTAAGGCTATAATAGTGCATCACTAACAATCACAGAGGTTTTACAAGAGGAATATCTATCCTATGGGATCCTAGGAGGATAACCAAGATAAGAAGAAAGGAACCAATGGTATATCTCATGTGACTATGTCTCCAAGTTTGAAAATCACGGGGGAAATTACCAGCTTGTATGCCCCCGTTGAACTTCATAGAAAATTATATTGTTGGGCGATCATTAATAAGTTGAGACAACATAAAGAGCATGGTCATTGGATACTTAGTGGATATTTCAACTAAATAATTTCACTCTTAGAGAATAGAAGAGTCAAAACATTGGACATGGCAAGAACTCAAGTTCAAGGGCTTGCAGAGGACCTAAATTTGGTATATATCCCGCCCAAAGATGAGTTCTATACATCGAATAATAGATGTGGGTGAAATGTGTTGATGACATGAAGACTTGAAAATATTATGGCCAGTGAGTCACTTATCAACAACCCAACTTGAATCATTTACCCTCAAAGGAGTAATTTCATACCGCTATGACATTCTTCAAATTTTGGCAAATGCCAAACTTGTGAAGCCCCCCGAAGCCCCCCTTCAGGTTCGAGAAGATGTGGCTCACCCATACAAATTTTAAGGAAAACGTCAAAGCTTAGTGGGACTCCACCCAAATGCATAGTGCATCCATAATGTACATCTTATAATGAAAATTAAACATCAAGCACTGGAAAGTCAAGGTGTTTGGAAACATTTTTCAATGGAAAATATCCTTCAAAGAAAAATTAAGGCAATTATAAAATTAAGATAATGCAAAAAAAAACAACAAAACTAAAGGAAAAGAAAAAGACCATCATGTTGAGCTTGGGTGGGAAAGAGTGGTTGAAAGAAAGGGATAATAAAACCAATTTCCTCCATTGATTCGTTGTGAGGAATAGAAGTGTGAGAAAACTTAACAGGTTATAAAAACAAGTCTTAGGAACCTCTTTAGATGATTATTGACTAAACATGTCATGGATAAAGAGGAAGTGGTAAAGACTATTTGCAGCATCATCATAACACTCATATTGAAAGAGAAAAACAATGATCGAGGGAAAATGTATCTAAGATGGAAGTTATAAGGGAAGACTTTGACTTGGCATGTGGGAACGCCCCCACTGCAAGTGTTTTCTCCTTTGATTTTTCCATGCATGTTGTGGAAATTTCAATGATGCGGTGTGGGAAGTTGTGGAGTGTCAAGATTTTGGTTCAATCCTAAGAGCTCTCAACTTCACCTTCATCACTCTCATTCCCAAATAATGGAATGCTAACATTGTTGATGGTAATCCCTAGAAAAAACCCCTTTATTAAGCCCTAGATATTGAATTAGGATCATCTTATATCATCTCATATTGTATTATGAATTGGATATATTATAAAATGTGGTTTCCCCTTCGAAGTGGACTATATTCATTGAATTTTTATCAAATTTTAAGGCATTGGATCATAATATTTGGTATCATAGCATTGATCCTAGGGTTTTTCTAATTCAAGCAAGTCATCTTGGCATTTTCTCTATAACTTTTTTTCTGAGACTATTCAGATAGTGAAATTTGCAGATTACTGAGGAGACATATCATGTTCTAGATCATTATAATTTCAAAGATATAGCCTATGGAATATAGGGTTTTTTACTCATCCATAATTTAATTTTAAAGAGTCATCTTGGGATTTTCGCTATAATTTTTTCTAGGTGGTTTCAAATAGTGAAATTTTGTGGAGAGTAAGGAGAAATCTCCTAGTGTAGGTGATCCAAATTTCATATTATGGTTCACTATACTTTCATATATATAGTCTATGGAAGACAAGGGTTGTGAATAATCCTAAAATCAATTTTAAAAGAATCAACTTGGAATTTTCGTTATAAAAAAAAAATTGTAAGTTTTTTACTTTGAAATTTTTGAAATCCTAAGGAGACATGGTGAATTACATGTGACAAAATTTTCTTATTTTGAATCATTATAATTTGAGAAATATATCTCGTGGAAGTTGGGGTTTTTTACTAATCTTGAAATTAGTCTTAAACAATACATTTGGTATTTTTCTATAACTTTTTATCAGTGACGGGTTCAGACTATGAAATTTTCAAGAGTTTACAAAGTCATATCAGAGTAATACAGACTGAAATTTTAGAATTAGAAGGTTTCAAAGTTCAGATATATATCAGGACAAAGGTGAGTCATTCAATCATACTCCAAATTAAGAATTTGAAAGGTACGTAACTTACAATTGCCATAACTTTTTATTGGAAAATCTATTTCTGGTGATTCAAAAATTATGATAAAGAGGAAAAAGAGGAGAATTATTATTTTTTCAAATGGAAAATAGTTCTACAAGAAATAATACTTGTACTCCTCATAAAAAATAAACATGACTTCCGAAGAAAATGAAGACTTTGAAAATAGGCTAACCCAATTAAAGAACCAAGTTGATGAAATGAGTGTTTGTATGTTGAAACAAGTGGATTTAACACATTCTCAGGAATACCTTAAAAGAGATTTGGAAGATCAAATACAAAAGAAAATGTATGAAAATAAGAATGACATGGAAAAGAAGATGGATGAAAATAAGATTGGCATGAAAAAGTGAAAATAAGAAAGAGATGAAAAGAAATATGGAAAAAATGAAACAGAAGATCATAGAAGTCTTAATTGGGAGGTTACCTAAAATTGTTTAAGGTTTATGAAGGGAATCATGAAAATAAAGGTAGTGTTCATCTTGAATAACTTTCCAATAATAATAATTTTCCAAGGGGATTTAACTTCAATAATGGAGTTACTTATGGAGGGTCTCCAAAAGAAGTGAACCTTCCCAAGGTTGAATGAACCAAATGGACCAATATTTTGATCTACATAATATTATGGATGATAAGCAAAGGATTCACATAGCAACCTTGAACTTTGAGAATAAACCAAATCAATGGTATCAATGGATAGTTAAAAGAAAGTCACATTTTTATCATTATACGTGGTTTATTTACAAGAGACTTAGAAGCACAATATGGGAAATTTTGGGAACATGACTACTTCAGTCAATTGACAAGAATCAAACAGTTAGGTGATATTGAAGATTATAATTCGGAATTTAAAGTATTGGCCACAAGGGTGGATGACATAAGTGATGAACATTTGTTGGAAACTTACATAGGTGGATTAAAAGAAGACAATAAACATGAGATTTTCCTAAGACATCCTACAAATATTATGGAAATTATGCAATTTTCTTGTCATATTCAAGACGAGAATAAAGTTACACACAAACCTACCATTGGAGCATACACAATAAGCAGATATCATTTTGGGGTTCATAAGACAATCGTACCTCAACCGACAACGTTGACACCGCAACAAATGGATGAAAGAATAGCAAAAAGACTATGTTTTAATTGTGACATCAAGTACAGTAAGGGGCATAAATGTAATGAGAAAAAAATATTCTACATAGATTGTGAAGAGGAAGAAGATCGAGAATTGGAACCATCACAAGATCTAGATCTAGAATATACTACTCCAACAATATCTTGTCATGCATTGGTCGGCATCAATACTACACAAACCCTCAAGATGCAAGGATACATCAAAAAGAAAAATGTAAGTGTTGATTGATTCTAGTAGTACCCATAACTTCCTCAATTACAAATTAGAAAAATATCTCAATTTCTGTGTATTTCTAGCACCAAAGTTTCAAGTAATGATTACATATGGAAGTACCACAAATATTTCTAGGAAGTGTCATAGTATTAAGATGAATATGGGGGAGTATTTTTGGGGTAGTCCCATCATTTCCATCCAAATAGGTAGTGTTGATGTTATATTAGGGATCCAATTGTTACAATCATTAGGAATAATGGCCCTTAATTTTCAATATATTTTCATAGAGATTTTCATCAAAAGGCAAGGAAATTGAGCTTAGAGGTATCCAAGGGAAACCCTATAAGGTGATAAGCTATAATATCATGACAAAATTACTCAAAAAGGGACACCACAGTGTAATTGCACATTTTTTCTCATTAGATGTTCAAACATAGCATGGTGGGTTAGCTCGAGTGGATGAGTGATGTGGTTATTATGAATGAGGCCTCGAGGTCAAGTCCTCAACCAACTATTGTTTATATTTGTTGAGATTGTTGCACCTCACTCGATGTCCCCACTGGGTTAGGCCCTGTAATCAAGGTCGACAATTTACCCCTTTTACCATCCACAAAATGTGGAGAAGTACTTGGAGGGTTTCCCGTGATTTCTTACCAGGAAGTGTATCGCCTAACATTAGGCCTTACAAGTATACATATGCACATAATAGGATATTGAGTGTATGATCCAAGAAATGTTAGAAGTCGACATCTTTAAACCTAGCCAAAGTTCTTTCTCTTCACCAGTGGTGATGGTTACGAAAAAGGATGGTTCATGGCGGATGTGTCCAGACTATAGACAACTCAACAAAATGACCATCAAAGATAAGTTTCCTATTCCTATCATCGACAAATTATTAGACGAATTGCATGGAACAATTTTATTTACTAAATTAGATCTTTGTTTGGAATATAATTAAATCAGAATGAGGCAGGAAAACATTCCCAAAATAGCTTTTAAAACACGTGAAGTTCATTATGAGTTTTTGGTAATGCCATTTGGACTTACTAATGCACCTTCAACATTTCAAAGCTTGATGAATTCTATTTTCAAGGCCCTCCTTAGGAAAATTGTGTTAGTACTTTTTGATGACATACTAATCTACATCAAAACTTGGGAAGACCATGTACAACATGTTGATGAAGTATTACAGTTATTGGATGATAAACAACTTTATGCAAAGTCTTCCAAGTGTGCCTTTGGGGTTCAAGAAGTGGAATATTTGGTTCATATTGTATCTCATGAAGGGGTAAAATTGGACCCTAACAAAATTAAAGCTATGAAGGAATGGCCAATTCCCAAAACCTTGAAGAAACTTAGAGGATTATGAGGATTGACAGGCTATTACTGCAAGTTTGACTATGGTTAAATAGTAGCACATCTAACAATATTATTAAAGAAGGAAGAATTTCCTTGGACTCAAGAAGAAACCAAATCTTTTGAAAAACTTAAGGAGGCTATGTGTACAACTCTTGTCCTGCCCACATCTAGCTTCACAAAAAAAAATATTGTGGAGTGACAGTGAGTGTGATGCCTCACGCCATGGCATTGGTGCAGTTTTATGCAAGGACTCTTTCCTTTGAAAGCAGCCAATTTAAATGGAAAAACTTACTCAAACCCATTTATGAAAAATAAATGTTGGATATTATTACTGCATGCAATTAAGAAATGGTGCCCTTGCCTAATAGGAAGACACCTCAAAGTAAAAATAGATCAATGATAGTTTGAAGTACTTCTTGGAGTAACAATATCTTAAGAAGAGAAACAAAAATGGGTTACAAAGATGTTAGGTTATGACTTTGAAATTATCTACAAAAAATGAAAACATAATGTTGTGACATGTGCCCTTTCAAGGAAAGAAGAAGAAACAGAAGGTTCACTATGTGTTATTTATATTCTGCAATTGGATTGGGTGAAAGAAGCAATGATAGAATGGAAGCAAGATCAAGAGGTATGCAAGATCATTCAACAACTACAAGAGGATCCCACTTCATTAGATAATTTTGTATGGAAGAATGACTTGTTATGGTATTATGATCGCTTATATTTATGTAAGAATTCCCAACCCAAAAAAAGGTCCTTCTGGAATTGCACTTCTCCTATAGGACATTCAAGATTCTTGAAAACATACCACAGGATCAAGAAGGTGTTTTTCTTGGAAGGTCTTTAAAATGAGGACAACACTTGTTTGAAGGGAAGGGGCATGTTAATCCCTAGACAAAGCCCTATGTTATGTATAAATCCCCTTATTAAGCCCTAAATATTGAATTATTACATTTCTAGTGTTATATTTGTATATAGGCTAGAACCCTTCATTATACCCTTTCATTATAATTGTACCATTTGTCTCCTATATATATACCAAGGAGACCTAGTCTTAGGATTATATTATATCATATCATATTGTATTATAAATTGAATATATTTTAAAAGGAGGTTTCCCCCCAAAGTGGACTGTAATCATTGACTTTTTTATCAATTTTAAGGCATTGTCTCATAACATTTGATAAGTTTAGATCCACAACTTGATGAAACTGTATCTAAAAGATAAATTTTGAAGTGATTGCAAATCAGCCTAGGAGCTACTCTATACCATGAAATAAGAGATGAAACCAAAAATGCTCATTACATTGGACACATTCGCTTCCTATGACAAACTTGATTGGGATAATTACTTATCTCAATGACCTTATATTTGGTAATGTTGAATGCCCCCCACCACAAGGTGATCCTTTGTTACATTTACTTCTCATTTTGATAAATTAATGTTTGGGTAGAACACTGTCCAAAGCCAAGGATAGGGGGGGATTCTACTTCTCTTCCATTTGGCCTTTGGAGTGATGATCAATAAGATAAAGCCCTAATCTTTAACGCAATAGTAGTTGTCCAAATAACTGCAAGATTCAAAAAATATTGTGATCCTCACTACCCATCAAATACATAGGTGTTCCTCTAGTAGATAACTCATGGATGGAGTCATATTCAAAATGAGAAAATTCATAAAACTAGACTTTTCACTTCCTAACTCTAGCAGGAAGATCCTTCTCATGCAATTTGTCCTACAAGCTAACCCTATCAATGTGTTTTTAGCACTCATAGCTCCAATTAAGGTTATTAAGGAAATGGAGAATCTCCAAAAGAAAATCTTATGAAGGGATCTATGCTAGAAATAAAATTTCCACTCTTAACCTGGAAAGAAATTTGTTGCTACAAATTGCACAGGGATTTGAGCATTTTTTAAATGAATCTCAAACGCAAAGGGCTAAGTGGTAAAGTAATGTGAATGGGTTAAGGAAGAGAGCTATTTATGGTCATAGGTGTGGTGTGAGAAGTATTATCTTGGTCACCCACATAGAGAAATTCTATCTCGATACCAGTCCTAAGGGATCCTTCATATGAAACAAAGTAAAAAAAAAACATCATTTTGGCTCAAAATTTCTAGTTTTGGGAGATTAAGCATGGTCACTATAATTATTTTGGGAAGACACCTTGGAACAATTTGAAACCCTAAGGAATCTCAAGGAAGATCAAGCTAAATTTATGAACTTTGGTTTGAAGTTGTGTATCACTATTGGTCCCCATATTATGAGGCTCAAGACTACCTCCATTATACTTGACTTAGCCTTTCCTTAAAAAATAACGCTAAGGGATAAGAGAGGAAGTAAAGGATACCTTGTGGAAGGAACTTAAATGAGAGTCCTCCAAGTGAAAGAAGGGGTGCACTCCTTAATGTGGAAAATAAGGACAACCATCTTCACCCCTAAGTACCTAGGCCAAGTGCAAGGTTGCAGGAACATTTTTAGTGTTTTTGTAAAAAAAACCTAGATCACCAAGAAATGATAGTGAGTATGATACACTCAAAGATGGATCCCACTAGAAATATAGAGGACAAGATAAATGCTCTAGAAAATTTATTGATTACAAAGTTCTCTAAAGAGAAATAGTGGCATGATGGGATTGGGGTAACACTAAATATAATCAAGAGGAACACCACCTAGCAAGCAACAAGGACACTAATATTATGGCTAGGCTCATCTTACACCATCTTGGTATAAGTGACAATATCATAAGGAGCAAAACTAGTTTTAACACACTACAACGTTCAAACTACTACTCTTTCTTGTCCATCTCCCCTCTTGGAAGCTACTAGTTATATTTTCTTTAGGCTTTGAAAATATTACTCGTCAATATGGTGTGAATGGCTCTCATTCACTCATGAATACAAACCCTAGATAAATTGACAAAATCACGGTCATTAAGCCATATGGAAAGACTCCTTATGATCGAAAAAAGTTGTGATCCAAGCCACCCAAAGAAGATCCCGTCAACATTCAATTTGTGGAAACCATCAATGTGGTTGTAATTGTAGAAAATTAACTTGCAAATTGAAAGAAAATCTCATCCACATTTACTGTTTGGTTGAATCCATAAAAAAGGATGCAATTGTAGAAAGTAAACTAAAGGAATATAAGACCTAAAAAGATAAGATTTCAAACTCAAGCAACAAAAGGCAAGGTTAGTTAAAAGAGACAAGTTTCTTGATATAATCTCAAACACACAAATGCCTCTGATGAGTTGAAAAAAAAGTCTATAGAAGATGTCACCAAGACAAGAGATGAATACGAGAAAAAAGATATAATGAACTAAGGGATGAATGTGACCACGAATCCACCAAGTTAAGGCATGAATACAACCATAGATCGTCAAGAAATTTGCTAAGATAAGGGATGAATATGACTACAAACTTGTTAAAAAACATCACTAGGCATCAAACTCGAATTGCTAACATCATTGAAAGGGAAAACCATATGTGCATGAAACAAAGAACCAATTGCACTTTACCATTGATGTTAATCATGGAAAAATTCACTTAAGTTTCACTACCCCAAATCCTCCTCTTACAGATACTTCACACCATGTTTTTTCTTTGGAAAGTAAAGACAATAAAGATATATATAGGTACCAAAAAGTTACAAAACCCTTGAAGGGTCTAGTCAACGGCATCATAAACCTTGTAAGGAAAAAACTTCCAAACCAATTTACCACGGAAAATTATACCACACGTTGTGACACAAAACAAACAAAGAGGAATGAGATAGTGAAACAAAACATTATTTTCTCAAAAGAGCATGAGCTAATAGAACAAAATTAAAAGGAAGGACCCAAAGACCTAATTATCCTCAATGAGTATTACTTGCTCTCAATCTTACCCTTTTTAGCCTTCTTTTTTTCTATCCAAACACTAGGAATTTTCCCCACTAGAGGGGATTCCATTGGGACTAATTGGAAAGATGGATCCTTGTCAAATTCCAAGGTATCATATTCATGGGGTCTCTTCATTCCCCTTGATGGGTTTTCAATTGTATCTATATACGTTGAGGGGGATACCACTGAAAACTTGTCCACTTTCCCACTCTCCATGAGGCCAATATGCACCTCAATTGGTTCAACTAGGCAAGAAGTGGTATCATGCTCTAGTGATGTTTCTTGTTGCTTTTTTGGATGTCGGTTATCAACCACTTTTGAAGACTTCTTCACTAGCAAATGTCATCCCTTGGGTTTGGAGTTATCCTTTTTTCCTCAAATGAACACTTACATAAGGGCAAGATTCATGTGTGTTGACGTGTCATGCACCTAAATGTCGTATTCTCATAATCCAAGCCCTAAGCCCATCGAAATTTCTCTCTCTAAAATGATCTTATCTAGTAAACCATGGTCGATGTTGAGTTCAACATAGGTTCAAACATAGGTCAAGAGGTTCAAATCAACCAAATATGAATCTTCTTTTACAAATTTGCTAAGAGCATTCGCAATATTTTTAAACACTATCGATGCCACATGGATAGGCAAGTTTGTAGATGTACCCAAACTACGGTTATGGTCACAATCATAAAGGTAGGGTTAAAATATGGAAATCATGGTGTAACAAAAAGATAGGCATTGCCCCAAACCCAAGGTCCCTTTTTTAAAGCTAAACTAGTAATCTTCAAGATCTTGGAAAAGAACAATAAAGAAGTTTTTAGAGCAAAGATTTACCTCACAATTGGTAGTCCCATTGGAGTGAATCCATTGATAAAGATTTGACGGAGACTACCAAAAAACCATTAAATCAACATATCACAAAGTGTGAATTGTAGTTCAAGAGCAAGTCAAAGACCTGTAACTCTATTACTCGTAGCACTAGGATATCATTTAATTTCTCCGCAATGTAGGCATCTTTAAAGGAATGGGGCTTTGAGGATAAAGGCCCACAATTCCCCACTGCTCCTCCACGTGTTCTAAGTGCCAAAGAAGGAGTGAACCATTCAAAATGCCATAATAAAAAAGCTAGTGATCAACAAGTTGCTTGCCAACAAAGCACAATAGTTGTTGATTCCTAGGGATCCATGTCTTGAGCTCTAGATTTTTCTTTAAATCATCAATGGAATCAAATGATTTTCCTTGCATGGTGGTCTCCCTTCACTAGAGAGCTTACCATGATTTGATATCTATAGGTTACGTCCAACGCCTAGATAGAGGTTTCGATAAGACCTTGAACGATTTCATCAAACAAATTGCAAATAAGGATTTCATCAAAGAGTTCACACACAATGCACAACTTAGTTTTCCTTCTCACATGGTGATGTGGTCATTATGCATGGTGTTGAAAAGAGCTATGACCAACTCCTCCATCAATTGATCCTCCAATTGCACTTTTTATCAGCTTCAGAGCCTTAAACCCCAACAGTATAGAAACCCCATGTCAAACAAAGCATTCATAAGCACGTCAAAGAGGATCTAATCCCTCAATAAGTGTCGACTTCTCTCATTAAGTCGAGGGTTTCCTCAAGGAAAATACCCTACTTCACGACTTTCAAATTTCAAAGGAGCATGTTCACACAACAAATCTTTAATCCCAACTAACGATACAACTATGATATGGATGAATTCAAAAATGAATGTAGAAGTTCCTTTATGAAAAGCGTATCAAAAACTATTTGAAAACCCAACAAATAGTGCAACTATGATAAGAATGAATTCAAAATGAATACATGAATTGCTTTTTAGAAGCATATCAAAGACTATTGGAAGACAAGTTGAATCAAAGAGGTAGAGAATTATCCTTTATGAGAAGCATATCAAAAACTATTGGAAAACCCAACAAATAGTAAAACCATGATAAGAATGAATTCAAAATGAATACATGAATTGTTTTTTGAGAAGCATGTCAAAAAATATTGGAAGACAAGTTGAATCAAAGAGATAGAGAATTATAGAAGAAATGATGGTCCACACTAATCAATGTCTAACCAGAAAACCAATAACAAAGTTCATTGATGAAAAAGTGACCAAACATACTTCCTCACAAAAAAGCTTCTAACCTCCACAAAGAAACAAGTGAACTTAAATGTGTCAATCAACACTCCATGGGAAGCAACAACAAAATAAAAATATTTTGAAAGCACAAAATCAAGAATGTTCCCCTTATTAAAACAACACACCCTACTTTTTAGTGTAATAATGAAAACAGTGGCACATCAACCCAATCAAAAGAGAACATCACTTTGGGAGTTATTCCACCATGTCCCTTGAATCAATACCAAAGGAGTCATCAAAGCCTTGTTCCATATGTTATACAACAAGGAAACTCAAAATTGGGATGTCAAAACAAAAACAAGCACAAAAATCATGGCCACGATCAACGGAAAGAACCCAACACACGCATCAAAGGCAAAAAAATAAAGGTAGAGGAAAGAATTTGACCTTGCCATATCCATAACCTCTCATAAACGCCTTTCATATGATGAGAGCGTACAGCTTGCTCTAGGTGTGATGCTTATCTTATGCCTGTCAATAGCACGTCTAGTTGATCTCATGTTTGAGTATCGTAATTTCACTAAAAATACTCTCCTACAAAGGTATTTTGTCCCCAGTTTTAAACCTAGAAGTGAAAAAGGAGAAAGAGAATGAGATGAAGGGTAAAGAAGATTTTCACATCCCAAACTACTTCCAACTCCTAATGGAGCTTAATGCCTCTCGAAAATATCATCAAAAAGTATCAATACTCTTAACGAAATGATATTGTAAGGTAGCTAGAGAGGTAGTAGGGGGGGCAAGAGGGCCCATAGTGATAATAGTGGAGGTCATTCAATGTAAGGTGGACTAGGTCCACTATATTATTAAATAAGGCCCACTATGGTAGTTAGATATAATAAATGTAAGAGGACTTCTTAGAAAGTTCTACTTCTAGAAGATTTTTTCTCTAGAATGTTCTTAGGTGATAGTAGCACTATATAAAAGGGTTCAAGCAATGTAATGAGACATGAAGAGAATTAGTGTATTGTGGAGCGGTAGCTCAATAGGAAGATGCCCCCTCGAAGAGGCAAGTGAACAGGAGAGGATCCCTTCCATAATAAGATCCATTGTATGGTGTTGCCCTACCTCAAGGGTTTGATGGTAATAAAAGAGATTTTGCATATTGTTCTTCTATATCTATTGTGGTGATTTTGTATTCAGTATTAGGTTCTTAACAGATATCCTCCAATTAATCCTCTAACGATGACCACAAGGTTCCAAAATTCATAAACCTGAAGTCATGGACCAATTTATCGCTGCAATGGGTAGATGCTCAAGCCCACATCTAGATATCTTCACCATATTATCTAAATATATTCACCATATTTTGCTATACAATCTTATAATGCAGAAAAACCATCTTCTAAACTCTTTTTGCTCAAGCAATTCCAAGAAACTAAATTTTCTCCTAATTTCATCATCTTTACTCAGCATTGAATCTCTACTCAGGCATCCCTACAACAAAAGGCTTGGTTTCTTTGAGAGAAAATCAAAGGATATCAATCAAGAAGGAGGCTTGGTCTCTTTGAGAGAGAATCAAAGGATATCAATCAAGAAGGAGACGCACAAAAGGCATCCCTACAACAAAAGGCTTGGTTTCTTTGAGAGAGAATCAAAGGATATCAATCAAGAAGGACACGCACAATATATGGAGATGACCATGTCTCTTTCTAACTAGAATTCGATAATGTCTCTTACAAGAAAATTAGAGGCTAGGGGAAACTTTGAGATGTTGACTTGTATTTTACAAGCACAATATATGGAGATGACCATGTCTCTTTCTAACTAGAATTCGATAATGTCTCTTACAAGAAAATTAGAGGCCAGGGGAAACTTTGAGATGTTGACTAGTATTTTACAAAACTTTTGTAAAATTTGTTAATTCTATGAATTTTAGATTTTTATAAAAAAAATATTTTGGGAGAAGATAATTATACAATTATATTATAGAGAGAAGGGTGACTATTCATGAATTAGTGAATATTTTGGAAGAAATTTTTTGAAAATGAAAATTTAACCCAACGGAGAATATTAACTGCTAAAA
>ML795974.1:148433-218861 GCA_009831015.1 Picea engelmannii
AGTGGTTCCATCATTCTACTTCTACTTCAGGGTGGCAGGACGGGGCAAGGACAAGTGGTTGTAGCCACCTTCCGGTTGTAGCCAGAGAACATTGGGGGTTGTAGCCTCCTTCTGGTTGTAGCCAGAGATTTGGGGAGTTGGAGATTCCCTTAGGTTGTAGCTTGAGAAACTAGGGGGTTGGAGCCTCCTTCCAGTTCCACCTGGAAAACAAAGGAATTTGGTGCTTCCAATGAATGTAATTCTTCAAGACATATAAAAAAAAACATTCCGTGGTTTTCTCCCGATTTGGGTTTCCACATAAAACACTGGTGTACTGTGTATGTGTGTGATTGTTTATTTATTACTGCTCATTATTGGATAATAATTCTACATTGATATAACATTTGAAAAAAAAGGATTATAATTACGTTATTAGTGATTCACCCCCCCCTCAGTAATCCAAAAATAACTCCTCATTATGTGGAATGCCACATAACTCCTCACGGTTAGAGAGTTATGGCCATGTGAAGTTGGAGAACCCTCATGAGTCATCTAGAAGCCGCAAAAGGTCAAAGTAGTCAAAGTGGTTGCAAAGAATAAGTTATTTAAATAAGACTATTCTATACAGATAGTACATGTCATGTCATTTCCGGTGGTATGTGGAACGTCACATAACTCCTGACGGTTAGAGAGTTATGGCCATGTGAATTTGGAGAACCCTCATGGGTCATCTAGAAGCCCCAATAGGTCAAAGTAGTCAAAGTGGTTGCAAAGAAGAAATTATTTAAATAATAAAGTGAAGTGATGAGTGTACTATAAGTCAAAGTGGATACAAAAGAAATTATTTAAATAATAAAGTTAATGGATAAATTAGTTAGTGGACAAGTGGTCAGAAGTGGGTTAGCCTTAAAATAAGGAAAGTGGTTTAAGATGGTTAGAAGGTAACCCCTTGAGGAAGCTACATAAAAGTATAAATAAGAGGCAAGGGTCTCTCATTTTAATTACACTTGAGCATATTGAATATCTATAAGTGATCGAGGGAACCAAAGGATATCTAAGATGAATTTCAGAGGGACGGTGAAGTAAAGAAGGCCAAAATTCAAGGGAGGATAAATTCTTTTGATGATGTTTTCTAAGATCTATGCAACAAATATTCCATGTGGGGCACGCTCTACAATTTCGCTCTCTGGAATAAGCCATAATTCAACAAGGTATGCCATTTTTGCTATAACTCCTTTTCTGAGAGGTTCCAAGTAGTGAAACATGGACTAATTCCATAAAAGACACCGAAGAACATTGTGTACTATTTTCAGATCTTTATTCATTACAGGTACATAGTTATGATTATTTAATGTTAGGGTTGTTGACTAATCCAAAATTAGTCATGTGAGACTAAAGTAAAGTTTGATGAAAATGCTAGTCTCTTGTTGTTAAAATTAAGGAAGGTTTGCAGGTATGTGATCATATACACCATGTCTATTACAATGGTACAAATCAGATTTGGATGATGAAATTGATGAAGGCTTTTGGTTGAGGTACATGTTGGGTACATGGTTGAGACAAGTAGTTGATGAGTTGGCATATACATGAGGTGTATAGTTGATGATGTTGGTACATCTTGATGAGTCATAGTTTATGTGTATTTGATGCATGGTTGATGCACTCGTTGATGGTGTTGGTTGAGGTACAGGTTGGTGCATGGTTGATGCACCTGTTTATGGTACAGGTTGATTACAGATTGTTTATGGTACAAGTTGATTACATGTTGTTTGGTGCAGGTTGATTGGTACAGGTTTACAACAATATATCTCACAGTGATAGTGTGACAGTGGTTCCATCATTCTACTTCTACATTAGGGTGGTTGGATGGGGCAAGGACAGGTGGTTGTAGCCACCTTCCGGTTGTAGTCAGAGAACATAAGGGGTTGTGGCCTCCTTCTGGTTGTAGCCAGAAAATTAGGGAGTTGGAGCTTCCCTAAGGTTGTAGCCTGAGAAACTAGGGGTTTGGATCCTCCTTCCAGTTGTAGCTGGAAAACAAAGGAAGTCGGTGCTTCCAATGAATCTAATTCTTAAAGACATATAAGAAAAAACATTCCATGGTTTTCTCCCGCTTTGGGTTTCCACGTAAAAACATTGGTGTACTATGTATGTGTATGATTGTTCATTTGTTCATTGTTTATTTACTCTTCAACTATTGGATGATAATGCTACATTGATATAACACTTTCATTTTATGGTTAAAAATGATTAAATTTCTCTTTTACTGATTCACCCCCCCTCTCAATAATCCAACATAAAGTTCTCATGAAATTGAGGCTATAAAAGAACATTAATCGACAAATCTAGAAGGAGAATTTTGAGTTAAGAAAGTGGTTGCAAACTCTTGAGGAAGAGAAGCAGAGGTTGCACGATTGACTTTTATGTCATGAGGAATTCCATAAGGGTATTTTTCATAAGTTTGAAAGAAAATTGCGAGTCAGGAATCAAGTATTGACACCATCCGTGTTAGAAAAATAGGATTGCGGAGAAATAAAATAAAACAAATGCAGAAATAAAACATAGAATATACACAATACAATAGAGACACAGATATAAGTGGTTCACCTAGTGTGGGCTACGTCCACAATAGAATTTGCCAGGTTATTCCTTTTAATTATCCAACAAACTGAAGGGATACAACCTATAGCACACCCGCTGTAACTTCCTCTTCTTTCCCTCACAGTCTCCTCTCATAGAATACAATGATCACACACATACACAACCGCAATAAAATTCCCTCATAAAAGAGGGTTTCCTTCTAGGGAAAAAATCCCTAAAAATAACTTCTACCATCAGATCTGAGACCTTATAATGAACGGTTCATATTGACTATGAAATTACAATATTTTACAAGGCAAATTTTCCCAATATTTCTCTTCGGGGGCACTACCCCCGAATTTGTCGCCCCCCTTGGATCCCCCTGGCGATAGTTGTGGGGGTGAAATCCCCCCCACACCCCCCTTTAGGGAATGGGGTCCAAACACGACTGAAACAAACTTCTAAATCAGGAAGATAATCAAGCTCCACAACCAACAATCTCCCACTTGGAGACTAATCATAATAACTGCACTATTGATGTACCTGTTGGACTATACTCCACCTTGGACCTGAAAAATTACTCATCTTCACCTTCATTATTGAAGGCCAACTGAAACTAAGAGGGTCAGTTTATCCCTGGTTACTCCTTTAGTTAACATGTCTGCAAGATTTTGACTAGTATGTATCTTTTCCAACTTCAAATGTCCATCTTCCAAGATGGATCGTATGAAATGGTACCTGATCTGTATATACTTAGTCTTTGAATGGAAGGATAAGATCTTTACAAGATGAATGACACTCTCATTATCACAGTACAACCTGCTATTCTCCTACTTCTTTCCCAATTCCCCCATAAGACTTTGTAATCAAATCATTTCTTTACTAGCCTCTGTAGCAACAACATACTCAGCGTCTGTTGTTGAAAGTGCAACAACCTTTTGTAGTTTTTAAATCCAACTTAATGTTGTTCCAACTACAGTAAAAACATACCCTGTGGTGCTCCTCTTGTTATCCTTATCATCTTCCATATCCGAATCAACATATCCATGTAGAATAGTGTCTGCACCTCCAAAACATAATACATGATCTTTATAGGGATATCCTTGATGTCGTAAGGTCCCTTCCAACAGTTCCTTGCTTCCCACACACTTCTTGCTCCACGGATTCTGTGACCAACAATCTATCTTGACAAAGCAAAGCTCAAAGATACAAAAATTAATCAAGCTCACACCAAAAGCTAGCCAACTCAATCCAAGCTAATTTTCCCAAGCTCAAAACAACTAACTTTCTCCATGAGAGCTCCTCTCCTTTTATAAGTTGAAGAGGATAAGGTGAGGAGGTTAGGATGATCCCACTAAATCCGAAAAGCGAGTAAGATCCAAATTAATCAGAGGCCACCTCACTAGAGAAGCTTCTCCTTCTAGAATCATCGAGAAGATGTTTGTTTTTACCACGTACGAAAATCGTCGCACCCCTACAACTGAGCAGAATGTGACGACGTCGCAGGCCAAGTTTAGTACAACAAGCAACGATCTGGGATCGTCGCACCCCTAACATTAGGTGGGTGCGACGATCCTCCTTAATAGGGTTTTTACAAAGGAAAAGACAACTTCTTCTCTCAGGAAAAGTTCTTATCCCTTCTTTCTTCAGGAATTCAGGCCACTAATCCCTCTGAAGACAACAAATAGGTTTACATCATTAACGGTCATAAGGGTGATGAAAATAATGTGTAACACCCAGTGTGGGCTACATCTACCAGATAAATTGTCAGGTCCTTCCTTTATTATTATCCAACAAATGAAGGGATACAACCTACAACATACCCATTATAACTTCCTCTTCTTACTCTCACAATCTCCTCTCTCATAATAAAATATTTACTCGCTCATACAACAACAAAACAATTCCCTCATATAAAAAAATATGGTTTCCTTCTAGGGAAAAAATCCCTAACATAACTTCTACCGTCAGATCTACAACCTTATAATGAACGGTTCAAATTGACTATGAAATTACAAAATTTTAAAAAGAAAAATTTCCCAAAATTTCACTTCAGGGGCACTGCCCCTATATCCCCCACCAGAAGGGGGCTCCAAAATCCCCCTAGACCCCTCTAGTGATAAAAGTGGGGGGGAAATCCCCCCCGCACCCCCCCGTCAGATAATGAGGTCCAAACGTGGTTGAAACAAGACCTCTGAATCAAGAAGATAATTAGGTTCCACAACCAACATGTTCTCTCCTCAATGGCATAGGTTCATCCATGATGTACTTCTCCCAGTAACCTTCCCACCAAGATCTGGCATGGGGAAGAGATTTAAGCAATGAGAAGGTGATCTTTCCACTCTTGGAATTTTTTTGGATAGAGTAATAACCTTCTAATAGATTCAACCATTTTTCTAGAGCATTTGCATATATCTGGCCTTCAAATAAGGGGATATCAAAATTGACTTGTACCTTTGATCCAGGAGGTTCTAAAGAACTCTCACAGAGGTCCCAAGGGATCCATAAAAGCTCAAAATTTTACCATCCCAACTTCTCTCTAAAACAACATCATTGCGTAGAGATACTCATCAAATTTCCAACGACACAAACGACAAGTCAAACAGAGTTCATATGCGAAGTTTATGAGTGGTCAAAGTTAAAGTCAAACATGTCAAAGTCAAATTCAAAGGGGTAAAAGGGTGACACATGTCACCATTTCAAGGGTGGCACATGTCACCATTTCAAGGGTGACATGTGGCACGACCATACAGATGACATGGCCACACCCCAAGGTGCCATGTGGGTTGATTATACAGTGACTGGGCAGATGAGTTAGTAGCTGACTGGGAAAGTCTGTACATCCAAGTGGACAAGTCATATGATGACACATGGCAGGGATGAGCTAATGAGAGGTCGTCACGTGGCGACCTCCCATTGGCCTATAATGGCTAATGTTTATTAAAAATTTGGGAGTCGACGGGGGTAGAATCCGCGATCTCCCAAAGCATTAACAAACCCTCCTTTACCAACGCGCTATATATTTGGTTCTTAACATAACATGGAAACAAATTTATTTAAAGTGAAGTATTGTATATAATGGGGTTTAAAAGGGGCCGAGGGCCTAGCCCTTTCCCCCTGTTTTGTAGTCATATGTTATATCACATAACCAACACCATAGTTCGCGTGGGGGGATAACAAAATTATTCCACCATAACCATATCACATATTGTTATAACCACACATAAAATAAACTACAGAATATGCCAAGGATCACGGGGAATATAACCCCTGACCTACCGCATTATATGCCAACATTCTAACCATTGTGCCAACCAACCTGGATGTAACGAGATTCCTCCAAATTTGGAATTAAGTTGCCAGTTAGTTCGGGTACGGTTGGGGGGTTGCGCCCCATATATTGGGCACGGATCCCAATCTTGACACAGATCCCAATGCACATGGACCTCAAGGTTCACACATACTAACTGGTTTTGCGTTATGCATTCTAAACCTTTCCAACACCTTCTCTATGTACTCACCATGAGACAATGTTAATTTGCGATTTTTCGTGTCTCTTGTTATTCTCATACCAAGGATTTTCTTTGCAGCACCCAAATCCTTCATCTCAAATGAATTAGCTAATTTCTTCTTGAGCACATTTATATCCTGTATATTAGACCCTACAACAGGCATGTCATCTACATACAATAACAAGATAGTATAGCTTCCATTTTCTAGCCTTTTATAATAAACATAGTGATTAGAATGCCATTTACTATAACCTTGTTCTATCATAAACCCGTCAAACTTCAAATACCACTGTCTTGGATCTTGCTTTAGGCCATACAAGCTCTTCTTCAATCTGCATACAAAATTCTCCTTCCCTTTGACCTCATACCCTTGTGGCTGCTGCAAATAAATATCTTCATCCAAATCCCCATGGCGATTTTTTTTTTTTACATCTAGCTGCTCAAGATGCAAATATTCTACTGCCACAAGACTTAAAATAGTACTAATTGAAGTCATTTTAACAAGAAGAAAAAACATTTCATCAAAATCTATACCTTTCTTTTGTGCAAACCCCTTTACAACAAGTCTAGCCTTGTACCACTTTTTGCCTCTATATTCTTCCTTCAACCTGTAAACCCATTTATTATGCAATGCTCGTTTTACTGTAGGCAACTGGACCAAGTCCCAAGTCTAGTTATTTACCAAAGAATCCATTTATTCTTTCATGCTTTGCTCCCACTTCCTTTTAGTATCTACCTGCATTGCCTCTTCATAACTTTCTGGTTCACCAGAATCAGTGAACAATAAATAATACAATGAAGGAGAGTATTGTTCAGGGGGTTTGCTTAACCTAGTAGATATTCTAACAACACTTGCAGGAGTTTGAGGTACCCATTGCTCCTATTGTTGTACATTTTGATTTTCTGGCACCTTTGGAATTTCTTTTTCAGTGATCTCATCAAGTACTATGTATTCTAGTTTTTCTTCTTCCTGTTTTCTTCCCTGCAACTGATCTTTATAAACGTCCTTCTCATTGAATATGACATCTCTACTCTTAATGATTTTGTGATTTTCATAATCCGATAAGCGATAACCAAAACCATTAACACCATATCCAATAAAGGTACACTTCTTGGATTTTGCTTCAAGCTTTGTTCTATTTTCTTTGTCAATATGGACAAATGCTTCACAACCAAAAGTCTTTAGAAATGAATAATTTACCTTTTTACCCGTCCATGCCTCCTCTAGAATGCCACCATCCAAAGAACTTGAAGGTCCTATGTTTATCAAGTAAACAACAATATCTAGAGCATCTGCCCAAAACTGTAAGGGCAACCCTGCATGCAACCTCATACTCCTTGCACGCTCCATGATGGTCATGTTCATCCTTTTTGACACACCATTTTCTTGTGGTGTTCTTGGAACTGTCTTCTCTCTATGAATCTCATGGTATGAACAATAATCATCAAATGCCTAGTTGCAGTATTCACCTCCATTGTCTGATCTGAGATACTTCAACCTTTTTCCTATCTCATTCTCAACCAAAGCTTTCCATTTCTTAAAAGTATTAAAAAAAACAGATTTTTGTCAAATGCAATAAACCCAAGTTTTTTTAGTTGCATCATCAATAAAAGCAACATAATAACAAGAGCCACCAAGAGATGATACATGAGATAGTCCCTATACATCTATATGCACAAGCTCTAACCTTTCACTCTTCTTTTCTTTTCCCACTATGATAACTCTAACTCTCTTCTATTTTCCATAAACACAATTCTCACAGAAATCCAAATCATTTTTTTTAAGATTTGGAAACAGATTGCTTTTGTGAAGGTATTTGCATCCCCTTCTCACTCATGTGTCCAACCCTACGATGTCAAAGTGTTGTATCCACTCCTATGGAAGCTAAAGAGATAGAAGAATCAGTATTACCAGTACATAAATACAATGTACCTACCTTCTCTCCTTTTGCTATCACCAATGATCCTTTGGTAACATTTTATGCCTTATCTGTAAATTTAGATATACAACCTTCACTTTCCAACTGCCTTGTTGAAATTAGATTTTTCCTTAGATCTCAAACATGTCTTACCTCTTTAAACAACCATTGGTTTCCATTCCTTTGCTTTATTTTTACCTTTCCCATTCCAACAATTTTGCATGGTGCATCATCACCTAGATTTTTCCTTAGATCTGGAACATGTCTTACCTCTTTCAACAACCATTGGTTTCCATTCCTTTGTTTTATTTTTACCTTTCCCAATCCAACAATTTTGCATGGTGCATCATCACACAAATGAACCTGTCCAAAATCACCTTGAACATAATCTAGAAAATGTTTCCAATGGGGTGTGGCATGAAATGAAGCCCATGGATCTACTACCCAAGAATCATAAATATTATCTACAAAAAGAATCAAAGCATCTTGTAACACACCACATGTTACATTTGCTTCTTGATTTTTCTCTTATTGTCCATCTCTTTGTTTCTTTGGAGCTCTACAATCTTTCTTCAAATGTCCTTTCTTTCCACAATTCTAGCACCCTATCTTTCTCAGTCTGATTTGGATTTGCCCTTCCTAGAATTTCTGCGGTTCCCTGAGCCCTTTCCTCTATCCTTTTGTCTTCCCATGTTCTCCATGTTTAACACATTTCCTAATGTCTCACCTATGCTTTTCTGTCACATTTCCTCGCTAAGGATAACACCAACAACATCATCAAATTTTAGAGTCTTAGAACTAGAGATAGAGTTACTTACAACCATGACCAAATTGTTCCAACTTTCTGGCAATGAGAAAAATATTAGAAGAGCCCTAAACTCATCATCAAATTCCACTTTTACAGAATTTAGTTGATTAGTAATCATATTAAATTCATTTAAATGATTTGCAACAGACCCACCTTCTCACATCTTCATATTAAATAATCACTTCATTAGAAATACCTTATTGGATGTCGAGGGTTTTTCATATTGTTTAGCCAATGCATCCATCAACTCCTTCGTTGTCTTTTCCTTTGAAATATTGAAATCCACCGACGCTGCCAGGCTCAGCCATATAGTTCCTAGTGCCTTTCTATCAAGAACCTCCCATTCTTCATCCTTCATGGTCGTCGAATTCTTTTCTATTCCACTCAATGGTAGGAATAGATCCTTCTGATATAAATAAGCTTCCATTTACATCTTGCATAACTGGTAGTTTTGACCATTAAATTTCTCGACCCTAAACTTTCCATATTCCGCCATTGTTCCCACTCAAACCAAGAACCCTTATTTCCTACGAGTTACCTTTCGCTTTGATACTGGTTGTTAGAAAAATGGGATCACAGAGCAATAAAATAAAAAAAATGCGGAAATAAAACACAGAAGATACACAATACAATAGAGACACATATATACGTAGTTCACCCAGTGTGGGTTACGTCAACCAGAGAAATTGCTAGGTTCTTCTTTTTTATTATCCAACAAAATTAAGGGATACAACCTACAACACACCCACTGTAACTTCCTCTTATTTCTCTCATAATATTCTCTCTCAAAATACAATGATCACACACATACACAACCACTATACAATTCCCTCATAAAACAGGGTTGCCTTCTAGGGAAAAAAAACCTAAAAATAACTTCTACCGTTAGATTTGTGAGCTTATAATGAATGATCCATATTGACTACGAAATTATAATATTTTACAAGGCAATTTTTCCCAATATTTTTCTTCGGGGGCACTGCCCTTGAATCCACCACCCTCCCTAGACCCCTCTGGCAATAGTTGTGGGGGGGGTAAGCCCCCCCACACACCCTGTTAGAGAATGGGGTCCAAGCATGACTGAAACAAACCTCTGAATCAAAAAGATAATACAACTCCACAACCAACAATCAGTACCAATCCATGAAGATTGGCAGGATGAGAATGTAAAGTCTCTGATGCAAAAGGGACTACCTCTTTCAAAGGGCATGATCGATAAAGACGACTCCTCATATTATTCTTTTTCCCTTCAATATGGAGAATGCTCAATGGTAGCTGAAACAAGGAGAACTCCAGATGAAGAAGTCCTACATAAACAATTGGCCTTACCTTACAGTCCAGAGAAATGTAACATGTGTAAGGCATCTCAAGGGAAACATGTACATGCTATAGGAGAAGGAATGAAGACTTTTCCCACTGGTAAATGGTATATGTATCCATGTGCTTCTTATGAAACTAGAAACCATGATGTGGAGAAGCATCGAAGGATAAAATATTTGTAAGTAAAACCCTCCAAGAAGAAGGTAGATCATTTCTCAAGTCAGAGAAAAAATAGGTATGATAAGAAGGGATCATGGAAAAATACACTTTGCTCTTATTGTGGTAAGAGTGGACATCACATCGAGAAGTGTTGGACACTTTACCAAACACATGTCCAATGAAGAACATAAAATATGTAAAGACACTTGCAAGAAGACATGCAATAGCTCCAGATGAAGTTAATGGTCTTACTGAAAGGCTTTGGAAAGAATACTTCTTGATGGTTGGTCTTGGCAAAGTGATATATGAAGACATCAAATAATGGTTTGTGGACAGTTTCTCATCTCACCACATGACTAGGATAAGATCAATATTTTTGACTTTCTCAGAGTCTGACACAGATTTCTATGTTGGATATGGAACCAACACCAGACAAGCAATAAGAGTGTATGGATATATAAGATTCCAGCTCGAGTTGGGAGGATTTCTAGGAATAGAACATATGTTGTATGTTCCAGACTTAAAGGTAAACCTACTCTCAATTGTGGCATTTGAGGATGAATGTTATGTAGTCGCATTCCAGAATGGTCGAGTACTTGTGTATTCAAGAGAATCTACTCTAGACACAACAATAGTTCTTGGTATTCTCAAGGAGAGGTTATACAGGTTGTTGGGAAGACCTATAGTTTGGTCTAATAGTTACTTGGATTCAACATCAGATTCAATGTCAGATTCAACATCAACGTCAAAAGCATTGTCAGAGGTTGGAAGTTGCGAGACTTCTCCCAATACAATGGGAAGGATGATGATCTAGGTGGATATTGGTGGCCATCCACCTATCCCAACTAGCTCACATACAGAGTTCATCTTGGCACTTTCAGTTTTCATCTTGGCAATTTTTTTTCTAGTTTTTCAGGTCCCAAACTTCCGGAGCCGTTTTGAAGCCCTAAACTACGTTTTTTTGGGCCCTCCACAATCATAGTAAAAACAAAGTCAAATTGTGATGGCATAATGTGTAGTCCTCGGATAGACCTTTCCAACGGGCTATCGTGCACCTAAAACCGAGATTGTATGAAAAATTTATGACCCCCGGAAGTTGATGTACCAACTTACCCCAACATGGCCCACATTACTTTTGGTGCTTCATCTCCTAGGGTAAGGTTTTTGGATGTCTAGGGTTTTGGAATTCATGGTTGATGTAAAAAGGCCTTTGGAGCCTCATTTTACTCATCTTCTTGCGAATGAGCATAGACATCACATCTCTTCTCATAGATAAGCTGCCACCATTCTAGCAAGCTTGTTTCAGTCTGCATTTTAGAGCTTCAACATATTTCTTATTTAAAAAAAGTTGAGTTTTACTGTATCTCTGTTATTATTCATTGTGTCTCTGTGTTAATATTATAGATCCGTGTTTTCATTCATTCCACTCATAAATATGGATCAGTTGTATCAGAGCGGTATGCTCCTTGTTGTTTTTAGTGCATGTCCTCGACGAGGTCAGGGTATAGAGAGTTGAGTCTCGAGCTTGTTTCTCTTGAGGAAAATTGTGCCTCTCGCATGCCCAAGCAACCTTCCATTGTGGGAGAAAATAAATATGATGGGACAAGAGATCCTTTCAAAGTGTTTCTCGAGGAAGCCCTCAAGCGATAGAGGAGCGAGATGATGGACAACTTTGTACAAATCCTTCGACGACTGTCGACAAGTGACCCATCTACCTCAAGCGAAAGGCACCACCCCCTTCAAGGTACAAATCAATTTTGACATTCATATATTTGAAGGTCAAATAGATGCGGATGTTGTAGATAAATGGTTAAACCTTCTAGAAGAATATTTTTCTATCCACAACTTTTCTGGTAGAGAAAATATTACATTTGCAGTCCTCAAGGGCGTCCCCCATGTCAAAGATTGGTGGGAGACTTTATGTTAGCAAAATGAAACATAGATCTACATTATCTGTAGTTGCACCCACTTGGGGTTCATACGGGGATGCTATTAAGGAACAATACTACCCCGTTGGAAGTTATTGCGACTTATATACAAGATGGACCATACTGCGACATGAAAGGGACCAAATAATGCCAGAATTCACCAATGTCTTCCATACCTTGCACACCAAGATGGGTATCAAATAATCTGAGCGACATCTGGTGCTCGAGTACCACGAAGGTCTACATAGATACATCCAGACAAAAATGGAGTTTATGGACATTTCATCCTTGGGTGCGGCCTATCAATATGCTATCAAAATTGAGTAGAAGCTTAAACAGAAGACATGACAATTTGGGTCTGCAAACCCCTCACAATAGAAGTAGGGAAAAGATGGCCCCAACTGTAGAACAAAGAGCAAAGAAAGGATGGGCAACCTCAGGAAAACTAGTCCAAACTGGAAACAAAGAAGGATAATGGGAAGACAAAGAAAGACGCCAGGAAATGGTGCGAGTACCATAAGAGTCCCTAGAATAACATTGTTGAATGCCTGTTGGTTTTCCTTTTGTCTATCTACTCTTATTCTATTGGTTTGAGGGATTCTTATGGGGTATTATGATTCTCATTGACCATTACAGATTGACCTTGGTTCATAACTAAGAATATTCCCAACAAAATCCCTTAAAGACTAACGACCACATTGGTGAACTAGAAAGCAACGCAGTACACAGAGTGCACTACGTAGTCTCACCCGAGATATCTTTATGGGTGGTTGCAATACTCAAGTGTTTGCAACCTGAGACTGAGCGAGATCCATGTTTGTATGTCATAACTTTGATTCAGTCCATTTATTATCTAGTTATAACATTCATTCTATGCATGCATGCAACATACTAGATCTACTTAGCGACTTCATTCATGTAACATTCATCAACTAATCAAACACAAGGATGCATTCATTCAGTCACATAACACAATGTTACTATGGTTCACCCCCTCCCGGGCTATGTCCACAAAGATCTGTCTCTCAGGATTTTATTATAGCTAGGAATATCCCACGCAGCGCGTAGTTAGAATATTAGTTCTCCATCTTTCCCACAAGCTCCTCGATCCCTGCGAGGTTGACTAGATCGCACCAAGCTCCTAAACCTGTAATCTAACCCTCAGGATTGAGTCACTCACTCCCTCCTTAGCTCATCAACTAAATGAGTCATACAGTTATTACAGTTCTCTCTCCTTTTTCCCTCTGTGTCCCTGTGTGTCTCCTCCCCTCTCTTAAGTACTACTTATTTATATCTTCGGCTCGCCAACCATTACAATGCATTACAAAAACCCTAACCCTAGTGTCGTTAGGTATTCCATGCATGTGCGCGTGTTGCTTTTCCTTCCAACTGTCTTTTTCCTCTTACATGATTTTCCTCAAAAAATAACCTTTCTTTCTGATTCGACCTACATCCAACATGCCCCCAACACTAACATGTGGCTCATCCTGAGCAACCTAAATGTTGTGGAATTCGTCAATCTCTCCTGCGATCGCCTGGAACTTCTCTACGAGCTCCTTTGCTTGTGTTTGAGATTGCATGGTCTTCTCTTTGAGTGCATCCAATACCTGCACTGCAATCTCGTTGTTGATCATCCCTACACACTCTACCTGAGTCTGTGCCATGTTCTTCTTTGCGTCTTCCACCTGTGCAATGACCTTTGTTTCCTGCTCCTAGAGAGGTTCCATTTGATCTTGGCGCTCCTTCTTTTGTGTCTGCACAAGTATGAGTTCCACCTAGTTTTTTCATATCCTTCGCTCCTTTGAAGTGCTCCATGATCGACATTGTCTTCTGCCTTTGCTTGAGGTCCTGGATAACTGTGCTTATCCTTTCTTTTTCCTAGTCTCACTGCTGGACCTATTGATCCTCTTCCAACTTTGTCCATAGTTGTGCTGCCTTCTTGAACAAGTCAGTCGTCACGTGGACTTATCGCTCGATCTCCTTTATCTACGTTGTTGCCTCCTGCTTCCTTTGCTCCTTCACCTCTAGTGGAGTGGTAGGTATGAGCTACTCCCGAAGGTGCTCGATCTTCTGTTAGTATTGATCGATTGTCTGCACAATCTGATCAATCTTCTGTGTCACTGTGAGTTTTGTCATCTATGGGCTCTTTGGGATTTTCTCATAGGCTACAGGAAATTCTTGCTCCAGCCTATCCATGTGGTCTTTTTCATCTTTGGTCTCGAGCTTAGCTTGCTCGATTACCAATTCCAACTCATCCTGATTTTCCTTTGTCTACTATAATTCTGCTGCGTCTATTCATGCACGTGATTGTACCTCCTGCACGACACTGAATTGCATTTTATACAAGGCCTTGGTTGGTATCCACGTCATTACCAACTGTATTTGGGCCAAATCCTTCAAGGGTGTCTACCCCATGATTTCATCCATGCGCAACATGTTGGGTATGACATGAAATGTCGAGCTTGGCTGTGCTGTCATCTGGATCTTGTCCTACTCACTCGATCCAACCTTGCCTTCTGGATGTGATGTTGATGGGACTGATCCTACGCTGTTGTCGGCCCCCTGTGCTTCTCTGAGCTACTGGAGGACCTTCCACATGTATGCGAGTTCCTACTCAATCGTGTCCCTTTGGCGCTGAGAATTGTCAAAATCCTCCACTGTATGATCTTGGACCATTTGGGCCACCATGTCCGCATCGTCCTCCATGATCATGTATTCTGGGGGTGTTTTGTGAGCCTTATCTTTCTTGCATGCACCCCCTGTTTGTATGACTAGCCTCTTAGTCTGGCTTTTCTCCTACTGAGTAGCACTTGATGTGGTTCCCTGTGTTGTCTCAGTCTATTTCTCTTGTACCTGTGGCACCTGGGTGTTGTTCTTCTTCCTTGCCTAGGTGCCTTTCTTGGACACCCCCCCTTTTTTTCTGTTGCGCCTTGTTTTGACATGTCCTTGGCTTCTTGGGCACTGTTATTTCTTCGACAGGTATCTGTCCCTGTCCTACCTCTTCCTCCATACCTGTGGGCATTTCTTGATTTAGGACTGGAATCCTCCAGTCATCATGCCAATCCTTGATGGCCATCTCTATGTCTGCCTCGTTGATGCAGTAGCACAGTTGTATCCATTGATTATCAGGATCTTTCCATGCCTAGATCCACATTGCATGCCTAGTCTCTTTGAAGTTGGCTATGCTCTGATACTATGTGACCACTTATGGCATCACTCGCCAAGTGTTGGCGATGCTCTCTTGTAGGTCACTGTGATATCATTCGAATATGGCTGCATTTTCCTTTCTATTCTTGGAGTTTGAACTGCACCCCAACGATAGGTATCGCGCTGCGTGGCAAGGATTGGGTCTCATGGAAAATAATGAGTACTTAGGATCCTTCCATCCTATCAAAGCGATCAGGATGAGTAGCCATGAATAGTGAAATTTTGTCCCCAGATCCTACGCATCCTTGTAGTCGTCTAGGAATAGATTTAGCAAATTTGGGGCACAGCTGAGTGTCATGCCCTCCACACACTGTGCTGAAGCTGCAATAAACCCGACATGGACTTCCTCCTTGCAGCATTTCCTGAGTAATTTGCATGGCATACTTTTTGTGGCCATTCTTGTCACTGCGTCACTAATACACTTGATTATGATTCCATGCGACCCCCTTTCAGCACCATAATTTTTCTTCATTTCCTCAGCCAGTGCCTTCTTGCTCTTCTTGTTCTCAAGGAACTGCGCAGGTTCCTCCCCCTGTGATGGCAGCCTTGTGATTTATGCAATGAGCTCTACGTCTATTGAGTTGACCTATTCTAGCCACATGTATCCTCCATGGATGACTGCCATTAGCTGCTTGATGCAGTTGTTTGCGTATTGGCCCCTCCCAAAATGTGGGATGTCTAACAAGCCTAGAATCCCGTTTTTGATCAGTCCGACTGCCCATTAGACTAGTTAGTTAATTGGTTCTCCAAAGGGTCCTATACCCACAACCTGTAGGTAAAATTTCTTCACGAACTCTGGGAACTTGTCTGTGTTCGTCATGTCATTGTCTGAGTACCTCACTTTCTCGATGTGGACTAACATATTTCCTACTATACGTACCCCTTCCAAAATGCGCGGCAAAACAATGGTTGTAGCGGCCTGCCTGCATGGTGACCTTGGTACTGGTTGTTTTCCCTTTTGTTGTGGTGGTTGACTCGAGGTTCCATCCTCCATTGTTAGCTCTTTTGCATACTCATCTGGTCGATCGATGAAATCTTCCATTGTGCCCTCATGTGGTTGTTCCGGCGTGGTTGTGTGTGACCTTTCTGGCACAGTCGTTTCTTCTTGGTTTGGGATCATCCCATTAACTCTCGGGCCTTCTTCAGGGTTTCCATGGTGCGAATGATTTTCTGAGTCCTAAGCCTGTTGTCCCTGTCCCTCTTTTGGTACATCCATTTCCATGCCCACTGGTGTTGTCTATTGGGTTTCCTCCACAATAGGCGTGGGGCTTCCAGGTGTCATATCAGGCGATGAGATTTCATCCACATTGATGACTTCTGGAGGCTGAAGTGGTTGTTGTTCGCTTCCCTATGCTTGCGGTGGGGATCTAGCGTTGCTTCGGGGTCATATGCTAACCTGGTTCAGTTCTCTCTTTTTGGGTGGTGCCATGGTGTTAAGGTTGTTTTCCACCGAACGTAGTGGCCTATTTAACCTCTAAAAACTTCACTCTTGGCGATGTATACTCTATTTCTCTTTGCTTTTCTTAATTTCTCAATAACCTCCCCAATCCCGCGTACTAGATTATATAGGAATCGTGTAAAGCTTCTCAGAGATGTTACCCAATTTGCATTTTAATTGAATTGGTGCTTCCCGTGTACTTGCTATTGAATTCCCTTCTCGTCGCTAGTTGGCGCGATTAATGCGGCGTCCTGTCAGTCATCTTTGTTAATTAAGTTTGATAGCCGTTGTCCGTTGGCAATTATTTGTCATATCTGCCTTTCCCCTTGTTTCTCGCTTTGTAGTCACCGTTGGCCTTTTCTCTATTGTGCTAGCATTTTCGAGTGTGCACACTCATTCTCTTCTTGACGCACTATGCCTTTGTTGTTATCTTTTTTTTTCCGGCACGATATCTCCTTTGTTTTTTGGTTTTTTAAGTGCCAGGAGGTCGACTGTCCCTGTACAGTTTTGTTTTTTCTTTCTTAAGTGCCAGGAGGTCGACTGTCCCTATACAACTTCAGTTGGCTCCCATTGAGTTTTTTTCATCCTAAATCCTTCAACTGTACATATCCTTCGTCTGTGATAGTCTTTACTTTGTATTGTCCTAACAAATGCATTCTGATTTTTCCTGGGTGTTGAAGGGATTTACTATCGTACACTAAGACTAAGTCTCCTTCCTTGAAATCCTTTCTCTTGATATGTATGTCATGCCAAGTTTTGTCCCTTGATTTTTGTACTTCTTGGTGGAACCCTACTAGAATCCTATCTTCCTCCACGATCATCACCTGATTTAGCCTTTCTTGTACTACGCCCTATTCTGTCATGTTTGTAATTGTTGCTATGCGTAGACTAGGTACCAAAAATTCTAATGGCACCACAACTTCTTGTCCATATACCAATCTGAATGACGTTTGTCCTATCAATTTCTTGCATGTGGTCATGTATGCCCACAATACTGCTGGTATCTTCAAGTCCCAATCATCCCTATTTATGTTGCAGATCTCCGTTAGTGCATTTTCAAGGATTTTGTTAAAGGCTTCCACTGTTTCATTTGCTTGAGGATGATATGGTGTACTCTTTTGACGATGAACTTCAAATTCCTCAGTCGTAGCCTTAATAGTATTGTTAATAAAGTGAGTGCCTTGGTCACTCATCAAAATCCTTGGGCAACCAAATCTAGTGATCACTTTCTCCAACCGGAAGTGTGTTGCTGTCTCTATACTATAATCTTTTACTGGTGCTGCTTTCGCCCATCTTGTCAGGTATTTCGTCGCAGTGATAATGTACCTTGCTCCTAACCTTTTTGTTGATTGGTTAATTTTTCCCCAAAAATATATGATGCATATCTGTCATGACATATTTTAGCTTTCCATTTAGTCATTTGAATATCTGGTCAATCTCCCATACAGATTCTCCTGGTTTCTGTCTGATCTCTACCATCTCGTTCATGTATTGATCCTCTGAAATCGGCTTTTGAAACTCATTTATCAACAACTTCTTGATATCTCCAATCATTCTGGTTGTCCCTGGCGGACTGTTTGTAGCTAAACTCATATACCAATCCAGTGCGCGATCTCTTAATGTGATATCTAATTGTGCAAGTTTAGTGTCCTCGTTTGTGATCTGTTTTGCTTCCCAAATCTTTTCACTGATAAGCAGGTGCTTCTCTGGGTACTCCGACGCCTCTCCTTTGAATTCTGGTAACCTGATGGTTGGATCATGTCCCACCATCTTGAATGCTGAACTACTACCTCTGCGCGGTATAGATACTTGACTACTGCTTCTTGAACTGCCTCCCCCAATTGTTGTTTCTTGTGTAGATGTACTTCCTATTGTCTTCCTTCTCCCAAAATTCAGTTGTCTAAATAGTGGTGTTCTTCGTGGTGTGTTAGTCACACATGGGTTTATGGGTTCCACACTAACACTGATATGGATAGGAGTGCTACCTTCTATTTCCACTCTTGGACCTCTCGTCTTCCTCTCATATGTTGCGCATGGGATTTCCTCAATTTGCTCCACATCTCGGAGATCCTCTACCTCCTCGTCATCACTTTCCAAGCGTTCCCTCGCGGCTATGAATCTCTTCTTGGTGTTCACCTTATATTGATAGGGTACTCCATTATGCGTCTTTCCAGTTGTCGCCATGATCCGCTTGATCTGTCCATCATCCATCATAATTGGGTCCAATGCCTCCTCCTTCTTTCCTTTATCCCCTTCTCCTCCCATTTTTCCTTTTCCTGTCAGTGCTTCCCCCCTTCCCCCATGGACACATGAGAGTTTAGATGTCTGACTCCATAGTCATTACACCTTGAGGTCTCTTAAAAAATTATTTTTCAGTTGTGATGTATGACTTTGTTGTGTCTACTGCAAATTTTGTGGTAAATCCGACAACAATGCTATCTAGCCAGAAATCTACTGTGTGCGTAAACTTATTATCAACTCGTTGTAGCTGCGCGATCTCTTTAGGATTCAACTATAGCTATCTAATCCGATTCGTAGGATGGTTGTCTTTCAAAATTTTATCCACTCCTACAATATGTGTGGGAAATCAGAGAAAAATGCTTCATGTAAGTCGGTGAATACGTACTTGTCCAGATATTTGTGCGGTGTTAACTCCGGGTTTCTGTTATATTTCTACACAAAATCTAATTCTTTTGTCTTCAACCAGCTCTCTATATCTACCTCTATGGGATTCCACAGTCTCAACATCCCCTTTTAGATTCACATTCTTTCACCTTCTTGTCATTCGATCCCACATTCTTTTGACGCCTCTTCTGCAGATCTCATATGCTCAATTCCATTGCCTTCAAATCGGCCGAAAACAAAACCATTTGTTGGTTTTCCTTTTGTCTATCTACTCTTCTTATATTGGTCTTGAGGGATTCTTATGGGGTATTCTGACTCTCATTGACCATTACATATTGACCATGGTTCAAAATTAAGAATCTTCCCAACAAAAGCCCTTAAAGACTATCGGCCCCTCTGTTAAACCAGAAGGAAACACAGTACACAGAGTGCACTACGAAGTCTCACCCGATATAGCTCTATGAGTGGCTGCAATACTCAGGTGTTTGCAACCTAAGACTGAGTGAGATCTATGTTTGTATGTCATAACCTTGATTCAATCCATTTAATATCTAGTTTTAACATTCATTCTATGCATGCATGCAACATACCGGATCTACTCAGTTACTTCATTCATGTAACATTCATCAACTACTCAAACACAAGGACACATTCATTTAGTCACATAACACAATGTTACCATGGTTCACCCCCTCCTAGGCTAAGTCCACAAAGATCTGGATCTCAGAATTTTATTATAGTTGGGAATATCCCACGCTACACGTGGTTACAATCTTAGTTCTCCCTCTTTCCCACAGGCTCCTTGATCCATGCGAGGATGACTAGATCGCACCAAGATCCTTAGCCTGCTGTTGGCGACGGAAGTCACTCCCGAATTGCTAGCAGGAGGAGAGCCTGACGCCCATCAGTTTTATGTCAAGGTGGTTTATAGATGGGATGACCGAATGGAAGCCAACTC
Source organism: Picea engelmannii (assembly GCA_009831015.1). NCBI lineage: Eukaryota > Viridiplantae > Streptophyta > Pinopsida > Pinales > Pinaceae > Picea > Picea engelmannii. Next base: position 168,864 of record ML795974.1, read on the forward strand.
AAAACAATATCATTCCAACTCCAAAACTAGGCCAGGCATGCATAGGTGAGTGAGGTCTTATATAAACTTCAGACAGTGAGCTGTAGTAAATGGTGAATAGGCAGAAGACTTATATAAGAGGAACGCAGAGGTATTCTATTAACATCGGGTTTCTAAGAGGCTGAGGAAGAAGACGTCCAAAAGAAATATCATCTTACATTCAAACGCAAAGCTAGAGAATGCAATAATGCAACAATAAATCTTTTATCATAACATAACTGCAATAACTCACGCGAATCAGTCAATCACGAACTCTCTTAGCATGAGACAAAAATTAGATGGAGTAAGAAAAACTGTCTGTCATAAAACAAGATATCTCAAATACAGATGCATAACCCACAAACTAGAATATCAGTCAAAACTTTACAGTAGGGAGCTCTGCTCTACCATCGATCATTACAAAATGGCAAAAATGCCTACATATACTCAGAACAACAACAACAACAAAAACAAGACGCTGCATTAAAAACATTGTGTCTGCATGTCATCTGACAGTCTGCGCATGCAGACTGGATAATCGTGCACCTATGATAGATGCCATCTTAACTGCACGCGGCTCTAGCAAGGGGAGTAGCTGAGCTATTAAGTGCTGAGCTAGCGTGTGCAGGCTTTCCTGACGAGTTGAGGACTCAGTGCGACTTTCATGAAAAGAACTAGTACAGAGGACCATCTCGGGTAGGCCCTCAGCCGAGACATCCATACTTTGCAATTAATGACTGAGGAGAGGCCTCAACCACCCTCTCTTTTCTGCATTCAATCCTGGCAGCTACTGGGATTTCTCGTTGAATCTGCGCCTGGAGAATGTAGTGCCCCCTCTCTTTGAATCTAAATTCGACACCTTTGGCTTTCCCGTACAACCCCTTCTACTCCCTAGAGTGACCACGGGATGTGACCCTATGTCTATCTACCAGAGTGCTGTCGGTGCTTCGGGGTTCACGGATGAGAAAGGATTAAGATCTTTCTCTTTCAAAGTCGCGATGGGCGAAATGCCGGGAGGACCTAACGGTCGCCACACGTCCCTCCAAAATGAACGGCTGAGATGGATTTTCGGCGCTTTGGGACCCGAGTGGCCAAATGTCAAACATAAGCGCCCCTCCTCCAGGCTTGCTCCTTTACGACCAGGTGCCAAAACCACGAGCCCAATTCTGGGCGCTATCAGCATTTCGGGGTTCGGGGTTTCGAGAAATTAAGGGACAAGGAGCGCATACCCCTCGAACTCCTGAATGCTGACGTGACACGGATGTGTGCCGCGTGTCCCTCAGATGAACGACCCAGATAGTATGCTATTATATAGGGGGCTCCCCCCATTTGCAGGCTCGCTTGATGTGACCTGGGGCTAGGCGCCAAAGGCACTTTCGGCGCTTCGATGATTGACGATTTCAAATGCAATGAACAGATAGCTCCTTGTCTCCCAAATCACCGATCCTCGATACGACGACTGGCTGCCACCTGTCCCAACGAGATCGGACGATCCAAATTTGCTTTGAACCATTGGCGCTTCCGTTCGTGATAAACCCCGGGAAACTTGACAGCCCCGAAAACTCGATGACTGTCGATTAACTCTGTAGGCTGGATCTTGACTGCCGACAACAAAACTTCGCCCGCTCGCTTGACTTGTAATCGGAACAGAGGCCCTTTCGTGCTGTGCTTGGGTGCTTCCTGCGCAACCTGCAGATCTGGAGTCTCTCGAGCCCAAGAAAAGAATTATCCCTAACATTAGGCTCCATGGGAGATAGAATCGTCCCTGTGATTCTCTAAGAACTCATTCCACAACTTCAGTGCCTTGCTGTTGGGCTATGGAGTCAAGCTCAAAACACTCGCTTCTGAAAATATAGGCCGAAAAGTAAAGCAAAGCAAACAAAGCTACATGCTCAAAGGAGCTTATTTATATACAATCCTAAACTAATAAAACACTTTACATGGGGCTAGGTGAAAGTAGACTTCCACCACAACCAATCAAGTAACTTCCTGAAGGGAAGCTCTTGCCTTCTGTCAGTGATCACAAACAGTGGATGGTGTAACCGTGACAGCAGAGCGGTTACACTCTTCAACTCCTCCTTACAGGCTGGAGTTGAGATGAAATAGGGCGGCTCCAAGGCATAAGGGAAATGCCACTCCGTGTACTTGCGGACAGGGTCATCGAATGAGTGGCCATTTCCAAGGAATTGGCGACATACAGCCTCTTCTGCTACACAGTTGTTCACACGCGGCCGAATGTCTCTGATAACCACAGGTGAGTGAATAACTGAAGTAGGCTCGCTGATCTCGGGTGGTGGCTGCTCACTGACTGGCTCTAAACAAAGGGCAGACTGCCCCTCTGGTTCTTTTTCCTCTTCTTGTTGGCTCTCCTCCAGGTCCAATTCATATTCATCATAAATAGGGACCATGGGGTGATTCTGCTTTCCGACTGGCTCTTAAGTATGTTCATAGTGGTTGAATGTAGGATAAGCTTGTTGTTCATCATCACTATAATATTCATCAAAAAGGGCCTGTTCTTCATGGATATGATCCTCCTCCAGAATGGTGATCTCGTCAAAAATATCCGTTTCAGGGACAGTGGGACCCGCTGCTTCTGGCTGCTCACACGTAATCTTTTCCTGGTTAATCCCAAGTAAACATATATCGTGAGAAACTCCCTAGAGAAAAAGAGAGGAAACCTCTTCCACAATAATATCTTCTTTACAAACGGGAAGGTCTCCGTCCTCAGAAACAGGGTTGCTAGGAATATCTGCTTCAATCCGACATTTAGGTGAGCCACCTACCATGGACCACATATGCTCTACAAACTCATAATCTCCACAAGAGGCGTGTTGATCTTTATGAACATCTAAAAGAACAGACACATCCGATATGATGTCGGATGCTTCCATTCTCGAGCTAACACCACTCATATCATTCAACACCTCAATTGTTTCACAACATATGCTTTCCTCCACAGTAAGGGCTTCATCGCAGACATGGTCTGCAGGGCCAACAAAGGCTTCATGAAGCAAAGAAAATTCTTCACAACAATTTTCATACAAACAATTAGCTGTATAGTAATTTTTACAAAAAGAATTGAAAGCTGTATGAAAACCTGTTAAAGAGCAGATGCTCACAGTGGGAAGAGATCGACACCACTCAAGAGCAACTCCCTTCAATGAATACCTGAAGAGATTAATCTGGACATCCTCATGCGTGATATTGTGTCGGTGAATAGCTTCATGGAAGTCCAGTAAATGCTCAGCTGGTACCTCCCAACTCTTTGCGTGAAATTCGGGGAGGAAATCTTCCCAGATGTCTCTATCAGGAAGTGCATTAGGAAAACCAACTATCTGAGAAAAGTCACAGAAAGAAAACCTTCGAGCCAGAATTTTCTCCATATCGAACCAGTGGAGTCGCCAATCAATCCTCGAATCATGGATTCACCAGGTGAAAGATGCACAGCTTCAAGTGTGTCTGGTCCTTGTTCACCATCAAAGGCCAGATCTTAACATTGTCATTACCCCAGGAAGCTTCTCAGGCTGAGAAAGTAGCTGCTGAAACCTTCTCGAGAAAGCTCCTTAGGGTCAACTTTCAGGTGTGCTAACAGTAGTCACAGCTGAAACAGTGATGTGGAAACAATGGAGTCACCACAGTGGAGTCGCCAGGTGCACAGTAGCAATATTTAAGGGCTCTGATGTCTGATGCACCTTCAGAATTAGAAGCTCAATGTCGTTCTGCCCAGAGAAAATCTTCAATTTCATCCCTGACAACGACTCCAGAAATGTTGGCGACGGAAGTCACTCCCGGATTGCTAGCAGGAGCAGAGCCCGACGCCCATCAGTTTTATGTCACTGTGGTTTATAGATGGGATGACCGAATGGAATCCAACTCAAAACAATATCATTCCAACTCCAAAACTAGGCCAAGCATGCATAGGTGAGTGAGGTCTTATATAAACTTCAGACAATGAGCTGTAGTAAAGGGTGAACAGGCGGAAGACTTATATAAGAGGAACGCAGAGGTCTTCTATTAACATCAGGTTTCTAACAGGCCGAGGAAGAAGACGTCCAAAAGCAATATCATCTTACATTCAAACGCAAAGCTAGAGAATGCAATAATGCAACAATAAATCTTTTATCATAACATAACTGCAATAACTCACGCGAATCAGTCAATCACGAACTCTCTTAGCATGAGACGAAAATTAGATGGAGTAAGAAAAAATGTTTGTCATAAAACAAGATATCTCATATACAGATGCATAACCCACAAACTAGAATATCAGTCAAAACTTTACAGTAGGGAGCTCTTCTCTACCATCGATCATTACAAAATGGAAAAAATGCCTACATATACTCAGAACAACAACAACAGCAAAAACAAGACGCTGCATTAAAAACATTGTGTCTGCATGTCATATGACAGTCTGCACATGTAGACTGGACAATCGTGCGCCTATGACAGACGCCATCTTAACTGCGTGCGGCTCCAGCAAGGGGAGTAGCTAAGCTATTAAGTGTCGAGCTAGCGTGTGTAGGATTTCCTGACGAGTTGAGGACTCGGCGTGGCTTTCATGAAAAGAACCAGTACAGAGGACCATCTCGGGCAGGCCCTCAGCTGAGACATCCATACTTTGCAATTAATGACTGAGGAGAGGCCTCAACCACCCTCTCTTTTCTGCATTCATTCCTGGCAGCTACTGGGATTTCTCGTCGAATCGACGCCTGGAGAATGTAGTGCCCCCTCCCTTTGAATCTAAATTCGGCACCTTTGGATTTCCTGTACAACCCCTTCTACTCCCTAGAGTGACCACAGGCTACGACCCTACGCCTATCTACCAGAGTGTTGTCGGTGCTTCGGGGTTCGTGGATGAGAAAGGATTAAGATCTTTCTCTTTCAAAGTCACGATGGGCGATATGCCGGGAAGACCTAACGGTCGCCACGCGTCCCTCCAAAATGAACGGCTGAGATGGCTTTTTAGTGCTTTGGGACCCGAGTGGCCAAATGTCAAACATAAGCGCCCCTCCTCCAGGCTTGCTCCTTTACAACCAGGTGCCAAAACCACGGGCCCGATTCTGGGTGCTATCGGCATTTCAGGGTTCGGGGTTTCAAGAAGTTAAGGGACGAAGAGCACGTACCCCTCGAACTCCTGAATTTCGACGTGACATGGATGTGTGCCGCGTGTCCCTCAGATGAACGACCCAGATAGTACGCTATTATATAGGGGGCTCCCCCCATTTGCAGGATCGCTTGATGTAACCTGGGGCTAAGACCCGGGGCTAGGCGCCAAAGGTGCTTTTGATACTTCGCTGATCGGCGATTTCAAATGCAATGAACGGACAACTCCTTGTCTCCCGAATCACCGATCCCCGATACGCTGATTGGCTGCCACCTGTCCCAACGAGATCAGACGATCCAGATTTTCTTTGAACCATTGGCGCTGCCCTTCATGCTAAACCCCAGGCAACTTGACAGCCTCGAAAACCCGATGACCATTGATTAACTCTATAGGCTGGATCTCGGCTGCCGACAACAAAACTTCACCCGCTCGCTTGACTCGTAACCGGAACAGAGGCCCTTTCGTGCTGTTCTTCAGTGCTTCTTGTGCAACCTACAGATCTGGATGCTCTCGAGCCAAGACAAGAATTATCACTAACACCTGCGATCTAACCTTTAGGATCGAGTTGCTCACTCCCTCCTTAGCTCACCAACTGAATGAGTCATACAGTTCTTACAGTTCTCTCTCCTTTTTCCTTCTGTGTCCTTGTGTGTCTCCTCCCCTCTCCTAAGTATTACTTATTTATATCTTCAGCTCACCAACCATTACAATGCATTACAAAAACCCTAACCCTAGCATTGTTAGGTCTCCCATGCATGTGCGCGTGCTACTTTTCCTTCCAGCTGTCTTTTTCCTCTTGCATGCTTCTCCTCCAAAAATAACCTTTCTTTTTGACTCAGCTTGCATCCAACAATGCTGCTCAAAGCAGTCATTGGTGGCCAAGATGAAATCATCTAAATCATATGTAGAACCAGAAAAAGGGATACAAATCATTTATGCAGAATCCAGTGTCACTGTTGCTACCACCACCAAGGTCCAACCCGACGAACCTGATGAACCAAAGGAAAGTGAGAGCCTCTTTCATTCACAAATGTGAGTGAAGGGTACTCCACTGCATTTCATCGTTGATATCCTTAGCCAAAAGAAACTCATCTTAGTAGAGGTCATCAAGGGGTTGGCTCTGTCGACATCACCACACCTAGGTTATACACCATCAGATGGCTCCGCCAAGGGAGTGATCTTCGTGTCAGCCAATAGTGTCACCTGGCCTACAACATAAAGCCCTTACAAGATGAGGTATTGTGTGATGTCACCCCCCTTAAAGTTTGTGATGTTCTTTTGGGCCAACATTATTTATGGAAATATCATGTTGTATATGAGTCTAGGCCTCATAGTTTTATTATTACTTTGGACATGAAATTATGCAGGATACGAGAGGTAGTCCCATCTACCACCGTTTCATTGATCTCTGCCAAGTAATTCAGGAAGGCCTTATCTCATACCGGGATGTTTGTCTTCTTTGTGATTTGCGCTCAGAGTGAACGGAAGGTTGCAACCACATCCATGGCTTCTATGACAGGTCTCTCCATGCAACAGAAGCAAGTAGATAAGGTCGTGGAAGAATACAAAGACATATTCTCCTCACCCATTGGGGTACCTCTGCACTGTTAGGTCAAGCACTCAATCGATATGACCCCCGACGCACCACTACCGAATGGGTTTCTCTATCATCACTCTCTGTCAGAAAATGAGGAAATAAAACACCAGATCTAAGAGCTATTCGAAAAAGGGAGCATCCACCCAAGCTCATCACCTTGTGGAAGCCCAATCGTTCTTGCACAGAAGAAAGACGGGCCCCGACGACTCTACATTGATTATCGAGCCCTAAATAAAATCACAGTCAGGAACCAATACCCAATTCCCCAAATTGATGATCTCCTTGACCAACTCAAGGGGTCCAAATACTTCAATAAGATTGATCTAAAGTCCGACTACCACCAGCTCCTAATAGAGCAGACCAATGCATGGAAAACTGCCTTCAAGTCCAAAGAAGGTCTTTTTGAATGGTTGGTCATGCCCTTTGGCTTGACAAATTCCCCAACAACTTTCACGAGGATGATGGACGATATATTGTGGATTTTCACCAATTATTTTGTGGTAGTGTATTTGGATGACATCCTCATCTTCAACAAGAATTGGGCATAACACTTGCAACACATTCAACAGGTTCTGCACATTCTGTGGAAACACAAGCTATATGGAAATTTGAAAAAATGCTCCTTCGGCATGAACATGGTACAGTACCTAGGCCACATTGTTGATGAGCATGGGGTGCATGTCGATCCATCCAAAATATAGGTCATCCATGACTGACCAGCCCCGACCACACTCACTGAGCTCCGAAGCTTTTTAGGCCTTGCCAATTTCTATTGCTGGTTTGTGTTGGGATTATCCCACATTGCATGGGCCCTTAGCCAAGTGACCAAGGGCGGTGGCAAGGAAACATTTGTGTGGGGTCAGTCGCAATAGAAAGAATTCGATGATTTGAAGAAATGCCTGTTCTCAACCTAGATGCTCTCATTACCCGACCTGCAACAACCATTTGAGATTGAGACAGATGCTTCAGACTATGTTATGGGCACAATTCTCACTCAACATGTATATCCCATGGCCTATCATAGTGAGACACTATCAGATATTGTCCATAAGTACCCCACTTACAACAATGAAATGTACTCCATTGTACAAGCCTTCCGTTAGTGGAGGAATTACATTCTCGGGAAGGAGGTAATCATCCACATTGATCATAATCCTTTGCAATTCATGCACACATAAGGAAAATTTCAGAATGACCACCATCAATAATGGTCGACATACTTGCAACAATTCCATATCTACATCAAGTATAAGACAGGGAGAACCAACCATGTCGTTGACTTCCTCAATCAACCTCTAGTTGTCATGCTAACCACGATGCTACACTCCTGCGGACATGAGACCACTTTATGGCCCCAAATATATGAGAGAGATCCCAACTTCGCCACTACCTACCAGATGCTAGTCACAAACATAGTTGTCATTGATTTTCATCTGCAGGAAATGTTGTTGTGCCATTTGGGCCATCTCTGCATTCCATCAAGCGAGTGAATGAATATGATTTGGGAAGCTCACTATAGTTGGGTGGCATGACAGTTTGGCGTAGAGAAGATAGTGGTAGTGCTGCTACAACATTTCTATTGGCCGAAAATCTGACAAGATGTCAGCAAGTATATCAAGTCCTGCATGGCCTGTGCCATTGCCAAACTGACCATTAAGAAACAAGGCATGTACACCCCTCTTCCTACTCCTGACATGCCTTGGGAATCCATCTTGATGGATAACATGTCGGGCCTTCCTTCAACCAAGTAGGGAAATGACTGTGTTTTTGTGGTTGTTGATCAATTTTCCAATATGGCAATTCTGGTTGCCTGCAAGAAGAGCATCATAACAGAGGCCATTGCCAAGATATTCTTCGAACAAGTGTGGGTGAATTTTGGGATACCACAAACCATCATCTATGATTGGCCCAACCATTTCCTCAACACATTCTGGTCGAGTCTCTGGTCATGGCTGGAAACCAAGCTCACCAAATCCACGACCTTCCACCTCCAAACAGATGGCCAAACTGAGGTCATCTACATGATGATCTTGCATATTTTGTGTATGTACAATTCCAATCATCTACGCACATGTGATGAGATTCTTCCCTATTTTCAACATAGTTACAATAGAGCCATACATAGCTCAACTGGCCATAACCCCTTTCAAGTGGGGTTGGGGTTTCAACCATTGGGTCACATGGATGTTGCAGTACCCCTTGCATCCACATAGGAAGAATCATCCCATGCACAACCCGAAGGTGACAAAGCCACCTGGTTCATTGAACAAATCCAACACTTCTGCTAATAGGTTCAGGATATTTTGCAAAAGTCCAATGCCAAGTACAAGCAGCTCCATGATATACATCGGGTGCCACACAAGTTTCAGGTGGGAAATAAATTTTAGTTGCACTTGCAGAAAGAACACTTTACACGAACCCATCAGAAGCTTTGTCCACTCTACTATGGACCTTATACCATCACCAAGGTTGTGACTGACAATTCTTTTGAGCTCATCATTCCCCCCTTCTTTGGCTTTCACCCAATGTTTAATGTGGACCTCCTTCGGCCACACTTTCCACCATTATTAGACATCTCAAAGGTAATAGAACAGTTGACACCAACAAATATCAACCCCGACTTCATGGAACATGCATCCACTGATTATATCGTGGAAACACAGGTCAAGGGCACTCACCGATAAAAGTTTCATCTTTATCGTGTTGTCAAAGTAGGGCAACTCCTGCACCAAGGCAAGTGGCTCACCTGGGGCCAAATTCAACAAAAAATTCCTCATCTAATGGGTGAATTCAACGCAATGGAGACCATTTATTCCTAAGGGGGGAGGAGTGATCTAGGTGGATATTGGTGGCCAACCACCTATCCCAACTGGCTCACATACAAATTTCATCTTGGTAGTTTTTTTCTAGCTTTTTGGGTCCCAAACTTTCGAGGTTGTTTTGAGGCCCCAAACAACATTTTTTGGGCCCACCACAATTACGATATAAAAAAATTCAAAGTGTGATGACATAATGTGTATTCCTCAGATATACCTTTCCAACGGGCTATCTTGTGCCTAAAATGAAGATCGTATGCAAAAGTTACGACCCCGGGAAGTTGATGTACCAACTTACCCCAACGAGGCCCACATGACTTTTGACGCTTCATATCCTAGGGTTAGGTTTTTGGATGTCTAGGGTTTTGGCATTCATGGTTGATGTAAAAAGGCCTTTGGAGCCTCATTGTACTCATGTTCTTGCGAATGAGTGTAGCCATCACATCTCTTCTCAGAGATAAGTTTCCACCATTCTAGCAAGCTTGTTTCAGTTTGCATTTTACAGTTTCAACATATTTCTTATTTAATAGAAGTCGAGTTTTACTGTATCTATGTTATTATTCATTGCGTCTCTATGTTAGTATTATAGATATGTGTTTACATTTCGTTCCGCTTATAAATTTGGATCAGATGAGTCCATAAGTAAACCATCTAACGATTTCATTGTAAATATGTATATTTGTAAATGTAATATGCATATCTGTATATCTCCTAAAGTCTATTAGAAGGATTGTAAGCCACTCATTGTAAATTATAAGAGTGAGAGGGACTGTAAAATTTCTATATTGCCACCTTATATGAGTGAGAGGGATTTTTGTGAGAGATTTTCTATATTTCCATCTTATATGATGTTGAGAGTGAGAGGAATCTCGTTAGGGAGATTTGTATATAGCTACCTTTACATATTGTTTTAGAGTGAGAGGAATCACGTTGGGGAGATTTCTAGATAGCCACCTATACATATTGTTTTATAGTGAGAGGAATCTAGTTTTAAATATTTCAAATCCTTTAGACAATAATATAGACAATTGTATTGTCTTGTCATCAACTAAAGGGCTACATACAAATCCAATTGTCTAAGACAACATTCTTGATTATGAAGAAATAAAAGTGAAGGAGCGGAACGATGCAGATAGTTGTAGCATGTAGATCGGAGTGGAAAGGGCATCAAAGTAATGCAAAACTTTCTAGAGTAGGTAAAGGAGAAATAATCCTCTTTATAAATATAAGTGGCATAAAGGTGCATGCTATAAACATATTTTAAAATACTATGTCATGTTCGTATGGGTGTATACCTTGAACATAAGCAATTAAGGAAGGTACAGATGATAACAATACAAGAGAGGTTGTTCTTCAAGGTAGGGGAGACAATGGAAAGAGTATTCATTTAGGGACTCCTATAGATACATCAACAATACAAAAACAAAGAGTCCAAATGGGCAAGGCATAGAGCAACATTCGACTTGGTTTCATATTGGCCGAGATGGACTATTTTCAATAATAGGAGATGGGAGTGGATGTTGAAACATGGGATACATGTATTGCAGAGATTCAATGAACATGACTTTTGTTATCAGGGAATCTATGAGCCTCAGCTAGAGCTTAGAGACAATGTTAGAGGCTATATTTAGAGCCATACTCTAGAGAGATAGACATAAGTACACTGATCTAGTACCTAATATCAAAGACCCAAGATGAAGAGTGAATTCCAAAAGGTTCAACAAGATGGAAGAGTGAATTATCATCACTAAGTTGTTGAATATCTATACTTTTAGAGGTCCAAAAGTTCTTCAATGGGAAGGTGTGATCCAGGAGGATCTAAGGAACGCTAAAAAAGGTCTAAGAGGATTTAGAATGCTCATAAAGGTCCCAGGGGATCCATAAAATCTCAAAAATTGACCATCCCAAATTCTCTCTGAAACGAAATCATTGTGTAGAGCTTGTTGTCAGCTTTCCAATGGCACAAACAAAAATTCAAACGAAGTTCATATGGGAAAGTTATGAGCAGTCAAAGTTCAAGTCAAATAGGTCAAATTCAAAGTCAAAGGGGTAAAAGGGTGACATGTGTCACCATTGTAAGGGTGACACATGGAATGCCTATACAGATGACGTGGCCACACCCCAAGGTGCCACGTGGGCTGACCGTATAGTGACTGGGCAGATGAGTTGGTAGCTAACTGGAAAGTCTATACATCCAGGTGGATAAGTCATATGATGACACGTGGCAATGATGATCCAATGAGAGTCCACCACGTGGTGACCTCGCATTGGCCTATAATGGCTAGTGTTTATTAAAAATTTGGGACTCAACGGGGGTCGAACACACGACCTCCCAAATCCTTAACAAACCTTCCCTTACCAAGGCACCATATATTTGGTTCTTAACATAACATGGAAAAAAATGTATTTAAAGTGAAGCATTGTATTGAATGGGGTTTAAAAGGGGTCGAGGGCCTAGCCCTCGACCCCTATTTTGTAGTCATATTTTATATCACATAACCAAAACCATAGTTCATGCGGGGGGCTAACAAAATTATTCCACCGTAACCATTTCACATATGGTTATAACCACACATAAAAAAAACTACGAAATATGCCAAGGATCATGGAAAATATAACCCTCGACCTGCTGCATTATATGCCAACAGTCTAATCATTGTACCAACCAACGTGGAAGTAACAAGATTCCTCCAAATTTGGAATTAAGTTGCCAGTTAGTTCGAGTATGGTTGGGGGCACACGCCCTATATATATTGGGCATGGATCCCAATGTGCATGGACCCTGAGCTGCACACATATCGAGACATATTTTTCAATGTAAGGTACAAATTTTGAGGTCATATGGATGTCTCGATTTGCATGCTAAGAAGCGGTTACTTATGGCTATCTCGTAAAGCATGCCATGAGGTATATTGACAAAACATAGACAACTTTATACTCAATTTTCATGATTTTACTCTCATGAATTTGAGATCTATTTTGTCATTTAAACTTATTTGTAACAGTGTTAGCTCAAATTTCCATTAATGAGCATTTAGCGCATTATTTTGCGTGCCAAAGAGGATGAAATTGAGCCAGTGCAAAAATTGGTCAACTTTATAGTTAAATTTCTAAGAATTTCTCAAGGATTTCAAAGATGAACTTATTTTCTTGTTTTGAGTAATGGAATTAAAGAGAGTACATTAAAATGGCTCTTTGTAAGCATATTGTAATGTAATTTGGTTTTTTGAGACGATGGAGAACAATCATGCTATCTAAAGGGACTTTGAAGATGAATTGATCTATGTCATCTACATATGTATTTGAGTTCTTTTTATTTTCTACTATTTCATCTCATTATTCCGTGAACTAATCATCAATTTATGAGTTTTTGGATAAAGAGCACATCATCAGAATTCTGCAAACCACCTCAATACATGATAGTTTATATTTTTGTGGTGAGAGTTTTGTTTATTAGAATTCCGAAGAACCACAGTGTTATCGGTTTTTCGTCGACGTTTCAGATCCACAACATGATCCATCTTCAGGACATAAAATCCCGAGAAAAATAAAAGAGAAAAACCCTAATAAATACTAAAAAGAGCGGAGGGAACCCTAAGGTCGGTTGGGTGAAACCCTAGGTTTTAATAAAATTATTAATAAGTATTCTATTTTAGATTTTTTAATAATTTAATAAAGTGAAGGATGTTTTTTAATTTTTTTTATTAATATATTAAGTGGTAGTTTTTAAGGAGAGGTGAGAGGAACTAAAGTAATTTTTTTTTATCAAATCAAAATAAAAATATTTTTTTTTTTTACCTTACCTCCTCTCACCTCTCCTTAAAAACTACCACTTAATATATTAATATATATATTTTTAAAACATCCTTCACTTTATTAAATTATTAAAAAATCTAAAATAGAATACTTATTAATAATTTTATTGAAACCTAGGGTTTCACCCAGCTGACCTTAGGGTTCCCTCCGCTCTTTTTATTATTTATTAGGGTTCTTCTCTTTTATTTTTCTCAGGCTTTTATGTCCTGAAGATGGATCTTGTTGTGGATCCGAAACGTCGACGAAAAATCGATAACACTGTGGTTCTTTTGAATTCTAATAAACACCTCAATACGATCAGTAAATTAATTCTGAATCAATTTAGATGTTGCATGTGTATATGGTAAAGGAATAAGTGGTGTCTAAGATTTTTTGGATCAACCTTGAAGGGAACCGTACCTCTAAAATGGCTTCTTGTCGAAGATGCCTCAGTCGCCATTGGTAGTCGTTGCAGGATCTAAGAGAAGTTGTCCATCATATCTTTCCTCTATCACACAAGGCCTTCCTCAAGCAATGCCTTGAAAGGATCTCCTTCTTTGTCATCTCTCTTTTCTTTTTCCATGGGAGGTCGCTTGGTCTGGTGAGAGAGGTTGTCCTCAAGACAAACTATCTCAAGACCCAACTCTTTGTACCCTGACTTCATTGGGGGTATGCACTGAGAAGCGATAAGGAGCAGACTGCTCTGATACCACTGATCTGGATTATGCTGAGAAAGAAATGAGATATAAAGAAAACGATAGCAGAGAACACATAAATATAGTGAAACCCAACTTCTTTTAAAAATAGTAGAATGTTGTAGATACAAACTAACTAGAATGGTGGTAGTTTATCTTTGATGAGAAAGAGATGTTGGCTACACTTCATTCACAACAAGATTTACATCACACTCCATTACATTCTTAAAGGACCTCCTTCATCTTGATTATATATGAGAGAGTGAGAGGTGAATAATTCCCATGATGCATGTGAGATAAATTGGTCTAAGTTTACAAAATGTCATAGGCATGTAAAATAGTAGAACTTCCCAGGCAGTCACCCATCCTAGTGCTACTTATCACAAACACGCTTAATTGCGAAGTTATAATGGGACCCGGTGCATTAACACTATGCAGCAGGCATGTACATAAGACTACTAGGAAATCATTACATGATGTTTGTAATTAACAAACGAAGATGGCATTACATTACATTCCCCATCAAAAGGGTGAATATCATGGTTTATCAAAACCACAGGCTTGAAAACATTGATTCAGTGGAAAAGGTGGATGGCCACTGAGATCCACCTGGATCATGAAATGGCATAGGTGCAACATTACAACATGTTGGAAGGTTCTGGTATGGTAAAATTGGGACATGATTTCCTAAGTGGAGGTAGTTACCAATAAGATGTATTTGTTGGAAATACAAGATGGTTGAGTGGGACTTGGCTATAAAATGTTTAGATCAGGGACCAACAACATGCCAATGAACAAAGAGAGAGCACACAGGGAAGCAAGTATTCATAGGGATTTGATGATAGCCACATACAATGCAAGAAGTTAGAACAAATGTGCACTGGAAAAATCATATTGAAAGTTATGCAAAATACATATAAGAAAGATAGAATTCATATGCACTAATAAGCATGTTGAGAATGAAGTGCATATTGATATGCATTAGTACACTTTGAAATGCATGGACATGCATATGGAATGCTTATAGTATGAGAGTAGTCTATTGTTATATATGTGAAATAATGATGTTATAATAATTGAAAATGACTAATGATGGAATATGTGTTTAAGAAAAATGTTTATAGCATGGCTGAAGATATTGATGATGGCGTCGGTGCATATGACAACCATCCATATGAGGACAAATGGGGATGGTAAAAATGTTGATCAAGAGGTTGGTGAAGGGAGCCTAGTAGCTTCTACAAAATACAATTTGATCATGTAGCATCAAGTAATTTGATAACAACCATGTAGGTATGTATTTGCTTGCTTATGATGCATTAATGTTGAAGGGAATTGAGGTAAGAATTATCTTAGTCAAAATTTAGTGTTTGAATTGATATGTAAAGGCAAACGACCTTGAACATATAAAGATTATTTAATTCTTGAATAAATTCATGTGAAATATGATGTTATATTGATTATGTCCCCGATGATGGGTGGAGTGTCCACTCGAAATGTTGGATGTTTCAAATACTACACACAGTTTGATCCAAAAAATTTCAAGCAGATATACACTTGTTATAGAAATGGATGCCAATAGAGCTATCCACGTGTGAGACTGCAATGTGGTTGGATATGGAAGGGCTATAGCACCATACAAATGTTCAATAGTCTTCCTACTTACAAAATATGTTTGAGCTACAACCTCTTTGTCGACACTAAAGAGCACTAAAGGATTATATTCCTTGTGTTGTGTATGGGTTGAAGAGGAAGGTAAATACTTGAGAAATTAATAGGGAAGAGCCTAGATGATGTGTCAAGGCGTTGGATAGACCTTCCAATTCTCTATGGTAGAATACATGATATAGATATGTGGTACTCAAGAGTCAATGCAAGGATGCATTGCATAGATGTGACCATGAATAGTGGAGCATTGGTTTGTTGGTAGAATATTTGATTGCATTAGGAAAAGATTGGCGTGCTAGATAATGCATGGGTAATGAATGATAGTTTCATTCCATTTAATTTGATTAAAAACCATAAGTGATTGAATTGTTAGTGTAATATAATTCTTAGATCACTTCATTGGTTGTTGCAAATGTTTCAATAAAAAGATAATGTGCATGAATACCGATAATTTATTTGGCTGATTAAAAATTGAGAAAGATTTCAAGTAGAATTGTCTTGGATATGGAAATGATGTAATCTCATAAGGAAGATCGATACCTGGTGCTACAAGAGCCAAACATTATGAGAGGGAATCTTATACTTGAGAAATTTGTTTTCTTATATGAAACAAATTTGGAAATTAATAAGTGAAATTGATATGATGATATCTCACGATGACTGTATGTGTGTGATACAAATGAGATGATGGTTACTGAAACTGAAAAACTTGGGAAGAATATCATTGTTAGGACACTGGAACTCTATAATTTCCATAGGTTACAAACTGCTAGTGGATGTATGGTGGTAAGTTGGTTCTCCCCTTGCATGTGAAAACCTTGGCAAGATGGATCACCCAAGGGACTATGTAGTAGTGAAGGGGATGCTTGAGATTGGAGGGTGAGTATAACAAGGAAGATGTATCTTAAGAATGCATGTGGTTAGATTCATGAGAGTGTGTCAAAGGATGATTTCTTGCCCATGGAAGTTTTGTGAAGCATAGGAATAACCATATAGATAAGTATTGGTTTATTATTACAAACTTACTTTTGAATAAACGTTGCATTATGGAATTGAGAACTCCTATGGATAAGATAACTATTGTATGATAATGGATATAACATGTATATTTTATGGATGGATTCTATAGGAAAAAACTTAGGAAGGAAGACAAAAATTAAGTTCTTGCAAAGAAGGGAATCTGAGAAAATGAAGCTCAAGAGAAAAAGCAAGGAATTAGTAAAATTCCAAGGGACTTATTACAACTCAGAAGAAACAAAGTGGGAGGCATACCCATAGCTATTTTGGAAATCTTGGAGACTTTGTTATTGTAATTTGAATTTTAGAGCCATGACTCGAAGACTTCCTATCCAACTTATGATGGAACCCTATAAGGGAAGTGGGATAGCCTGAGGGATTGCAGTGTAGAGAAGGGGATACACTTCCTTGGGTTTTGCAGGTTGAAGGGAATGAGAGATTGTTGGTTGGAATTGTTGCAAGAGTTAAAAAAATGTGAAAATTATTATAGCTTGAGTTCTTCGAGCCGCAAATCTGAGACTTTATGGCCAGTATATGCTAGAGCCCTGGAGGGGATGATGATTTTTCAAGGGACTACAATGTAGAGAAGGAAATATCATTCCTTGGGTTACACAAGCTAAGGGGAATGGTCTTTTCTGATTGGAATTGTTGCAAGCAAGATTTGTAAAATTGTGAAAGTATGGTAGCTGGAGTTTGTAGAGCCACAAATCTAAGACTTCTTGGTTAGTATGTGATAGAGCCCTAGAGGGAAGTGGAACATCCCGAGGGAATATAGATTAGAGAAGGGGGTACATTTATGTTGGGAACAAGCCTATTTTGATAAGGAAGGCTATATTGAGTGCATGCCTAATTTTGGAGAAGAACAACTGGCAGGAAAAGAAGCGTGCATGAGGAAAAGCAACATGCAAGAGGAAAAGTAGCATGTCAGAGGAGAAGCATGCAAGATGAGAAGGCAGGAAAACCTAACCACGATAGGGTTAGGGTTTTTGACAAAGATTGTAACAGCTATAAGCCTGTAAAATAGTATAAATAAGAACCTAGGAGGTCTAGGTTAAGGGTTGGCTGGGAAAAAGAGGTCAGTTCGGTGGGTTGATGATGGTTATTATGATTGTAATAAGGTTTTAGAAGAGTCAAGTAAGCTAGATTTTGAGGGTTAGGTCACAGGTTGAGGAGTTTGGTGTGATCTAGTCCACCTCACAGAGGTTCCTAGACCTCTTCATGATTGTATGATGGAAGATGTAATGCGTGCAACACAAGATTTTGCTACAGACTAAATAAAAGAGTAGAGAAGCCAAATCTTTGTGGACGTATCCCAAGAGGGGGTGAACCACAATAAAACCTATGTTATATGTGATGTTTATTGAATGATTACTTATTTTTATTGATTATCTTATGAATGAATGATTATCTAGATGTATTAGAATGCATGCATGAGCCTAAATATGAATGAATCCTAGAAATACTAAATGAATAACCAAAGTAATGCATGAAGAAGATAAAATACACTCCTAGATCCCCACTCATTCCTAGATTGAAAGCACTTGAGCATTATAGTTACCCATAAAGCTATATCAGATGGGACCGTGCTGTGCACTTTGTGCACTATGTTTCCTTTTGGTTTACCAGGAGGGCCAGTGGTTTTAGAGGGTTTTGTTGGAAACATGTTGAGATCTGAACCTGGGTTATCCCAAGAAGAGAAAGAGAAACATAACCAACAAATGGTTTTGTTGTCGTCTGGAATTGTATAGGATTGAGTGGATAGGATCTGTGGAAGAATCGTGTAGAGAATGACAGTATAAAAGGGAATGTTCAGGCCATGGAATCCAACAAAGGCGAAGATTGAAAGATGGTTTAAAACAAAGGATCTTGAGTTTTCACAGAAGGATAACAAAAACCCTAAGATAACACCGCACAAATATCTTGACAAATACATGTTTAACGACTTGCATGAGGTATTTTATGTGATTTCCTGCATTTGTTGCAGGAGTGGCTATTGAGGTTAAAAGAAAACAACCCTACAAATCGAATCAGACAGCTAGAGTGGAATCATGTGGATATCACATAGTTACAACAAGTTAATAACAAATTTATGCACGTAGTAGATTTCTAGTTAGACAATAATGTTGTAGGGTTTATCATCGAATTTGCATTAGATACCGCGAAGTCTTACAATGAAACAGAGCATGATTTTCTAAAAGGACCCAGAGGTAGGTATGTAAGATTCCTATATACTTCAATCAAAATTTTATTGTATAACAACAGTGTGATGACCATGGAATCAGACAACTAAACTTCCTTGCGTGCATGGGGGAAGGGGGGAAACATTGGCAAGAGGTGGAGAAATGGAAGAAGAGATGGATAAGGGAAAGAAGAAGGAGGCCATGGACCGAATCATGATGGAGAAAGACCAGATAAAGTAGATAATGGAAACAACTGAAAATACGCGCATTGGAGCACCCTACCAATATAAGATGAATAATAGAGAGCCATAGCTGGTAGAGAGGGCTTGGCAAACGATGAAGAAGAGGTAGAGGATCTCTGGGTTGTGGAGAAGATTGAGGAAATCCTGTGTGCAACATATGAAAGGAAAGTAGGAGGTCTAAGGGTAGGGATAGAAGGTAGAACTCTAATCCATGTCACCATTAGTGTGGAACCTACAACCCTATGTGCGACTAGTACACCAAAAATAACACTAGTGTTTAGACAACCGAATTTTAGTGGCAGAAGAATGATAGGACAAGGATATAGTCAAGGAGAATCAACTGGGGGAGCCAGTTCATGAAGTATTAGTTAAACATCTACACCACGCAGAGGTAGTAGTTCAACACAATTCAAAAAGGCAGGACATGATCCCACGATCATATTACCAGAATTTTGGGGAGAGACATCAGAGGACCCTGAGAAGCACTTATTCATATGTGAGAAGATATGGGAATAAAATCATATCATATATGAGGATACAAAACTCGTGCACTTAGCTATCACACTAAGAGACCACACACGTGACTGATATACGAGCTTAGTTGTAAACAGTCCACCAGGAGTAACAAGGACTATTGCAGACATGAAAAAACTACTGATAAATGAATTTTAGAAGCCCAACTCAGAAGATTAGTATATGAAGGAAATGATTGAAATAAGGAAAAAACTAGGTGAGTCTGTTTGGGAGATTTATTAGAGGTTTAAATGTTTGAAAGGGAAGTTGACGTATGCAGTAACTAACATGCAACATAGGCATTTATTTGTAAACTCATTGTTACCACATTTGAAACACCCATTAAGACAACAAAAGTTCCAAAATAAGGCAGAGGCTCTGCAGGCAGCCTTACAACTGGAAGAGAACCGGTATCAGAAGACAAATCCAACAATAGAGGAGATGAAGGAGGATCTGAAGAATCTAACATTTCAACTTAACCAAAATAAGGGCAAGGAGAAAAGAGAAGTTGTTTGGTGTACCCTATGCAGGACATATGCACACCATAAGAATGGATGTCCAACTTTCATGCAGTATATGGAAACATAAGTACCAAACCATTTGCCAACAAGAGGACCATGGTGTGAGATCTGTAAAATGCATGGGCATGATCGATATCATTTTCCAATGATTCAAAAGTATAATATAGTACCCAAAAATTCATACTGCAATTTTTGCAAGTGAGTGGGTCATGATGATAAAGATTGTAGGACGATGGAGTTGATGAGAGAAAGAACTTCAGATACTTATAGGGTGCAAGAAGAAATTATGAAATGACCAGCTGCACCTCTGTTCAACCAGGTACCACCTCCATACAACAATTCACAACAATAGTATAACAATGCGCAACCGTAATACAACAATGCACAACCACAGTATAACCCTTGACAATACATCCAGGTACCTCAGTACAATGCACCACAAGGAGATCAGGATGGATACAGAGGTGGAGGATGAGCTAGAGGAGGATTTGGACGAGGCGGAGGTCTAATAGTGTGTCACAACTTCCAACATCCATGACATTATGCAAGGGAGTTACCACTTCCATCCGTGACATGTATGTACTATCGCGCAACAAACCATGACACAAAATACTGTCCAACAATCTTGGGAAAGATACAAGAAAAAATGAACCAGAACAACTAGAATGTCCAGTGGATTTCTGCAGAAGCTAGAGATGATGGGAGAAAAATAAATATAGTCACTTGAGGAGGATCCAAGACAGGAGCTGACACAGTAAGACAAGATCCAACGCAACACCAATAGGTGAAGAATAATACTGAACCACATAAGCAGTTTGATGCATGGAAAGAAAAGGAAACATTCAAGGAGGCAAGACAAGAGTCTCTCAAGCAAAATATTGTGTTTACATCAGCCTGCAACACACTCAGAATGCACCAATGTACGAAATTCCCTCCTCAATGGACCATACCAATGAAGTACAACCTTTAGAGCAAGTAAATAACATAAAAACAAATTTTCAATCATTTGTTAAGATATTAAAGGATCCATTATCTGTCAAGATCATATAAAATCTTCTAGAAAGATGTAACAAGGAGGTAGAAGGGAAATTAGAGCAGAAAACCGTCAATCATCTCCATACAAGAAGAAGGACAAGTAGGAAAGTCAGACTAAATGCTAACATTGGGGACTTCAATATGGGTGATATTATACTAGACTTGGGCTCTGAAGTAAATGTCTTACCTAAGAAGACATGGTAGTGTATGAGAGAACCCACACTAGGCTATTCACTTGTCCAGTTGAAATTATCAAATCAACACAGAGTTTTACCAATTGGCAGGATTAAAGGTGTGACAATAGATTTGGATGGAGTGCACACTATCACAAATTTTGAAGTAATAGATATAGTAGATGGCACAACACCTTATCCATCATTCCTTGGATTGGATTGGGCATTTGATAACCAGGCCAAAATCAACCTGAATACAAGGAAAATGATGTTTGAATCAGGTGATTATAGAGTCATTGCACCATTGGATCCTTCATAAGAAGAAATGTTTGTGGAACCCACTTGTTTGGATCTGGAAGAAATAAACCAGTTGTACAAAACCACTACGCGAGAAGAGGATTATGTTAACCCAAATTGAGATGGGGTACTTAGCTAGAGAAGCATTGCATCATGTGATTCCAACTCAAATATAGGTTTGGAGAATTGTCAAAAATGATTACATGAAGTTTCCACAAGAAGGTGTGCAATAATAGACTGCATAGTAAGATGGCTTGGTACATAGGTAGTAGAGCCTCCCAACTTTCATGGGGTAAATGACTTAGAGGAATTTATGATAAAATATGAAGGGAAAGTGTTATAAAATCAAAGACTCTGAGCCCTAGATATTTCACTCAAAGCCACACCTGGAAGATGGTGGGGTGTGCACAAAGAAACAATTTAGGACTAGTATCAATATAAATGATTACTGCACATTAGATTTGGCACAGGGCATGAGAGAAATAAAATGAAGAGGTATGATGGGAAAGGAACACCAATAGAACACTTGGATAAGTGCAAGACATAGTGGAGGACGACACCACTAGAAGAATGGCCTCATCACTTTATCCATACATTGGAAGGAATCTCAAGGAACTAGTATATAGTCCAGGAGATGCATAGAGGCACTACAGAATGGACAACATTACAACAAAACTTTGTAATCACTTTCTCATTTGAACATGAGAACCCCAACATTGATTCAACGTTAAATCATATATGCGGAGTGATATTTATTGATGAGCTAGAGGTTGAAATCATGACAGAACATCAACAACATAATAGACAGAAAGTCGAAGAACTACTTTCATGCTATCATGTTGAATAGGAAGGGCCAGATGAGGACGATCCCTGCAACATTCATATTACAAAGATTGAAGGAGAAAAAGAGGTGGAAGGTCCATCTATGGAGTCAGAAGTATTTGTTTCACCAATCAAAATTAAGAAAGTCAACATTGGGATGAACGACAATCCCAAAATGGCAAGTATTGGAGAATATTGGTATGAACAAACAATAGAAAGAATAACAGAGTTACTGCGTGAATACAATGACCTGTTCCCAACAAACTTTACAAAGATGAAAGGAATAGCAGGGGAGCTAGGAGAGATGAAAATACCTCTCAAACCTGAGGCAAGACCTGTTGGGCAGAGACCATACAGATTGAATCCAGTATATAAGCAGAAAGTGAAAGAAGAAATTGACAAAATGTTGGAAGCTGGTATTATAGAACCAGTAGAGGAATCTGAAAGGATAAGTCCTATGGCAGTCCAAGAAAATAAACAAGGGGGGATAAGGATTTGTGTATATTTGAGAAAACTGAATGATGATTGCTTACATGACCCTTTCCCTACCCCTTTTATAGATGAAGTCTTAGAGAATGTGGGAGGCTAGGAAGCATATTCATTTACAGATGGATTCTAAGGTTACCATTGGATCAAAATAGCTCTAGAGGATAGGTATAAGACTAATTTTGCTACAGAATGGGGATACTACCAATATGCAGTCATGCCATTTGAGCTGAAGAATGCACCAACCATATTTTCAAGAGTAGTCATAACTGCTTTTAAGGAATTCATACATTAGTTTCTAGAAGTATATCTGGATGAATGGACTGTATATAGTCTGTTAAAAGATCATGTAGAAATGTTAAGACTCATGTTGGAAAGATGCAGACAATGTGAAATCTCATTGAACATTAAGAAATGCATTTTTGGGACACCTTTTGAAATATTGTTGGGACATATAGTGTGTAAACAAGGTTTACTAGTGGATCCTTCTAAGATTGCAGTCATTGTAAATTTACAACCACCAAAGTCAGTGTGCCAGTTAAGAGAAACACTGGGACATATATATTATTATAGGAAATTTATAAATGGGTATGCGCAGATTACTGTGCCAATGGAAAAAATATTAAAGAAGGACACCCGATTTCAATGGAATGAGGAATGTCAACAAGGATTTAATACCTTAAAAGAAAATATGGTCACAACACCTATCCTAGTATTCCCAGACTGGGAAAAGAGATTTCATGTGCATGTAGATGCTTCAACCATAACACTTGGAGCAATTCTGGCACAACCAGGAGCAGGGGACTTAGACCATCCTATAGCCTTTGCAAGCAGAAAACTGTTAGGATCAGAGCAAAATTAGAACACCACAGAAAGAGAAGGCCTAGCCATGGTATATGCATTTCAAAAGTTCAGGCACTACTTATTGGGTAAACACTTTAAAATGTTCACAGACCATTTTTCCCTCAAATATCTAGTCAACAAGCCAGTGTTGGGGGGGAGGATCTATAGATGGCTATTGTTATTCCAAGAATTTGATTTCAAAGTGATAGTCAAACCAGGTAAGCTGAATGTAGGACCTGATCACCTGTCAAGGGTAACTAATGGAGAGGAACCTGTTATCACCATAACAATTATACTCGAGATCCGAGTTTCAAATTTAGCGGAGGACTAAAGCGATGTAGAGACATGGAGAGATTTGAAAGTCCGGGACATATATGGCGGTAGGTGGATAAATATAGAAGAAGCGTGAAGGAAACAATCCCACGGACCATTGATCTTGTAGTAGCCCAGATCAACGGTTGAGGCCCATATCAGGTGGTGAACTAGCACATAACTTAATTGTGCGAAGGTGGACCGGGGAAAACCATGCTAGTTTTAGTAGTGGACACGTGGCGCTCGTTGAAGTATATCGGGGTGAAAAGAAGTTTGACTAAAACTGTTTTTCCCACAGCCCCGATATCACGTGGTCTAGTGTGGAAAATTAAACACTTTTGGGGGAGGTGACAGCTAATCAAAATCACCTCGCGTCACTCGTTCGATACTTCACAACCGTATGATGTTAGGTGAATGCCGCCAGATAACAAACTCAAAAGCTAATCATTTGAAATGGATTGGTCGAGTGTGGTAAACCAACATACCTTCAAGTGATTCTGTCAGTGATTCATGATTGTAAATCTATAACTACTGATTCTCAAGTATGGGGGCATCATCTCATCCATAAGCAAAGTAATCTCCAATTTGATCGACTCTCTAATTTATGAAGGAACATCTTGGTGTCCATAGAATTGGGATACATGGACAAAGCCAATCAAGCCATAACTAGTGAAACGGGTCATTCAAGTAACATGGAAGGTTTATCTACGAGTAAGAAGAAAAGGGAAATTGGACGTATATTAGCAACTAAATTTCATACTGAACCTGCTACAGACCCAAAATTAGAAGTCAGGATAAATCCCATCATGAGGGAGCTAATCATCAACAAATGAGCTATGAAAAAGAAATGGAGCAAATGACAGAAGACATAAACCATAGCTGAAACAATTGAAAGCGTTGGGGAGAATCAATCGGTCTGGTTGGACACTCTAAAGGAGGAAATCACCAAGCTGAAATGAATTTCTAGGTGCGAATAATTACATCCCAACAAATTTTGGACAGATGGCGGTCTAAGAAAAGGGGGACCAGATATGACAAACCTGTTCCTAACGGTCCCTTTAAAATAGGATAACGATTATTCTATATCATTCATTTTTGTAACTTATCTCTATTTTTAGAATTATGGGGAACTCTGAACGTTTTGAATTCCATGAGAAATTACTATATATATATATTATCTCGAGGATATGGAAAGGATGGAAAAAAGAGGAGCCTACCCTCTGTGCAGGAAGACTTTGTAAATATTTGGGGCTAGAATGGATATTTAAATGCAAAGGCAGATTTTGGATTGTTTACGAAAAGATTCTAACTGGTGGTGATATGAGTCTTGTGTTCTTTCATAGTGTGTGATTTCTGTTATCCTGTATTTCATTTTTGCTTTCATCTGTCTAAATTGGAGAAATAGAGGCCCATAATTCATTATTTGATGCTCTCGTCTTAGCAATTTGGACTATGTTTATCTCTTCTTAACCAATTCAGAATTCATTCCTATAATGCTCTGATGTAGTTATGTGTTTCTTTTTCTTTTGATGCCATGCTAATTTTCAGATATAAACTGAGACTCACTGCCTCATTTAGCCTATTCCTCTTAATAGTTCTCATGATCTAACAATGCATTGTTCATTCCAGACTCCATAGCCCAAATGTCATCTTTATTTCTCCAGTTATTTTATCAAAAACCCCCAACACAAACCAAATCTATCCATAGATTGCCATAGCTATATCAAGTGACATGAGAGAGCCATCTCTGAGTTGAGCAGGCTAGTGCCTCAAATCTAAAGCTGGTTGAAACAATTACCTTTGTCATTTGTCTATTCAGCCGGACAAAATTTACAGAATGCTAACAGAACCCACTAACTTGGACTTGTAAGAAAACTTCCTTGATGCACAATTATTTTCAGTACATGTAGATGATGAATAATTCATTGATATTATTGAATACTTAAGTACATGGATTTCACCACAAGAGTTTAGCACTACGCAAAATAAAAATATGGTAGTCAGAGTTGTAGACTATCAACTTATTGCAGTACATTTATACAAGATGGGCAGATGTAGCATTTTGAGAAGGTATGTATTAGAACATTAAAGGCCCATAATTTTGGCAGAAGCTCAGGAAGGTATAGCTCGAGGACACTATGCAGGAAAAGGTACCACACAGAAGGTATTGCACACATAATTATGGTGGCCAACAATCCATACAGATCCCAAGGAATATTGCTAGAAATGTGATGTCTGTCAGAGGGTTGGCAAACCCAACAAAAGGGATGAGATGCCTCTAAGACCACAAATGACTCTACAGGTATTTGACAAATGGTCAATAGACTTTGTTGGACCAATCAATCCACCAACAAAAATATAAAGAGATAGATATATCATTACTGCGACTGAATACTTAGCAAGATTGTCAGAAGCAACACCAGTCAAACACTGTAGCACAGAGACAACAACACACTTCTTGTTTGAGTAGGCGATCACTATATTTGGATATCCAAGGATTTTGATGAGTGACCAAGGCACTCACTTTATTAATAATACCATCAGGGCTATGACTGAGGAGTTTGAAGTCTATCATCAGAAGAGTACACCATACCATCCTCAGGCAACTGGAACAGTAGAAGCCTTCAATAAGATCTTTGAAAATGCTTTGACTAAGGTCTACAATGTCAACAAAGATGATTGGGACTTGAAAATACCAGAAGTACTGTGGGCATATAAGACCACATGTAAGAAATTTCCAGGACATACACCATTCAAATTGGTGTATGGGAAGGAAGCAATGGTGCCATTAGAATTTCTGGTACCTAGTCTTCATGTAGCAACAATTACCAACATGACAGAAAGAGGCACAGTAAAGGAAAGGTTAAGTCAACTAATGGAAATGGAAGAAGACATGATTCTGGCAGGATTTCACCATGAAGTACAGAAAGTAAGAGACAAAGCCCGACATGACATAAATATTAAAAAGAAGAGTTTTTAGGAGGGAGGCCTAGTTTTCCTCTATGCCAATAAACTTTTCCAGCATCCTAGTAAGTTTAGAATGCATTGGCTAGGGACATATGAAGTAAATACTATTACAAATGGGGGATATGTACAACTAAAGGACTTGGGAGGAACATAATTGAAAGGAATGATCAACGGTAGTCGACTGAAACTCTACACAGACAATCGACCTAATAACCTTTAAAAGTTATAGAGGAGTGAAAATAAGGAATTTATATAGTGTACTATAGCATAAGTTAGGAAAAAAAAATGATAAAAAGAAATAAAAGGAGAAAAAGAGGAAAAAAAGAAATACAAAAGTAGAAAAGAAAGAAAATACAAAAATACTGGGAAATATCATGCGTAGAGATAGTGGAATCAACGCGACAAAAATAAAAAGTGATTGCACATAGCATGTGGTTGACATAAAGCAAACATCGCGCACTAATGGAAAGCCACAACAAAAATGCACGACGCACTGAAAAAGTGCAATGCACCGAAAAAAGGCCAATGGTTGGAAAAGCAAAAAAAACAACAACAACCATTAGGGAAAAAAGGCATGAATTAGGCATTTATGAAACTGAATGAAGTGTACTCGACGAGTTTCAATGCATTAATAATAACCAAAGAAGATTCTCTGAGAAGATTCAGGGCAATTATGACGTCCTCTATAAAATGGAAACAAGGGCCAAACAAGACTTATTGTGCATTTACAAACCTGTGAAGCTAAAGATGAGAGGCGAACAAGCGAGTACATAGAATTGAAGCAGCCAAAGCTCAATCCGGAAAGCAAGAATTACCCACGAAGGCACCTCCAAAGGTTGGCGCATCAAGCCAAACAACATGAAAAACATGCAACAGTCTCCGGTCACCGTAAGAAACCACAAAAGCAGTGCAAGAAACTACACAGAGGGAGGGAATCGTCGATGTTGACGCAATTCCCTCACCGTAGGTCGATCCAGTGAGCGCCACACTGGTACAGAAAGAAGAAGAAGCCCCAACGATGGCTGATATGGATATTGACTCACACAACAGTGGGAAAGGCCATGAACCAGTCACCACAGGAAACCCACAAAAACCTGTGAGGGCTGAAGCAACCCATAGAACAAAAGGGGGTGATAACGAGCAGTCAAAGTCTGACGGGGCGAGACCACAAACTGTGGTAGGGTCCGCACAATAGGAGGAAGGACAATTTGAAGACATTATAGGGAAACCAAAGTCAGGTAGGGAAGAGAGAGAGCTAGAGGCTGGGACCTCTACCGCACCGGTAAGAATAAAGGGAAAAAAACCCATCATGCGGTCCGCACGCAAGCAACCCGACGCGTCAATTGTGTTACCATGCATTCCATAGGGGGTACAGGCCATGCCGAATCTACTGGGTTGTGTGGAAAGTCTAAGATACTTAGACCATGATGTGTCTCACACCAACAAATTCCTATAATTTGCGCAACATGTGTACACAGAGAGGCTAGGCACTGGGCCATTTGGAGACCCAATACTATAGCAAAAACAATGGGAGACAGGTCTGGAAAACACAGGGATCCTAAAATTGGTGTATATTCCCCACTTCGGTAGGGGGAAAGAGGTGAACAACTACGTCAAGAAGTTGATGGCAGTCCTCCACGGAGGATTCTTATGGTTAGAAGAACCCATCTCCATCTATGTAGAACTCCTTGCCTTCATCACAATCCTGCCATCAAACATTGAGAGTCTCATGTAGTACTTGGATGACAAGACCAAAGAAAAGGCTCTCGCCAAAGAGATGAAGAAAACATATGGGACAGAAAGAGGCTCATGCGAAATCATTATCAAGAGAATTAGTGATGCAAGCACCAGGATGGCCACATAAATAATGGCGTGCAAATTGCTATGCAAATGCCGAAAGGAGGAGGTCCCTATAGGGGTTTTCAAAGTTGGAGCTTAGTGCACAAACGACACCATGCTCAAATGGGCCCCATATCTACTGAACCTATTCCTCGACGACTGTAAGGACACCCAAAACTTGGGAACAAAGTTCCACTACTCCTGGTTGTTGATTTTGATAGAGCTAATCGGGTGGAAGGAGCCTCCTTACTCCTATTTTTGCAATAGAGTAGGCCATTGTCACATAGCATGGTACACGTCAATGGGAAGCACTTCAGACCCCAAGTGAAGAAGTGACAATGCCAACACCTTTGCTTGATATCTCAGTGACATCGAGGACAACATAGCCAACACCTGGAGGATAACTCCGGAAGTGGTTGCACAATATCAAGGGATAGCCAACTTTAGGGCTACATGACATAACATGTTGATCCAAGAATGTAGGGATCCAATGAAAGAACGACTACAACTTCAATTTTGTATCGATGCAGAGGAAGTTGAAATGGAAATGCGAGACTGGCAGGATGACTGAAAGATTCAAGTCATTACCAAGGACATGCCAAAGGGAAAGGAAGTGGATGCAGGTTCATCCAAGACACCTACAGGAGACAACGCTGCACCCAAAAATCCAACACAATAGGGGAAGCCCAGTCAAAAGCCAGTGCAACAGAAGAAGGAAAGTGCTCCAAATAAGGATGTGCAATCAGGGAAGAAGGACACTACCCTGACACAGGAAGAACAAGGGGGGACACAATGACATAGGAAACCCCTTTGACAACTACTCCATAAGAAACAAAGCCACCCAAGTGGTCAATTATACATATAGGGAGGCTGCGCAAGAAGGCCATGACCCATAAGAAAATATCAAAGTATACAATTACCAAGGATGATGTCGATCTTGTCGTAGAGAGATAGTACATGATTGCACAGTGGAGGAGTTTTAAGAGGCCAAAAACCAAAGAGGAAGGATACAAAATGAGTTGGATGATATCAGACAGGTCCTAGAACAGATACAAGCTACACAAAGGCAAAGAAGTAGAGGAAAGGACCATGTTGAACGAAGAAGAAACCATCCAGACCATAGCGCAAGAAATTCCAAGCTTCCAAATAACATCAGTGGTGCTATAGATGGATGAGGCCATAGCCCAGACACCACTCAAATATATGGTGCATGTATAGTTGGTATTGGCAAAAATACCAACAAAGGAACTGTATAAATTGCAATTCAGTGTCGTGCAGGAAGTGTAATCACAAGCAAGAACATACACTATGGAATTGCAGGTAACTAGAAATGGAAATGATTCCCTAGAATTGGTGGTCGAGCAGGTAAAGCTCGAGGAAAAAGAGGAGAAACAACACCCAGATAATTTAGAGAAGAAGCTGAAGGAATTTTTTACAAGGATTCTAGATAGCACATAGGTAGCCATGAGCAATGCGAAAGAATAGATACAAATCATCATGCAGACGCTCGAGGACTACAAGAAGGAGATCGAGGAACTTAAGAAAAATTAACCTTGACTACTCCTCCTGAAGTTATGGCTGAAAGGGAACAACATGAAGCCCTACAAGTAGAAATGATGCAAAAATAAGTTGAAAAGGTCACACAACTATTTGACATAACCGCACAGCTATGGATGATGTTGGAAGAAGATGATAGGGTCCAACAACTAGACCAACAAGAGAAAGCAAGGTACACAAATAATTGTTAGAAACTGGAGAAGGAAAAGACATGAATGGATCAGGATCATGCTGAGAGCACATAATCTCTCAAGGATCATATCACAACGCAGAGGGTAGAAGAGCTCACAGAGAAAGCTGCGCAAGGTAGAGCAAAAGGGGAAGAGTTAGAAGGAAAATTTCACAGCTTGGAAGAGGTTGTTCAGGGAGCGTGCAACACCTGAGTGGCTCGGGACAAGCCACATGTTAGTGTTGGGGGCCTTTTGGGTGCAGGCCTATTTTGAACGCAAGCCTAATTTTGGAGAAGAACAACTGGCAGGAAAAGCAACATGCACGAGGAAAAACATCATGCAATAGGAAAAAAAACATGCAAGAGGAGAAACATGCAAGGTGAGAAGGCAAGAAAACCTAACCACGATAGGGTTAGGGTTCTTGAAAAAGATTGTAACGACTATAAGCCTGCAAAATAGTATAAATGAGAACCTAGGAGGTCTAGCTTAAGGGTTGGCTGGGAAAAAGAGGTCAGTCCAGTGGGTTGATGATGGTTATTATGATTGTAATAAGGTTGTAAAGAGTCAAGTAAGCTAGATTTTGAGGCTTAGGTCATAGGATGAGGAGCCTGGTGTGATCTAGTCCACTTCACAGAGGTTCCTGAAGCTCTTCATGATTGTATGATGGAAAACGTAACACGCGCAACGTTAGATTTTGTAGTAGACTAAATAAAAGAGCAAATAAGCCAAATATTTGTGGATGTAGCCTAGGAGGGGGTGAACCACGGTAAAAAAAGTGTTATATGTGATGTTTGTTGAATGCTTACTTCCTGTTAATGGTTATCTTATGAATGAATGATTAATTAGATGTATTAGAATGCATGCATGAGCCTAAAGATGAATGAATCCTAGAAATACTGAATGAATAACTAGAGTAATGCATGAAGCAGATAAAATACACTCCCACATGCCTACTCATTCCTAGACTCCAAGAACTTGAGCATTGCAGTCACCCATAAAGGTATATCGGGTGAGACTGCGCAGTGCACTCTATGCGCTATGTTGCCTTTTGGTTTACTAGGAGGGCCGATGGTTTTAGAGGGTTTTGTTGGAAACCTGTTGAGATTTGAATCTGGGTCAGCCCAAGAAGAGAAAGAGAAACATAACCAACAATTTCCTTGGGTTGTGCATATTGAAGGGAATGAGAGATTATTGGTTGGAATTGCTTCCAGAGTTACTGAACTGTAAAATCATTATGCATGGTTTTTGGGTCATAGTGCATATGTATATACATTTTGGAATGAAGTGCCTATATGATATAAGGTCAGAGAGCCTATACTGATTAAGGGCCAAAGAGATTAACATTGTAATATTTATGTACACGTTTATGGTGGCGTGCACTGATGATGGTGCAAAAATAAGGGGGATGGGATTGTAACATCCCCAATTTTAATCCCTGTAAATTGTAATTGTTGGTAGTGGAGTCTGATTATCTTCCTGATTCAGAGTTCTTGTTTCAACCACGTTTGGACCCCATTACATGACGGGGGGTATCAGGGCACTCCCCCCCCCCACTTCTCTTGCCAGGGGGGTCTAGGGGGATTTTGGAACCCCCCTCTAGAGGGGGATTCTGGGGCTACGCCCCCGAAGAAAATTTTTGGGAAAGATTATCTTGTAAAATATTTTAATTTCGTAGTCAATATGGACCATTCATTATAAGGTTGTAGATCCAATGGTAGACATTATGTTAGGTATTTTTTCCCTATAAGGCAACCCTCTTTTTTGTATGAGGGAATTGTATTGTGACTGTGTGAGTGAGTGAATACTATATTCTAAGAAATGATACTGTGAGAGAAATAAGAGGAAGTTACATTGGGTATGCTATAGGTTGTATCCCTTTATTTGCTGGATAATAATAAAGGAAGGAACTGGAAATTTCTCTGGTGGACGTAGACCACACTGGGTGAACCACGTATATCTGTGTCTTGATTGTATTGTGTATCTTTTGTGTTTTATTTCCATATTTGTTTTATTTTATTGCTTTGCGATTCTGTTTTTCTAACAACTAGTATCAGGGCAAAAGGTAACTCACGGAAAAATAGGGTTCTTGGTTCGAGTGGGAGCAATGGCAGAAGATGGAAAGTTTAAGGTTGAGAAATTTAATGGCCAAAACTATCAGTTATTGAAGATGCAAATGGAAGATTATTTATATCAGAAGAATATTTACCTACCGTTGGAGAAAAAGTAAAACAATTGGCGAGTATGAAGGATGAAGAATGGGAGATTCTTGACAGAAAGGCACTGGGAACGATACAACTATGCCTAGAACCATTAGTGGATTTAAATATTTCAATGGAAAATACAACAAAGGATATGATGAACGCATTGGCTAAACTATATGAAAAACCCTTGGCTTTTAACAAGGTATTTCTAATGAAGCGATTATTTAATATGAAGATGTCAAAAGATGGGTCTATTGTCGATCATTTAAATGAATTCAATACGGTTACTAATCAGCTAAGTTTTGTAAAAGTGGACTTTGATGATGAGGTTAGGGATCTTATAATATTGTGCTCATTGCCAAAAAGATGGAACAAATTGGTCTTGGTTGTAAGTAACTCTGTCTTTGGTTCAAACACTCTGAAATTTTATGATGTTGTTGGTGTTATCCTTAGCAAGAAAATGTGATGGAAAAACACAGGTGAGACATCAGGTAATGCATTGAACATGGAGAACAAGGGAATACAAATGGAAATAGGAAAGAGTCCAAGAAATCATGATCAGTCTAGGAAGGGAAAATCCAAATACAGACTAGGAAAGATCAAGTGCTGGAATTGTGGAAAGAAAGGACATCTGAAGAAAGACTACAGAGCTCCAAAGAAACAAAGAAATGAACATTAGAAGAAAAATTATGAAGCAAATGTAGCAGGTGATGTGTTACAAGATGATTTGATTATTTCTTTAGATAATATTACCGAGTCTCAGGTAGTAGATTCAGAGGCTTCATTTCATTCCACACCCCATAGGAAATATTTTCAAAATTATGTTTAAGGTGATTTTGAACAAGTTTATTTGGGTGATGATGAACCATGTCAAATTGTTGGAATGTGTAAGGTACAAATAAAGAAAAAGAATGAAAACCAATGGTTACTAAAAGAGGTGAGACATATACCAGATCCAATAAGAAATGTAATTTCAACAGGACAGTTGGAAAGTGAAGGTTGTATATCTACATTTACATATAAGGCATGGAAGGTCACTAAAGGATCATTGGTAATGGGAAAAGGAGAGAAGGTAGGTACATTGTATTTATTTACTAGTAATGCTGACTCTTCTATCTCTTTAGATTCTACAAGAGTGGATACAACACTGTGGCATCATAGGCTTGGATACATGAGTGAGAAGGGGATGCAGATACTTCACAAAAGGAATTTGTTGTCAAATCTTAAACAAGTTGATTTGGATTTCTGTGAACATTGTGTTTATGGAAAACAAAAGAGAGTCATATTTCTCAGGGTTGGAAAGGACAATAAGAGTGAAAATTTAGAGCTTGTGCATACAAATATATGGGGACCAACTCAGGTATCATCTCTTGATGGCTCTTGTTATATGTTAGTTTTATTGATAATGTAACTAGAAAAACTTGGGTTTATTGCATTCGACAAAAATCTGATGTTTTTGACACTTTTAAGAAATGGAAAGCTTTGGTTGAGATGAGACAGGAAAAATGTTGAAGTGTCTCAGATCAGATTGTGGAGGTGAATACTGCAACAAGGAGTTTGATAATTATTGTTCATACCATGGGATTCATAGAGAGAAGCTGGTTCTAGGAACACCACAAGAAAATGGTGCGTTAGAAAGGATGAACAAGACAATCATGGAACTGTTGGAAATTTGGTTGTCATTGATGTCAACCTTGATAAATAGGTGAAGTATCATTGATTAATTAGTTTGAGAAGCATTGTCAATATTGGAGATATTGTTATGAAGGTGACTCGAATTTCAAGCATTGTCAATATTGGACATAATGTTATGAATGCTGGAAATAATGTTATGAAGGTGAATTGAATGTCAAGCATCGACAATATTGGACATAATGTTATGAAGGTGACTTGAATGTCAAGCATTGCCAATATTGGACATAATGTTATGAAGGTGACTTGAATATTAGTAGAAAGATAATGTTGACTAATATGGATCCATACAAATCACAAATAAAGAAGTTAATAAGACATGGTTCATTAAAAGCGATTAAAAAAATATCAATTGAAGAAGAGTCCAAAGATGAGACAAAATGTCAATGGTGGATGTTTGGTGAGGAAGCATTGACACCATCGAGTGACAATTTGAGTCAATTTAAAAAACAATAAGGTCGACTAATTGGAAGTCGATCGATTGCAATATGAGTCGACCAACTGCAAGCATACAGATTGACGGAAGTTGGAGAAGACAAGTCGATCGATTTCAAGACGAGTCAAAGACAATTCGACCACTTGAAGCTCAAAGTCGAACTAAAATTGAGTCAGGAAATACAAGTAGCCAAAGCAAGTCGAGACGACCAAAGTCGAATTTCTCAAGTCAGTTTTTTTCCAAGTCGAGTCAGTCCAAGAAAGAAGTAACCTAAAGTTTTAAGTCGAAGAAAACTTAAATACAAGTCGGGTCGAGGCTGAAGCAAGATGGGTCGACTAGAATTGAAATATTCAAGTTGAAAATTCTCCTAGTTGAGTTGACCAAAAATATGTTTGTCGGTCGAATGAGGAAGCAAATAAGAAAAAGGGTGAGACCAAGTCAAATCTTTAGGGACTAGCAGCTAAGAGGGAACCAATTTTAATATAACCATCAAGTAAACTGTTTACAAGTTGAGTTTAAATAATCACCAACAAAGGAGATATGTGGAGTTCAATTTAAACATTCATGAAATGGTAATATGTACTGAAGTTGATATGTCATCTGATGATGAAAGGAAAATCTAGGCAAGTTTCCTTCAAAGAACCACTTGTACCAACCACCTCGCACACTTTCTAGGGAAATTTCCCGCGTGTCAGCTAATTGGGAATGTTCTGCAAAAAACCTATGTTGTAGAATTTTAAAATTCATTTCTATTACTCCAAAATTGTCATATGAAAATCCCTGTCTAAATTGATGTACAAAAATAAAGTAATAAAAGTTACCATTTATTTTAATTAAATGAAGGGGTGCAATGTTTCATTCCAAAAGGACACACTGTTTCAAAGTGGCACCCTTTGGAGGACTATATAAGTAAAGGAATATGAAGGGAAGACGGTGTCTTAGTGGATATATATATATATATATATATATAAGCTTGGTGCTTGTTTACAAGCTGAGTCTTGTCATGAGGATTGGATTCCTCACATCTCAGTTGGATTTGAGATCAACAAGTAGGGTCTTATTATGAGGGTTAGATTACTCATTTCTTAGTTGGATCTGATAACTACAAGCTGCGTCTATTATCAGAGAGTTGGATCTCTCATATTCAGTTGAAGTTGGAGATATAAAAAGGGAAAATGGATAATCCAATATGGATTCATACAAATCACAAATAAATAAGTTAATAAGACATGGTTCATTAGAAGTGATTCAAAAAATATTAATTGAAGAAGAGTCTAGAGATGATACAAAATGTCAATGGTGGATGTTTGGTGAGGAAGCATTGACACCAATGAGTCACAAGTCGATTCAATTCAAACTGTTATCACCTTAAAAATTTTCATGTCGGGATCTAAAAATTTAAGAAATTTAGCGAAATGCTATACCATAGTAGAGGCGTGATATTTTAGGGGCCCCGGCTATATCCCACGACATATAGAAAAATATAGTGCAGGCGGGAAGGGAGTAGCTCGACGGACCGTTGATTTTGAAGAATCCTAGATCCACGGTTGAGGCCCACATTGGGCCGACAAATAACACGAAACTTAATGTCACGAAGGCAGACAGGGGAAAACCATTATGGTTTTGATGGGGAACACGTGGCACTCTTACACATGCATTGGGGTAGACAACGGATTGCCCGAAACCACTTTTTCCACGGCTTCGATGTCATGTGGTTTAAAATGTCACATCAATAACTTGTGGGAAGGATGACAGTTGGTCAAATCACCCCACATCACTGGTCTAGGTACTTTCCCAGATGACATATCAAAAGGACACTATCACACAACTATCTCGAAGCTCATCATTCGAAATGGATTGATGAAGCATGGCACACCAATGTACTATGACAGTAATTCATGATTAAAATGAAAAGACTATCAAATCTCAGATATGAAATCGTTTTATCCTACTCCGGGAAATTTCCATCTTATGCATAAGAAAAACAAGCTCGACCTGTGTTGATTTCCCGAGTCTTGTGAATTCAAAGGGTGGCCAAATTGCGGTCTCTGCAAAGTCTGGAAGGTATGGATAATACTCATCAAACGGTGTCTAGTGCGACTAGGTTCTCAACCAACGTGCCAAACAGGTCAATGAGTAAGAAAGAAAGATGGGTCTTGCAGATACTAGCGACTAAATTTCCTACCGAACTTGCAGCTGAGACAGAGTCAGGGGTAAAATTAAACTCTGTTATGAGGGATCTTGTCATAAATGAGCACGTAGACAACACCTACCATCCAGTCGTGAAGAGGAAGAGGAGAAAAAGGTGGAGGACGGAGGCCAAAACCGAGATGATAGAGAGCGTTGGAGAAAATATCGCTTGGTTGAGTACCCTGGAAGAGGAAATCGCCATGCTGAGGTAAATCCTCAGGAAAATTTAGGTGTACTTCAGAAAGTTTTAGACAGATGGCAGCTTAAGAAAAGGAAGTCATGATATGATAGACCGGTTACTAACGGTCCCTTTAAATAGTATAACTGTTCTTCCTTTTTGTAACTTGTATCTATTTTAGAATTGTGAGGAAGTCAGAACGTTTTAAATTCCACGCGGAATTCCTCTATATATGTTTGGTCTCAAGAGTATAAAAACATGGAGAAAGGAGGAGCCTGCCCTCTGTGCAAGAAAACTTTGTAAATATCTGGGGTTGGAATGAATACATGGATGTAAAGGTAGATTTCAAATTTTTTATGAAAATATCCTAACTGGTAGTGTTATGAGTCTCATTTTCTCTCATAGTGTGTGATTCCTGTTATTCTACATTTCATTTTTGCTTTCCTCTGTCTAAATTGAGAAATTAAAAGTCTAGAATTCATTATTCAATGCTCTCAACTTGGCGATTTAGACTATGTTTATCTCTTCTAAACCATTTCAGAATTCATTACTATAATGCTCTGATAATAGTTGTGTGTTTCTTTTCTTCTGATACCATCTAAATTTTCAAGTATAAACTCAGAAGTCCCTTCCTCATTTAGCCTTTTCCTCTTAATTGTTTTCATATTTGGCAATGCATCCTACATTCCTGACCCCATAGCCCAAAGGTCATCTTTAGTTCTTCAACAATTTTATTAAAAACCCCCAAAACAGACCAAACCTAGCCACCGATTTCCACGGATATATCAAGTGACATGAGAGAGCCCTCTCTGAGTTGAGCAGGCTAGTGCCTCAGCTCTAAAGCTGGTTGAAACAGTTACCTCTGTCATTTGTTTATTCATCCAGACATATTTACAGAGTGCTAACATTTTGGCACCGTTGCCGTGGATGCAATTGAAAATTTTAATATGGGAAGAACGACATGGTTGAGTTCTAAGGTCTGAGAGAAATAGACCCTTAGGCACATATTGGCTGTATTATTGCTCTGGCGACTCCACACTAGTTTGAAGGTGACTCCAGTGATAAAAGAATCCTGAATTTCCAAAAGGCGACTCCACTCTCAATGATTCAAGCACAAGACAAAGACTTCACTGAAAGATAAGACCCCTTGTCAAGGGCAAGGAAAAGCATCATGGAGGAAAACAGGTACTCAAAATTGGACCTCTTCCAAAGCATTTTACTTTTCATTTTAAGTTGCCTCTACTCCTTCCTTGAACATGTCAACCGAATTTTCCTTTACCTATTGTATTTTAATGATGATCATGGAAGAATTGCAATTATATTTCCTCCTCTCTATGTTGCACATGCATACCCTCACTTTATCACTAGTTCTAATAAAAAGTTTTCACCTGGGCCATGAAATGACAATGACCAAGTTGATGAATCCCATGAGACCCAGGCCGATGTTCCTTCCATAGTTATTAGTCCAACATCCCCCAAGGCTTGACATATATATATACCCTTAAAGCTACCCCAAACCCTACATGATTTCCCTCCAAATTACTATGAGTACCTACCTGTGTTTGACGGAGAATTAGATATCATCTCGGCTAAAAATCACATTCAAGGGTTTGAGCATTTTATAGATTTATTCGATATTGACCACGATGATGTGTGTATGGGAGTTTTCTCTCAATCCTTGAAAGGAGACACCAAACACTGGTTCAAACATTTACATCTAGAAACCATAAGCTCATGGGTAGAATCAAAGAAGGTCTTTTTAAAGTTTTGGGGCAAGGAGAAATCCTTAGAGCTGCAACTCACTGAGTTTTATGCCTTGAAAAGACACAACATTGAAGCTATTTCTGTATTTAGTAGAAATTTCTCTAGTGTCTATTATAATTTGTTCGAAGAAATTCAACCCTCTAAAACTGTTGCCATGCTCCATTATGCAACTACTCTTCATCCAGATTTTTCTTTCCTCCTGATGGATAGAAGACCTGAGTCCTTACAACAAATGTTTAGTGATGCTGAAGACATTCAACACAACATCCAAGCATGTAAACCGATCCAAAATGAGGGGTTGAATGCTCAAGAACATGAAAATAAATATTAACATAAAATAGTTGATTGGAATCTTGAGAATATAATTGATGATATCATAGGTCCTCTCGAAGTTTCCAATGCAAATGATCTTGCAAAGAACTATATTCCACTTGTTGAGAGAAGAGATGCTAATTTAGCTTCTGATCCACCCCATGATAAGCAGGGGGCTTATGGTTTTATGTATTCATTTGTAGTCAGTCAAGAAAATGAATTTGCAAATCAGTTTGTTTAAGAACATGTTGACGTTCCAGGGTTGTTATTGTTATATGATGTTGCATATGTTGCTGATTTACCTATATATAATGAATACGATGATGATTGTGATGGTGACTCCTTGGAACAATCAATTGCATGTTCCCTATCATAATTTTTTTTCCAGTAGTATAGTGAAATGACTCAACCAAAATATCACAATTGTAGAGGAAAGGATATCAGATCAGCTAAAGGAGATCCCCAGCGTTTAAGTTTTGCTGCATTTGAGTTGTTGAAAGAGAACTCTAAAATCATAATTGAGGAAAATGAATCTGTGCTTATGAAAAACCATGCTAAATCAATGGAGCAGAATGACAAGATATCACAACACTCTTTTCATGTGCTTGAAAACCCTATTACTTGTGTTGAAATGCAACCATCTGTTGGGGATAAAATTTAAGACGGTTTCAAATCAGGTGGGACAACCTTACCATTATGTTTTTATTCTTTCGAATTATTGAAGAAACATATTTGTAGTATCTCAGGTTAGGAATCCTCCAGGCATGAGTAGAGTGGTGATTATAATTATATGAACAATCACATAAAAGGTCATGTCAACTTAGATTTCCAGTCTATGTTTAGCTATCAGCCCGAAAAGGAAGAAGTTTCTCCAGAAGGTATTGTTCAAGGTCATTTTCTTTCTCCCAAAATCGATATAGATTTTCAACACGAAAAAGTGTTTCAAAGTGTTTTCTCTTCCCTTGAGAATGACGTGGTGGTTCAATTTTTAAACAACATAGACATGGATGAGGATTCTGAAACTGCATCTATGGAAACTTCCAGCAATGAACAAACAAGTGACATAGATTTTCAGAAAAGAAACAAAGCAGTGTATGCCACTTTTCAATCAGAAATATAGAAATATAATGAAGAAGCAGTGGTTTTATTTGATTCATTTGAAATTCATGGTTTTAAAAATGCATCAATGGGAACTCTAGAATGTGAAATAATGCATGTTGTTGGCTTTTTGCAATTGAAAGAAGATTACGAGCAATAACTTATTTTCATTCATTCATTTGAAAGTCAAAATGACAGTCCTCAAACAAATTTCCAGAAGTTTAACGAAACCAAATTAGAATTGTTTGATGAACAAGAGGGTGCACATAATATGGCTGTCACATTTGAAGATGTTAAAGAATGTATGATTTTTTTTTTTGATATGCATGGGAGAGTAGAAAAACTTATCACTGCCATTTCATTTGAAAATGTTCTCAAATCAGAAGAAATAGAGTAAGAGAAGCAAACACTTATGAAAAAGGATTGCTTTTCTATTTTTCCTCATCAAGGAGAAATAACTTTTCATGGTCTCCAAGATCCTGTGACCATCCTATTACAATCATCATTGAAGGAGGAGTTTGTTTTATTCATAAATTCAAGTTTTGGATTCCACTCATGTTTTCAGTTGTCATCTTTTACATTTGTCTGCCTGCTTAAGAAAGATGTGATCTAGAAAAAATCGGGAGGCCAATTGCTTGACTAGTTGCATTGGCACTTCAACATCACTTGACTAAGTATTTCATCTCAGCAGTCTTAGAATAGATAGAAGTGTGCAAATAAGATTGTTAGTCAAACATTTTTCAGTTTGAGTTTTCTAGTACTAGATACAGTCAGTTTTTAATAATATACTCGAACATCCAGCATACAGTTGGAAGCAGTGCATAGAGCTTGGTTTTCAGTCGACGCTAGTGTTTAAGAGCAGCCCAATGGATCAGGCACCAGGTCTACGATTTATTTTCTACCTCGTTGGGAGGATATAATCCCTAGTTGTAGCCAATTTTATCACCTTAAAAATGTTCATGTCGATATCTAAAATTTTTGGAAATTTAGCGAAATGCTATACCACAGTAGAGGCGTGATAGTTTTGGGGGCCCATCTATATCCCACGACATATAGAAAAATATAGTAGAGGCGAGAAGGGAGTAGCTCGACGGACCGTCGATTTTGAAGAATCCAAAATCCACGGTTGAGGCCCACATCGAGCCGAAAAATAGCACGAAACTTAATGTCGCGAAGGCAGATCGGGGAAAACCATTATGGTTTTGATGGGGAATGCGTGGAACTCTTACACATGCATTGGGGTAGACAACGGATTCCCCAAAACCACTTTTTCCACGACTCTGATGTCACGTGGTTTAAAATGTCATATCAATAACTCGTGGGAAGGATGGCAATTGGTCAAATCACCCCACATCACTGGTCCATGTACTTTCCCAGATGACGTATCAAAAGGATGCCATCACATAACTAACTCAAAGCTCATCATTAGAAATGGATTGATGAAGCATGGAACACTAACGTACTATGACAATAATTCATGATTAAAATGCAAAGACTATCAAATCTCAAATATGAAATCATTTTATCCTACTCTGGGAAATTGCCATCTTATGCATAAGAAAAACAAGCTCGACCTGTGTTGATTTCCCGAGTTCTGTAATTTCAAAGGGTGGCCAAATCGCGGTCTCTGCAAAGTCTGAAAGGTATAGATAATACTCATCAAATGGTATCTGACGCGACTAGGTTCTCAACCAATGTGCCAAGCAGGTCAATAAATAAGAAAGAAAGATGGGTCTTGCAGATACTAGCGACTAAATTTCATACCAAACCTGTAGCTGAGATAGAGTCAGGGGTCAAATTAAACCCTGTTATGAGGGATCTCATCATAAATGAGCACGCGAACAATACCTACCATCCATCCGCAAAGAGGAAGAGAAGCAAAAGGCGGAGGATGGAGGCCAAAACCGAGATGATAGAGAGCGTTGGAGAAAATCTCGCTTGGTTGAGTACCTTGGAAGAGGCAATCGCCAAGTTGAGGTAAATCCTCAGGTAAATTTAAGTGTATTTCATAAAGTTTTGGATAGATGGCAGCTTAAGAAAAGGAAGTTCTAATATGACATACTGGTTACTAACGGTCCCTTTAAATAGTATAACTGTTCTACCTTTTTGTAACTTGTATCTATTTTAGAATTGTGAGGAAGTTGGAATGTTTTAAATTCCACGTGAAATTCCTCTATATATGTTTGGTCTTAAGAGTATAGAAACATGGAGAAAGGAGGAGCCTACCCTCTGTGCAGGAAAACTTTGTAAATCTCTGGGGCTGGAATGAATACATGGATGTAAAGCCAGATTTCAGACTTTTTATGAAAAGATTCTAACTAGTGGTGTTATGAGTCTCATTTTCTCTCATAGTGTGTGATTCCTGTTATTCTGCATTTCATTTTTTCTTTCCTCTGTCTAAATTGAGAAATTATAATTCCAGAATTCATTATTCAATGCTCTCGGCTTGGCAATTTAGACTATGTTTATCTCTTCTAAACCATTTCATAATTCATTACTATAATGCTCTGATAATCGTTGTGTGTTTCTTTTCTTCTGATACCATCTAAATTTTCAATTATAAACTGAGAAGTCACTTCCTCATTTAGCCTTTTCCTCTTAATTGTTTTCATGATTTGGAAATGCATCCTACATTCCTGACCCCATAGCCCAAAGGTCATCTTCAGTTCTTCAACAATTTTATTAAAAACCCCCAAAACAGACCAAACCTAGCCACCGATTTCCACGGATATATCAAGTGACACGAGAGAGCCCTCTCTGAGTTGAGCAGGCTAGTGTCTCAACTCTAAAGCTGGTTGAAACAATTATCTCTGTCATTTTTCTATTCAACTGGACAGATTTACAGAGTGCTAAGACAAACAACAATAAAGTCGACTATTTGGAAGTCGATTGACTGTAAGACGAGTTGAGCAACTGCAAGCCTACAAATTGACAGAAGTTGGAGAATACAATTCGATCTATTTCAAGACGAGTCGAAGATAAGTGGACCAACTGAAGGTCGAAGTTGAAGGAAAATTGAGTTGGGAAATACAAGTCGGCCAAAGCAATTTGAAACGACGAAAGTTGAATTTTTCAAGTCAATTTTCTTCCAAGTTGAGTTAGTCCAAGAAAGAAGTAGCATAAAGGTCGAAGTTGAAGCAAACTTAAAAACAAATCAGGTCGAGGCTGAAGCATGATAGGTTGACTAGAATTGAAATACTCAGGTCGAAATTTCTCCTAGTTGAGTCGACCAAAAAGATGTTTGTTAGTTGAATGACAAAGCAAATACGAAAAAGGGTGAGACCAAGTTAAGTATTTAGTGACTAGCAGCTGAGAGGGAACTGATTTTAATATAACCATTAAGTAAAATGTTTACAAGTTGAGTTTAAATAATCAACAACAAAGGAGATATGTGGAGTTCGATTTAGACGTTTACGAAAAGGTAATATGTACTGAAGTCGATTTGATATCCGACGACGAAAGAAAAATTTGGGCAAGTTACCTTCAAAGAACCACCTGTATCGGTCACCTCACACAGTCTCCAGGGAAATTTTTCACGTTTCGACTAATTGGGCATGTTCTACAAAAAAACCGCGTCGTAGAATTTTAAAATTTGTTTCCATCATTCCAAAATATTCATACGAAAATTGCTGTCTAAATTGGTGTACGAAAATCAATTAATAAAATTTACCATTTGTGTTAATTAAATGAATGGGTGCAATGTTTCATTCCAGAAGGACACATTGTTTCAAAGTGGAATCCTTTGGAGGACTATATAAGTAAATAAATATGAATAGAATAAGGTGTCTTGGTGGATATATATATATATATATATATATAATGGATTGGATGAACGCTCATTCTATCAGGGTTGTACCTGTTTACAAGATGAGTCTTGTCATGATTATTTATTTCCTCACATCTCACTTGGGTTCGAGATAAAAAATTCGGGTCTTGTTATGAGGGTTGGATTACGTAGTTCTCAGTTGGATCTGAAAACTACAAGCTGGGTCTTGTATCAGAG
This sequence comes from Picea engelmannii, assembly GCA_009831015.1. Classification (NCBI taxonomy): domain Eukaryota; kingdom Viridiplantae; phylum Streptophyta; class Pinopsida; order Pinales; family Pinaceae; genus Picea; species Picea engelmannii. Next base: position 213,405 of record ML795974.1, read on the forward strand.
GGTTGAATCTCTCATATTCAGTTGAAATTGGAGATATTAAAGGATTTATTTTATTTGTATTCATTCAAGTTAAATAAATAAAAGAATGATATTTTATCTACTTCATACAGTTTCTGTTATACATGTTTATGAATAATTAATTGAACTACATATATCTTATTCAGTTAATTTAGTTAATCTATGAAAGTGTGAAAAGTAGCCAAATGTTCCAGACACTGATTCACCCCCCCTCTTAGTGTCAATGTGTGTTTCAACAATTGGTATGAGAGTAAGGTATCTTCAAGGAAAAACAATCTAATCACTGGAAGAAAGATCCTACTATACACACAAATGGATGAACAAATGGATCTCTCCACAAATGAAGTTCATTTATTTGATGGAACATAATACTCTTCATGGAGGGAAAGAATGAAAATATATCTATGGAAGGAAAGAATGAAAGACTGATGTTATAGATGCATTAGAAGATATTCGTATGGAACCAAGAAATTGTATATATATTGAAGTTCATGTGGAGGCTGTCAACAATCTTGAATACACAACTATGTGCACTCTAGAAGAGTTGGAGAAACTTCAAAAGAAAGATATGTTGATACTACAACAATTAGATCAATTTAACAACCAATAGAGAAAGAAAAAACGATTCATCTATAAGACAAAGAAGAAGATATCAATAGATTAAAGATTAAAGTTGTTTCTTTAACAAAAGAAATGAACAAGTTGAAGGCATATGGCAAACTCAATAAATGCACAAAAGAATTAGAAGAAACAAAATAAATGGTCAACAAAGACTCAACTTGAAGAAGCTAAGGAAAGTGAAGAAACCCTGAAGATCCAGTTGACTAAAATGGAAGAATTGTGCCACACGCTGGAATTGGAAGTCATTAACCTCAAAATGATTCAGCTAGAAAACAAAGAAGAAATCAAAATATTGAAGACTGAAGTTGTTGATCTAACAAAATAAATAGAAGAGTTGAAGACATATGACAAAACCAATAAATGCACATAAGTCTTGGATGAGACAGAAGAAATAGTCATCAGTCTAAAGACTCAACTTGAAGAAGCTAAGAAAATAGAAGAAGAGTTGAAGATCTAGTTGACTAAAATTGAAGAAACATGTCACATGTTGGAATTGGAAGTTATAAACCTCAAAAAGAAGAATGAAAAGAAAAAAACAACTGTCAATTTCCATAACAACTCAACCATCCCAAATAAGATATGGAATAGTCAAAAACCAACCGATGACAAAATTGGTCTTGGGTACAATAATAAATAAGAAGTTGGAAAGTGGAACACCATTCACAAACATGAGAAAGGATTATCCTCCTAAAAAGGGAAAACTGCAATCACAAACCATGAACTTTATTAAAGGAGGAAGCTATAAAAGTAAAAAAGAAGAAACATATCAAAAGACAGACTTCTCATCTCATAACTAACTTGAGTATGGAAACACCTTCAGTGGTTATTGTTTTTCTTGTAAAAACTTTGGTCACAAAGCATTGGAATGCAAAAGTCCCGAAAACAAAAATTCAGGAAGGTCCAAAAACTTAATGAGATGTTGGATATGCAATTCTGTTGGGCACACAACAAAGTTTTGTCATACCATGAGATGCTACAACTGTGATAAGTTTGGGCACAAATCCCAAGACTGCAGGAAATCAATAAGACAACCCATGAAAAATAATCCATACAAGTTAGGAAGGAAATCTAATGAACTTTGGAAGAAAAGAAGAGAGGATGAATCTCAAATGACAAATGTAGAAAACAAAAGTTCATCAAACAAAGTGCCTTATGAAAAGATATGGAGAACAAAATCTAAAGCCAAAAGAAAAAAAGATGATGAAGATCTTGCACCTAAAAATGAAGAAATTTATAACAATAAACTGATGGATGAAACTCCTAATAAGGAATGTGAAATTCAAAGCTTTGCATATGAAGAGGAAAAAGCTCAAGGAAGAAGAATTTCTGAAGAAGAATATGAAGAATATTATGGTGCACAAAACAATGGTGATGATGATGAACTCTCAAAAACAAATCAGTCTGTAGAATAGTGTGATGAATAAAACAAATAACATATAAATAAGAAAGCAACAAAATGAGTCTAAAATATATGAAGATAGAGTATGAACATATCAAAGTTATTAATGATATGAAAGAACAATAAATATATCTTGGAATAAAATAACTAAAGATATAAAGAATAAGAAGAAATAGATCAAGAGGATCAGTAAGCTTCAAATCCTTGTCCGTTATGACAAAGGAGAATACAATAAAACCCTATTTGAACACAAAAATCATAAGATATTGAGATAACAATTGACACATTCACAAGCGAAGAAATACAATAAAAGTTTTCTTTCCTTTGTCATAAATGTCAAAAGAGGAGATATAAACAATAAAAACAGAGTCCAAAATAAATGGGACAAAGACATGGGGATCTTAACCTCAGAGGGAGAATCACCTCAGGGGGAGAATCATCTAAGGGGGAGAAGGGAAATATTCCCTTTGTCATTGTTGTCAAAGGGGTGAGATAAAGAGTTAAAAAAAGTCAGCTCAAAGGACTCAAAATACAAAATACACTTCACAAGGGAAGTAAGATTGTTTTACTAAGGTTGCCATCAATAACAAAGGGGGAGATTGTTGGTAATTTGGTTGTCATTGATGTCAACCTTGATAAGTAGGTGAAGTATCATTGATTTATTGGTTTGAGAAGCATTTTCAATATTGGACATATTGTTATGAAGGTGACTTGAATGTCAATCATTATCAATATTGGACATAATTTTATGAAGGCTGGACATAATAATATGACAATGACTTGCATGTCAAGCAATGCCAATATTGGACATAATGTCATGAAGGTGACTTGAATGTCAAGCATTGTCAACATTGGACATAATGTTATGAAGGTGAATTGAATATCAATAGAAAGATAATATTTACTAATATATTGTATGAGCTTGATACACTCATCCTATATTTTATAAGGTTGAGATTGTGTCATTAACATCCATGCACAAAAGAATAAACTATGAAGAAACTGTCCAGATAAAAATAATAAATGGATAATCCAATATGGATCCATACAAATCACAAATAAAGAATTTAATAAGACATGGTTCATTAAAAGTGATTCAGAAAATCTCAATTGAAGAAGAGTCTGGATATGAGACAGAGTGTCAATGGTGGATGTTTGGTGAGGAATCATTGACAACATCGAGTCACAAGTAGAGTCGATTCAAACAACAGTAAGGTCAACTATCTGGAAGTTGATCAACTGCAAGATGATTCGAAGACAATTCGACCAATTGCAAGCCTACAAATTGACAGAAGTTGGAGAAGACAAGTCGATCGATTTCAAGACGAGTCCAAGACAAGTCAACCAACTAAAGGTCGAAGTCGAAGGAAAATTGAGTCAGGTAAAACAAGTCAGATAAAGCAAGTCGATACGACAAAAGTCAAATTTCTCAAGTTGGTTTTCTTCCAAGTCGAGTCGGTCCAAGAAAGAAGTAACCTAAAGTTTGAAGTCGAAGAAAACTTAAATGCAAGTTAGGTCAAGGCTAAAGCAAGAAGGGTCAACTAGAATTGAAATACTCAAGTCAAAATTTCTCCTAGTTGAGGCGACCAAAAATATGTTTTTTGGTCGAATGAGGAAGTAAATATGAAAAAGGGTGAGACCAAGTCAAATATTTAGTGACTAGAAGTTGAGAGGGAACCAATTTTAAGATAACCATCAAGTAAAATGTTTACAAGTTGAGATTAAATAGTCACCAACAAAGGAGATATGTGGAGTTCGATTTAGACATTCACAAAAAGGTAATATGTACTGAAGTCGATCTGGCATCCAATGACGAAAGGAAAATTTGGGCAAGTTACCTTCAAATAACCACCTGTACCAACCACCTCTCACTCTTTTCGGGGAAATTACTCACGTGTCGACGAATTGAACATGTTTTGCAAAAATCTCATGTCGTAGAATTTTAAAATTCGTTTCCATCACTCAAGAATATTCATACAAAAATCACTGTCTAAATTGGTGTACAACAATCGATTAATAAAAGTTACCATTTGTGTTAATTAAATGAATGGGTTCAATGTTTACAAGCTTAGTCTTTTCATGAGGATTTGATTCCTCACATCTCAGATATATCTGAGATCAACAAGCCGGGTCTTGTTATGAGGGTTGGATTCCTCATTTCTCAATTAGATCCGAGAACTACAAGATGGGTCTTGTATTAGAGAGTTGGATATCTCATATTCAAGTGAAGCTGGAGATATTAAAGGATTTATTTTATTTGTATTCATTCAAGTTAAATATATAAAAGAAAGATATTTTATCTACTTCATATATTTTTTGTTATACATGTTTATGAATAATTAATTGAACTGCATATATCTTATTCAGTTAATTTAGTTAATCTATGAAAGTGTGAAAAATATCCAAAATTTCCAGACACTGATTCACCCGCCCTCTCAGTGTCAGTGTGTGTTTCAACAATTGGTATCAAAGCAAGGTATCTTCAAGGAAAAACATTCTAATCACTGGAAGGAAGATCCTACTAAACACACAAATGGATGAACAAATGGCTCTCTCCACAATTGAAGCTCTTTTATTTGATGGAACATAATACTCTTCATGGAGGGAAGGAATGAAAATATATATGAAGTCAAGAGGATCTGGAGTTTAGGACTCAATAGTAAGTAAGCTTTGGTACTTAACTACCTCAACGAACAAATCCAAAACTACAAAAGAAGAAAATAGGAACAATTCAATGGCATTTAAAGAAATCTAGAATGGACTGTCAGACTAAATCACAAAAAATATGGGACACTACACCTCTACTAAAGTATTATGACTCTATCTAGAGAGTTCTTATCAGAGTAAAGTACAAAAAACAGAAAAAGAAGACAATACCATCAAGGAATTGATGCAATCCCCAATCATCAATATAGAATACAACTCAAACAAGGAGTTGATGAAATCCCCAATCATCAATAAATAAGACAACTCAAGCAAGGAATTGATGCAATCCCCAGTCATCACAGAAGAAGACAACTCAAATAAGGAATTGATGAAATCCCTAGTCATCAATGAAGAAGACAACTCCATCAAGAAATTGATGCATACCTCAGTAATCACTGAAGAAAAAATATTGAATCTTAAGACTGATGTTATAGATACATTAGAAGTGATTCGTATGGAGCTGGGAAATGGTATATATATTGAAGTTCCTCTGGAGGCTCTTGACAATCTCGAATACAAAACTATGTGCAGTCTAGAAGAGTTGGAGAAACTTTAAAAGAAATATATGTTTCTACTACAACTGTTAGATCAATCTAACAACCATGAAGAATAAGAACAAACGATTCATCTAGAAGACAAAGAAGAAGATATCAGTAGATTAAAGACCGAAGTTGTTGATTTAACAAAAGAAATGAACAAGTTGAAGGCATATG
>ML795974.1:229244-250550 GCA_009831015.1 Picea engelmannii
TTGACAATTTGGTTGTTATTGATGTTAACCTTGATAAATAGGTGAAGTATCATTGATTGATTGGTTTGAGAAGCATTTCCAATATTGGACATATTGTTATGAATGTGACTTGAATGTCAAGCATTGTCAATATTGGACATAATGTTATGAATGTGACTTGAATGTCAAGCATTGTCAATATTGGATATAATGTTATGAAGGTGACTTGAATATCAGTAGAAAGATAATATTGACTAATATATTGTATGATCTTGATACACTCATCCTATATTGTATAAGGTTGAGATTGTGTCATTAACATCCATGCACAAAAGAAGAAACTTTGAAGAAACTGTCCAAATAAAAAGTGTAAATGGATAATCCAATATGGATCCATACAAATCAAAAATAAAGAAGTTAATAAGACATTGTTCATTAAAAGTGATTTAGAAAATCTCAATTGAAGAAGAGTACAAATATGAGACATAATGTCAACGATCGATGTTTGGTGAGGAATCATTGACACCATCAAGTCACAAGTCGATTAGATTCAAATAACAATAAGGTCGACTATCTCGAAGTTGATTAACTACAAGACGAGTCGAAGAAAAGTAGACCAACTACAAGCCTACAGATTGATGAAAGTTGGAGAACACAATTCAATCGATTTCAAGACGAGTCGAACAACTAAACGTCGAAGTTGAAGGAAAATTGAGTCGGGAAATACAAGTCGGCCAAAGTAAGTCGAGACGAACAAAGTCAAATTTCTAATTCGGGTTTCTTCCAAGTCGAGTCTGTCCAAGAAAGAAGTAACCTAAAAGTTGAATTCAAAGGAAACTTAAATACAATTCGGGTCGAGGACGAAACAATATGGGTCGACTAGAATTGAAATACACAAGTCAAAATTTCTCCTAGTTGAGTCGACCAAAAATATATTTGTTGGTCGAAGGAGGAAGCAAATAAGAAAAGGGTGAGACCAAGTCAAATATTTAGTGACTAGCAACTGAGAGGGAAGCGATTTTAATATAACCATCAATTAAAATGATTACAAGTTGAGTTTAAATAATCACCAACAAAGGAGATATGTGGAGTTCAATTTAAGCATTCATGAAAAGGTAATATGTACCGAAGTCGATCTAGCATCCATCGATGAAAGAAGAATTTGGGAATGCTTCCTTCAAAGAACCACATGTACCGACCACCTCACATACTTTATGGGGAAATTTTTAATGTGTCGACTAATTGGGCATGTTCTACAAAAAACCCATGTCATAGAATTTTTAAATTTGTTTCCATCGCTCCAGAAGATTCATATGAAAATCACTATCTAAATTGGTGTATGAAAATCAATTAATAGAAGTTACCATTTGTGTTAATTAAATGAATGGGTGCAATGTTTCATTCCAAAAGGACACATTGTTTCAAAGTGGCACCTTTTGGAGGACTATATAAGTAAAATAATATGAAGGGAAGAAGGTGTCTTGGTGGATATATATATATATATATATATATATAATGGATTGAATGGAAGTTCATTCTATCAGGTTGGTACCTGTTTACAAGCTGAGTCTTGTGATGAGGATTAGATTCCTCACATCTTAGTTGGATATGAGATCAACAAGCCGGGTCTTGTTATGAGGGTTGGATTACTCATTTCTCAGTTGAATCTGAGAACTACAAGCCGTGTCTTGTATCAGAGAGTTGGATCTCTCATATTCAGTTGAAGTTGGAGATATTAAATAATTGATTTTATTTTTATTCATTCAAGTTAAATAAATAAAACAATGATATTTTATCTACTTCATACATATTGTGTTATATATGTTTATGAATAATTAATTGAACTACATATATCTTCTTCAGTTAATTTAGTTATTATATGAATGTGTGAAAAGTAGCCAAAAGTTCTAGACACTGATTCACCCTGCCCTCTCAATGTCAGTGTGTGTTTCAACAATTGGTATCAAAGTAAGGTCTCTTCAAGGAAAAATAGTCTAATCATTGGAGTGCAGATCGTACTAAACACACAAATGGATGAACAAATGGTTCTCTCCACAAATGAAGCTCCTTTAATTGATGGAACATAATACTCTTCATGGAGGGAAAGAATGAAAATATACCTGAATTCAAGAGGATATGGAGTTTGGGACTTAGTAGTAGGTAAGCCTTGGTACTTAACTACCTTAATGAACAAATCCAAAACTGCGAAAGAAGCAAAGAGAAAGAATTCAATGGAATTAAAAGCAATCCAAAATGGACTGTCAGACCAAATCAAAGAAAATATGGGACACTGCACCTCTGCTAAAATATTATGACTCCATCTAGAGATTTCTTATCAGAGTAAAGTAAAAAACACAGAAAAATAAGACAAAACCATCAAGAGTTGATGCAATCCCTAGTCATCAATAAAGAAGACAACTCAAACAATGAATTGATGCAATCCCCAATCATCAAAGAAGAAGAAAACTCAAACAAGGAATTGATGCAATCCTTAGTCATCAATGAAGAAGACAATTCCTTCAAGGAATTGATGCATACCTCAGTAATCACTAGAGAAAAAATACTGAATCTTAAGACTGATGTTATAGCTGCATTAGAAGAAATTCGTATGGAACCAGGAAATGGTATATATATTGAAGTTTCTGTGGAGGATCTTGACAATCTCGAATACAAAAATATGTGCAATCTAGAAGAGTTGGAGAAATTTAAAAAGAAATATATCTTGCTACTACAATATTTACATCAACCTAACAACCATGAAGATCAAGAACAAACAATTCATCTAGAAGACAAAGAAGAAGAGACCAATAGATTAAAGACTAAAGTTGTTGATTTAACAAAAGAAATGAACGAGCTGAAGGCATATGACAAACTCAATAAATGGACAAAATTATTAGAAGAAACAAAATAAATGGTCAATAGTCTAAAGACTCAACTTGGAGAATCTAAGGAAAGTGAAGAAACCCGCATGAGCTAATTGACTAAAAAGGAAGAATCGTGCCACATGTTGGAATTGGAAGTCATCAACCTCAAAAGGATTCATCTAGAAAACAAGGAAGAAATCAAAAGATTGAAGACTGGAGTTGTTTATCTAACAAAAGAAATAAACGAGTTGAAGACATATGAAAAAAACAATAAATGTACATAAGTCTTGGATGAGAAAAAATAAATAGTCATCAATCTAAAGACTCAACTTGAAGAAGCTAAAGAAATAGAAGAAGACTTGAATATCCAGTTGACTAAAAAGGAAGAAACATGTCACATGTTGGAATTGGAAGTTGTCAAACTAAAAAATAAGAATGAAAAGACAAAAGAAAACGTCAAATTCTAGAACATCTCAACGATCTTGGATAAGATCTGGAACAGTCAAAGACCAATTGATGACAAAACTGTTCTTGGGTACAATAAGAAAGAAGAAGTTGGCAAGTGGAACACCATTCACAAACATGAGAAAGGATTATCCTCCTCAAAAGGAAAAAGTGCAATCACAAACCAAATACAAACCGTGAACTTTGTTAAAGGAGGAAGCTATAAAAGTAAAAGAAAATAAACATATCAAAATACAAACTTCTCATGTCACAACAAACTCGAGTATGGAAACACCTTCTTCTTTCCTTGTAAAAACTTTGGTCACAAAGCATTGGAATGCAAGAGTCCTGAAAAGAAAAATTCAGGAAGGTCCAATAACTTAATGAGATGTTGGATATGCAATTATGTTGGGAAAACAACAAAGTTTTTTCATACCATGAGATGCTACAACTATGATAAGTTTGGGCACAAATCCCAAGACTACAAGAAATCAAGAAGACAACCCATGAAAAATAATCCACACTAGTCACAAAGGAAATCTAATGAACTTTGGAAGAAAAAAAGAGAGGATAAATATCAAAGGACAAATGTAGAAAAGAAAAGCTCATCGAACAGAGTGCCTTATGGAAAGATATGGAGAATAAAATCTAAAGCAGAAAGCAAGAAACACGATGAAGATCTTGCACCGAAAAGTGAAGAAATTTATAGCAATAAAGTGATGGATGGAACTCCTAATAAGGAATGTGAAATTCAGAGCTTTGCATATGAAGAGGAAAAATCTCAAGGAGGAATAATTTCTAAAGAAGAAGATGAAGAAGATTATGGTGCACAAAAAAATGGTGATGATAATGAACTTTCAAAAGAAAATCAGTTGTAGAATAGTGTGATGAATAAAACAAATAATATATAAAGAAGAAAGCAACAAAAGGAGTTCAAAATATATAAAGACATAGTATGAACATAACAAAGTTATTAATGATATGAAAGAACAATAAATATCTCTTGGAATCAAAGAACTAAAGAATATAAAGAATAAGAAGAAATAGATCAAGAAGATCAATAAAATTCACACCCTTGTCCTTTATGACAAAGGAGAAGACAGTAAAACCCTATTTGGACACAAAAATCCCAAGATATTGAGATAATAGTTGGCACATTCACAGGGGGAGAAAAGTAGTAAAAGTTTTCTTTGTTTGGTCATTGATATCAAAAGAGGAGAGATGAACAATAAAAATGAAGTCCAAAATAAACAGGACAAAGATAGGGGGAACATCACTTCAGAGGGAGAATCACCTAAGGGGGAGCATCATATTAGGGGGAGAAGATAAATATTCCCTTTGTGATTGTTGTCAAAGGGGGAGAGATAAAGAGTAAAACAAAGTCAGCTCAAAGGACTCAAAATACGTAACACATTTCACAAGGGAATTAAGATTGTTTTACTAAGGTTGCCATCACTAACAAAGTGGGGTATTATTGGCAATTTGGTTGTCATTGATGTCAACCTGGATAAATATGTGAAGTATCATTGATTGATTGGTTTGAGAAGCATTATCAATATTGGACATATTTTTGTGAAGGTGACTTGAATGTCAAGCATTGTCAATATTGGACATAATGTTATGAAGGTGAATTTAATGTCAAACATTGTTAATATTGGACATAATGTTATGAAGGTGACTTGAATGTCAAGCATTGTGAACATTAGACATAATGTTATGAAGGTGAATTGTATATCAGTAGAAAGATAATATTGACTAATATATTATATGAGCTTGATACACTCATCCTGTGTTGTATAAGGTTGAGATTGTGTCATTAACATCCATGCACAAAAGAAGAAACTACCCAGATAAAAAAGGGTAAATGGATAATCCAATATGGATCCATACAAATCACAAATAAAGCAGTTAATAAGACATGGTTCATTAAAATTGATTCAGAAAATCTCAATTAAAGAGGAGTCCAAAGATGAGACAAAATGTCAATGGTGGATGTTTGGTGAGGAAGCATTGACACCATCGAGTCACAAGTCGAGTCGATTCAAACAACAATAAGATCAACTATCTAGAAGTCGATCGACTACAAGATGACAAGTCGATCAATTGCAAGCCTTCATATTGATGAAAGTTGGAAAAGACAAGTCGATCGATTTGAAGACGAGTCGACCAACTGAAGGTTGAAGTCGAAGGAAATTTGAGCCGGGAAATACAAGTCGACCAAAGCAAGTCGAGACGACCAAAGTTGAATTTCTCAAGTCGTTCCAAGAAAGAGGTAACCTAAAGGTTGAAGTCGAAGCAAACTTAAATACAAGTCGGGTTGAGGCTGAATCAAGATGGGTCGACTAGAATTGAAATATTCAAGTCGAAATTTCTAGTAGTTGAGTCGACCAAAAAGATGTATGTCGGTCGAATGAGGAAACAAATATGAAAAAGGGTGAGACCAAGTCAAATATTTAGTGACTAGTATATGAGAGGGAACCGGTTTTAATATAAACATCAAGTAAAATGTTTACAAGTTGACATTAAATAATCACCAACAGGGAGATATTTGGAGTTTGATTTAGACATTCACGAAAAGGTAATATGTACTGAAGTTGATCTGGCATCTGATGACAAAAGGAAAATATGGGCAATTTATCTTGAAAGAACCACTTGTACCAGCCATGTCACACACTTTCTTGGGAAATTTCTCTCATGTCGACTAATTCTACATGTTCTACAAAAGACCCATGTCGTAGAATTTTAAAAGTAGTTTCCATAACGCTAGAATCTTCATACGAAATTTGTTGTCTAAATTGGTGTATGAAAATCAATTAATAAAAGTTACCATTTGTGTTAATTAAATGAAGGGGTGCAATGTTTCATTCCAAAAGGACACATTATTTCAAAGTGGCACCTTTTGAATGACTATATAAGTAAAGTAATATGAATGGTGGATATATATATATATATATATATATATATATAATGGATTGAATGAAATTTCATTCTATCAGGTTGGTTCCTGTTTATAAGTTGGGTCTTGTATCAAAGAGTTGGATCTCTCATACTCAGTTGAAGTTGAAGATATTAAATGATTGATTTTATTTGTATTCATTCAAGTTAAATAAATAAAAGAATGATATTTTGTCTACTTCATACAGTTTGTATTACATATGTTTATGAATAATTAATTGAACTGTATATATCTTAGTCTGTTGATTTAGTTAATCTATGAAAGTGTGAAAAGTAGCCAAAAGTTCGAGACACTGATTCGCCCCCTCTTCTCAGTGTTAGTGTGTGTTTCAACATGAACGTGCAAGGAGTATGAGATTGCATGTTGGGTTGCCCTTACAGTTTTGGGCAAATGTTGTAGATACATTTGTTCACTTAATAAATATAGGGCCTTTAATATCCTTGTATGGTGGAATTCCAGAGGAGGCATGGACAGGTAAGAAGGTAAACTACTCATTTTTAAAGACTTTCGGTTATGAAACATTTGTCCATATTGATAAATAAAATAGAACAAATCTTGAGGAAAAATGAAAGAAGTGTACCTTTATTGGATACAATGTTAATGATTTTGATTATCACTTATGTGATTATGAAAATCATAAAATCATTAGGAGTAGAGATGTGGTATTAAATGAAAAGGTCATGTACAAAGATCAGTTGCATGGAAATAAATAGGAAAATGAAAACAAAGAATACACAATGCTTGATGAGATAAAAGAAAATGAAATTCCAAAGGTACTAGAAAATCAAAATGTACAACAACAACAGAAGTAGGTACCTCAAACTCCTGCAAGTGTTGTTAGAATATATACCAGGTTAAGTAGACCCTTGAACGATACTCTCCTTCATTGTATTATCTATTGTTGATTGATTCTGATGAACCAAAAAGTTATGAAGAGAAAATGTAGGTAGACACTAAAAAGAAGTGGGAGCAAGGCATGAAAGAGGAAAATGATTCCTTGGTAAATAACCAGACTTAGGACTTGGTTTAGTCGCTTGCAAGAAAAAGAGAATTACAAAATAAATGGTTTTGTACTCTTGTGGATTAGAACAACATTACACATAGAGACTACATTGAAGCATCACACACATACTCACGAATGAAGAGAGTAATTGGGAAGTTAAACCAATCCATCATTTATTCCTTATTCATGAGTATAAATACATATGAGAGATGGTTGGAGCGGTTGTACCCGCTCCAACTAATCATTCCTTAGGATCCTTTATGTTACATTATTGTACTTAATTATTTATCTTATTACATATGTGTTCCTATATTAACTTATGTATTAAAGTATGATGACTATTACAAGGGCCTAAGAGGCCTCCCAACATCTCCCCCACACTCAATTCCTTTCTCGTTTCGGGCAAGCGTGCACTAATGTTTCGGGTCTTCGCTGCTACAAAAGTATCCTCATTGTGTACCACCCATGCATACCGGTCTGCATAGGTAATGTAGCCACAACAACCGCCAACTGGATATGGTGATAGACATATAGAAGGTTTACTGTGATTAGTCTCTATTATATATGAGTGACTATATATTGCCCATCTCCTCGATCTCCATGTTCTGTGTTCCTCATCAAGAACTTCTCCAACTGCTATTATTTCCAAGTCAATCGCTCAATTTAGACCTAGACTACTCACACACTCTGTTAGGATGTCACTCTCAAAATATTTGTTATAGGGGATTGTTGAGGGCCTGTTCCATCGACCACTCATACCATTCTTTTGTTGTCACGACCCAAAAACTATTATGCAACTCTTGTTCTCAGGGGATCGATCACTTCGATGTTCTCATCATCATCATTTCTTTAAGTGCATTGTGTGTGTGTAAAACGTCTCTCTGAATGAATTCAACAACTGCTCATCATAAGTGCATTGCTCACTTAGCCGCTGCAAAATTTTCCTCTGTTAATGCTCAATATTTTATTCAAGTGTTGTTCTGTTTCTTATCGTCTCCAGCTGCAAAATTCTCAGTTCATGCTCATATGATTCGTGTATGTGTCGAGTCACTGCTTTTTAACATGGCTGTGCTTTCTCCAATGGGGCCAACTCCCATAAAAAAATCATAATGCAACTCAATGGTCAACTTTCTTATTCTGTTCATACTCCATTTCAGTGGTCGAGAATGACCTCCACTCGAACTGTTCTCGCTCGACAATTTTGGATATCCATTAAGTTATCTTCCCTGACAGAACATGACCGTATATGCTTCTCCAAACTATGCAACTTGGTTCTGATGGTCAATCCTACTCAGGTCATAACTAAAGCGGTTTAGTAAACAACGAACAAACCTACATACATAATTTTTCCTCCACAAAGAACATTGTTTTTTCCAAGTGTCAATGAATGTTAAAAAACATGAATTGTTCATTTCTCAGCTTCAACCCACATCCATTAACCATTTCAACTTCTCTTATCTTTCCTTTGGTCGACGTTCCCACCGTAATGTTGCACTTGGATTTTAATGTCAACCCTTTGGTGAGTTAACTCGACATCGATGTAGCCCCCACCATTTATTATGTAGAATTCCCAAGTTGAGAGCATGTATCGATTTACCTGTTGGTCGGGTCGACTCGATATATGATGTCAAGTTTTGTTTGCACTTTTTTTTTCTAGGTTGATGCTTCTTTTCGACTCAACTATAATTGTCATGGAGACTGAGTGGAACGATTGTGCAGATTCAGTGGAGGGAGATAGTACCGACCCACCATTAATATTACACTGTTCTACCATATCGACAACACTTCATGCCATCAGTAATGAGTCTGGCGATCTAATAGCAGATGAACCGGTACCGACAAACTGAACTGCTCATACTGTAAAAAACAAAAACAAAAATCTCTCATCTGTTGTCATCGTTGTTGCGTTGGAGTTCCAACAACCTTCTTACTCATTCTGGGAAATCGACAATGAATATAGTTTGGTGCTTGCCCCGCGACAAACAAGAAAACTCGACTTTGTGATTATCTACATTTATTGTCCTTGGTGGGGTGAACTGAGATGCACTATTAGATGTGATGTTCTCTACAGTCCCATGTCACACATAGTAGTACTCTGAAGGACCGAGTCACTAACCCACTTCCTACTCTTTCATATTGATTGAATATGAAGTCTCAACTTTAACGCAAAAAAAAACCAAAAAAAAAACCAGAATTGTCGAACTTTGGGACATGAACATATTGATTATTTTACTTTCAATGGAACTCTCTACTTCATATGTATAGGTTTATTTTTTGTGAACAACCTCTATGAGAAATCATCCAGGGCCGAGTGGCATCCATGACCACAAACAATCAGAAATATTCCACGCAGCAACAACATCAATGTTCCTCGAAAAATTTGAGCATCTTTAATCAACATTCATGAACATTTATTCTTACCTCTACATATTTTCCAAAAGTAGCGATTGGTCGTCTTATATCTCCATCAAGTTCATACCACCCCCATCCACTACTATTGTCACCCAACCGGATGTAGGAGGCAACAACGCCAATGTTAATCTTGTAATCTTGTGGATTAGAACGACATTACACAGAGAGACTACATTGAAGCATCACACATGTACTCACGAATGAAGAGAGTAAGTAATTGAGAAGGTAAACGAATCCATCATTTATTCCTTATTAAGTAATCATTCCTTAAGATCTTTTATTTTACATTAGTGTACTTACTTATTTATCCTTATTACATATGTATTCCTATATTTACTTATGTATTAAAGTATGATGACTATTACAAAGGCCTAAGAGGCCTTCCAACAAATGGGTTTACTGGTTGAAGGAAGAAGATGGAGGTAAAAAGTGATACAAGGCTAGACTCGTTGTAAAGGGGTTTGCACAAAAGAAAGTTATAGATTTTGATGAAATATTGACTATTTTAACTAGTAGAAGATTTTAATATTGAACAATTAGATGTAAACACAACTTTTCTTCATGGATATTTGGAGGAAGAGATTTATATGCAGCAGCCACATGGGTATGAGGTCAAAGGAAAGGATAATTTGGTATCCAAGTTGAATAAGAGCTTGTATGGTCTAAAGCAAGCTCCAAGACAATGGTATTTGAAGTTTGATAGGTTTATGACAGAACACGGTTATAGTAGATGTCATTATGATCACTATGTTTATTTTAAGAGGATAGAAAATGGAAGATATATTATCTTGCTATTGTATGTAGATGACATGCTTGTTGCAGGATTTGATATGTAGGATATACATTTTCTCAAAAAGAAATTAGCTAATTCATTTGCGATGAAGGATTTGGGTGTTGGAAGGAAAATCCTTGGTATGAGAATAACAAGAAATAAGAAAAATTGCAAATTGACATTGTCTCAGGGTGACTACATAGAGAAGGTGTTGGAGAGGTTTGGAATGCACAATGCAAAAACAATTAGTACACATTTGGCCAAACATTTCAAATTAACTAAGGAAATGTGTCCCAAGACACATGAGTAGATATAATACATGTCCAGGGTCTCTTATTCATCAACAATTTGCAACTTGATGTATGCTATGGTGTGCACAAGAACAAATATTTCACATGAAATGGGAATTGTGAGCAGTTATATGAACAATCCAGAAAAAGAACATTGGGAGGCAGTAAATTGTATTCTTAGGTATTTGAGAGACAATACTACTCATGCATTATGTTTTGGAGATTCAAACACTGTTCTACAAGGATATGTTGATTCATATATGACAGGTGATAAAGATAGCAGCAAAAGAACCACATAGTATGTTTTTACTATAGGTGGAACTACAATAAGTTGGATTTCAAAACTGCAAAATGTTGTTTCACTTTCAACAACAGAAGCAGAGTATGTTACTACTACAAAGGCTAGTAAATATATGATTTGGTTACAGAGGTTTATGGAGGAATAGGAAAAGAATCAGGAGAATAACAGGTTGTGCTGTGAACACCAGAGTGTCATTCATCATGAAAAGAAATCAACCTTATAGTCTAAGACTAAGCATATACAACTCAGATATCATTTCATATGATCCGTTTTGGAAGATGGACAATAGAAGTTGGAAAATATACATACTAGCCAAAATCCTACAAACATGTTAACAAAGGTAATAACAAGGGAGAAAATGAGTTCCTTCTCAGTTTCATTTGTTCTTCAAGCATGAAGGTGAAGATGAGAAATTTGTCAGGTCCAAGGTGGATCATAGTCCAACAGGTACAACATCAGTGAAGTTGTTGTCGTCAGTCTGTAAGTGGGAGATTGTTGGATGTGGAGCTTGATTATATTCATGATTTAGAGGTCTTGTTTCAACTGCGTTTGGACCCCATTACTTGATGGGGGGTGTGAGGGGGCTCCCCTTCCCCCCCCAATACTCTCTCTAGAGGGTCCAAGGTGTTTTTGTATCCCCCCCTGGTGGAGGAGTTGGGGATAGTGCCCTCGAAGAAAATTTTTGTAAAAAATTGCCTTGTAAAATATTGTAATTTCATAGTAAATTTGGACCGTTCATTATAAGGTCGCAAATATTATAGTAGAAGTTATGTTAGGGATTTTTTTCCCTAGAAGGAAAACTTATTTTATGTATGAGGGAATTGTATTGCGACTTAGTGAGTGAGTGAATTTTGTATTTTGAGAGAGGAGACTGTGAGAGAAAGAAGAGGAAGTTACAATGAGTATGTTGTAGGTTGTATCCCTTCATTTGCTGGATAATAATAAAGGAAGGACTTGGAAATTTTTCTGGTGGACATAGCCCACACTAAGTGAACCACGCATATCTGTGTCTATATTGTATTGTGTATCTTTTGTGTTTTATTTCCACATTTGTTTTATTTTATTGCTCTGCGATCCTATTTTTCTAACAATAATGTAATTGTGAAAATGCAATTTAGGCTAGTGAGCCAGCATGTTGTGGTCCAAAGAGCCTATATTGATCAATGTGGTTGAGGGTCAAGCTATGTAAATTGTGCATTGGAGTTATTAATAAAAATAAATCGTTGGCTACGATACGAGAGGGACAATAATGTTGGGGGGTTATGATTCCACGAGAGAGGGGGATAAAGGGAGGATCCAAGGGGTTCCACATGCCTAATAAACCCAAACCATTCTTTTATAAATTATTGTTGTTGTTGTCAGTCGATTTATTTGTCGCTTAATAAACCATGTTACATTTACTTGTCAATCTGGGACGTAGACTTGTGAGTTGTAAACATAGTTTGTGCTAGTAAAACAATAAAGTCTAAACTACCAAAATCATTAACTCATAAATCAAAAGAGACACTTTTAAATTTGATTAAACACCAAAGCATAAAGTCTAATTCAAGAAGAAAATCACAGACGATCTCACTTATTCTCATAGGATTGAAACCAACCGTGACAAGAGTTTAATGACTCTGCATACTATGTCCAGATTACTTATCTACGCATAAATATGACTATGATTAGATATTTCCTTTTAATATCAATCAATGAGAATTCAGACTATCTGTGTGCAAAGGAAATTGAAATGTTTATGAATAAATCATACTGAAAAATAGAGAAGTCATTAGTTCGTTGGTCTAAATCCCCTTGAAAGGATTATGATACAATCCTTTCACTTAGTGAATTAAGTGTTCTTGTAGTCAAAATCAAAAATAGATTTAAGGGCCAAATAATTCTAATTACTATACTTTAATCAAACAAAATTGCAAGCGTAACTGTACTAATGAAATATAAAAGAAGAATAATTTAAATCATCTACTCACACCATACAACTAATCTATGCTCGAGCTCAACAAACTAAAACATTACTTCAACTGCTGGTTGATCAATGATTTATTGAGTAAATTAGTACAAAAGAGAAACATAAGTAATTTGACAAACACTTAAAAGGATTGAAACCCAACGTCTCTTTATACAAAATAATGATACCATAGTTCAACCTATATGAACAAAAATTTCTGTGTACAGAGGAATAAAACCACAATGAAAACTTATACAACAACCTGTGACGTATCTATGTGTAGAAGAATAAAACCATGATGTAAAATTATATATCAACCTGTGCAAAAAAGAACAGAATCAAAAGACAAAGTTGGATGATAAATGGTGACAGAGTATTCACATAGATGGCACATCAACACACTCTCTCTCTCTCTCTCTCTCTCTCTCTCTCTCTCTCTCTCACACACACACACACACACACACACACACACACACTAATATAAATTATCTATGATATAGAAAGGCTACACGATCCAGGTTGGTGGGCCTTCTCAATTGGACAATGAGTTAACTAAAACACAATCTCACACAGTTAAATATAACATACCAATTAAGAAAGTTGATTTGGAATTAATGAAGTACATATCATATTACAATAGTAGTCCAAACATTAATACAATGATTAAGTACTGAATCAACATAACAATAGTTCTCCGGTTCGATTCCTTCTAAAACATTGACTACACATATATAAAAGGTGCACTATGCCCACAAATATAATGAGTGCATTGTTTATATTGCTTCCCCTGTTTCCTCATAGACATAGTGACCCAACAATTGTTAAATATTTACCCTTTTGAATTTTCAACTCAGTCATTAAATGCATGTAAAAGGTCAATGGGAAAGTCATCTCACCTAACTGTGACAACATGGGTCAGGTACAATCCTTCTTTGGAAATGTGAGAGAGAGTCAAAGTATGCACGGATTAAAAGGAATTCAAGTATAGTTTTTGGAAAATTGTCATAGGAGGTTTTAGAGAGAAAGAGGAGAGCTTGTTGTTGGGAAAGGGCACCAACCATACTAGCCATGGAAGGTCTCAC
Source organism: Picea engelmannii (assembly GCA_009831015.1). Lineage (NCBI taxonomy): Eukaryota > Viridiplantae > Streptophyta > Pinopsida > Pinales > Pinaceae > Picea > Picea engelmannii. Next base: position 243,296 of record ML795974.1, read on the forward strand.
TCGAGATGTAGGGGAAGGTCTCTCTCGATATGTAGAGAGGATCACAGAGACCATAAGGTCTTGTTACAAGGATGAGGGATTAAACATACACAACAATACAACAATTGGCAGCCATGTAACTCATATATGATAACTATTTAGGATTAAGAACTTATACTATACACACACATATCCAACTCATTTATAATAGACACAAATTAGATAAGAACTGCCATATCTTTATTACTAGAAGTATTCCACCACATTAGAGATTTATAGTGCGTTGCATAACTTTTTATAACAACCATGGAACTTCATATCATTACTATATAAAATAGTGGAAATACAAAATAATGTGTCATGCACCTTGCATTAGCACTCAGACATATCAAAGACACAAGAAAATATTCAAAACATCACAAGATTACAATATGCTCAGGGTGAGATCGAAATTGGTAGCTAAGCTAACTAACACCTCTCTTAACTAGCTAGATAGACAGTCCACTAACTAACTCCCCTTCTAATATTATAGCTCCCTTTTATATCTTTCACTAATGGGGAGCTTTATCTCTTTCTGCTATGCTCCACTCGCTTATCTAATCCAACTTCCTCGCACGCTTCCGATTCCTACCAACGCTCCATGTAAATCTCTCTATATCAGGGGAAATCCTAACTGCTTAACTAGCTCATCTTCTAGCTTCCCCACGTCTTCATTTGTTGCTTTCAATAATCATTCAGGGAGATTTCCTGGTGATTCCTTTCTTGATTCCGGTGGGAATATTCTTGGTTTATGGTGCAACTGAAAAAAATCATATCGATGCACACTTTGTAGTATTTACACTTGGAGAGCTACTGACAAAACCTGGTCCGATGCACACTCTATGGAATTCCTTGCGCATTTCCTTAGGTTCTTGCAAAACTATGGAATGAGCATGCACAACTTCGTTTGTGTGTGCACGTAAAACTAAACCCAAAAATTTGGGTTCCAATAGGACCCCACCACTATTATCTGTCTCAATATTAGAACAACTATTGAAGTTTTGAAGGAGGATAGGCAGAGTAAGGGAAAATCATCGTTCGACAAAACAAGCTTTGTATACAGTTGAACCTGAGTAAGAGAAAATCATCAAAGAAGGTTGTTGTTGCAATTTGACTCAGGTTCATGTATGACTGACACAGGTCGCATTGTGAAGGATGGATTTGGTGTGCATGTGTCTAGATGATCCCTCCAAAACCTTTGTTGGTGTCTGTGAAGAGGAAGAAGAGATTTGCTTAAGACCCCTCACCAAGCACCAGACACTGAAAATAATTAAGGTGTCTCCCAGAGAGAGTATCCTTTTTTGCTTGTCTATTGGTTTTAGGGTGGGCATGCCGAGCTAGTAGCCCTGACTACTCAACTAGAGGAGGGAGGAGTTCGTACGTAATAATAATAATTTGGACCGAATTGTGCATGCCTGAATCGGATTTGTTGGGGGCACCACACATGTTGATTATTCCCCCCCCCCTCTCAAATTGATTCAAGCTATTTGGTTATTGGAGTCAACTGGCCCCTGGTGGGTCTCTATGTAGATCTATGCATATTCCTTCAAGCAACGTCGGCCCCAAGGGATCAGGATCAGGTGCTTCTGGTTATTTTAGTATCCATTGATGCATTGTTTGCGTGGAATTGATCAAACTAGGGTCCTTCTTAGGTTACCAACAAAAGGCACCGAGTATTCAAGAGCGCTAGCATTTTCATCTTGTCCGAAGAGAAGAAGTCTCATCCAAAGTGCAACCAAGACATAAAGATAGGGAAGTACAAGGAGAATACTTAGGTGGGTTTCCAAAATCTTCAAGATTCACCATGATCTTGCACAAGACATACTAAGTACATAAAAGATATGAACTCATTCATGCTAGGACTAAAGATACTCAAGTTGCGAAAACATTTTTACACAGAGATATCATATTGATCTTATCAAGCTTAAATAAGTAATGTAAAGAGACAATTCATAAGCATAAACAAAGAATGGCACATTATATTTCAAAATTTTAGGTCCTTCTTCATCTATTATCATCAGAGCTTTTCAGATACAATCTTAGAGATACAAACTAGTACCCTTTTACAAACTTCTGACTCCGGACCCATGTCACAGAGCTCTATCTACCCATTTTTCCAGAACTGTATACAAATTACAGTTACATAACCTTTTCTTAACTACACCCAACCACAATAGCCAACCCAATAATAATAGTTAAAAACCCAACCAACTATAACAACCAACCCTTTTACAATAATATGCATCTTATATATAGGATGAGTGGAATCTTCTGGCTTTGGGCTCACATGCTTTCTTGTTCTGTTGTAACTTCTTTTTCCTCACTGGCGTTGCACTGTCACTTTCTGCAACCAATTTTTGTTTCTTTACTTGCTCCACTGTCTAGCTCTTTTGTATCTTGCACAACTCATGTTTTACCAAAAATGGGACTGTAGTCCTTCTTGCGTTTATTCAAACCCAAAAATGAAGGGCCCAACAGGATCCGACCACAAGCCTTGACTCACCCTCGAGTCAAGTACTTGGCTCTTTCACAACTTCTAGGAGTGCATGTTGATTTCCCTTGTCCTCCTTCTCTGCTTTGATTTCATTTTCTGTTTGCCCTTTCTCTTTTTTTGCCTCTTCAAACGAAGGGCCCAACTCTGGGACCAACTCTAAGGCCCACTTCCTAACTTCTTGGAAACTTTTGATATTATCTTGCCACTTCCTGGCAAGGAGTGAGGCCTCAACTACAAACTGTTGAGTCGCATCTGTGATACATCCTTTAGGCTTGGATGCGACTAGAGAATTCCATTTAGAGTCAACTATAGCATCTACCTGATTCATTTGCATATACACTATCTAAACGATAGGTCAAAATTCACGTAGCTCCTTCCTGGATATGGATTGTGCCTCAAACAGAGCATTGAGATCATTGTCTGCTTGCTGAATTTGATCAAATCTCTCTTGTTGCTCCAACGGATCCAAAGTGACTGCAATTTCTTCATTAAGCAACTGTAGTCTTGCGTGCATGTCCTCTAAAGTTTGGTTGCGCCTTGCGATAATTCCCATCAAGTTTCTGACTTCTTGAAATATATTTGTGCACTCAGCTATGCACTTGTGTAGTGCTACTCGAGCATTGTTACCTTCTAGCACTATTTTCTCCATCTACTCTTGCAGCTTCTAAGGTTGATGCTCTGCTTCTTGCCGAGTCTCCCACAATTGGACTTTGAGCTTCTCTGTGTGAATGGACAACTGTGACCATTCTCCCTAAAGTAGCTCGATCTGATGTTTAGGTTCTCCTGCAGCACTGAACTCTAACAATTGTGGCACTGCTTTCCTTATTTCTAGCCAAGCTTCAACAAGCCTCTCCTGGACTCTTTCCAGTTTCTTCTCTACCTGGATCTTGGCATATTATTCCTATGTTCTGTGCACTTGAGCAAGGAGTGATTCCTCCCTTATGAACTCTACAGTCCTTTCGTCCTACTGGAGCCTTTGCTCCAGTTGATCAGTTGAGGCTCTGATCATTTCGACTAGTTGCGCTGCTGGCCACTGTGCAAGGTCAGTGGAAGAAGGGGTGGCTTCCCTGGGTACTCAGACCTGCAATGGAAGTCCATTGGCCATTGAGTTCTCTAAGGGATTCTCGAAATCCTCCTCTCTTTTAGATGTTCCTGACATAAGCCTCAACCTCAACATCGATGAAAAGAATGTTAGAACGTTTGTTCTGGACAAGAAGATTTGCAACAGCTCTGTGCACTGTTGAGGGTTTTGGAGGACTAGCTCCATCTATTTCTGTACAGATGTTGCACTTTTTCCTAAGGCCATCTCAAGTTCCTTTTGAACCTATGGCATCTCCACCTCTTTGTGGACCTCAGCCTCTGGGGTTGCGCTTCCAATAGAACCCTCAACCTTGGTCGTTGAGGAAGTGCGTTGCGTACTTAGGAATTGTGGCTTCGGTCCTGCTTGCATCTCCATTTAAGACAAAGTGTCTTGAATCAACATAAAGGGTATGATCTGTTGGTCTTGGGATTCAAGTTTTGGGCCAGTCAGTTGTATCCTTTGTTTGGGTACTTCTGGGTTTGGACCAGGGAGTTTTGGTCTCTGCTCGAGTATCTCTGAGGGATCGAGCTGCATGGGTTCTGGGTCGATGGTTTGGGATGGAATGGTGGTTTCTAGAGGTGGAGACTGGGGCTGTGGTGGTGATGGAGGTTTCTCAATGATGATGGTGTTGGATGGAGTGGTGTCATGCTCAGGGTCATCCTAGATGTCTATAATATGGGTTGCTCGAGCCATTGAGCGAGTGAGAGGAATTGTGGATGAAATGGCATGGGGTTCAGAACCTTGATCAAGGAGATCCCCATATTGGGTTTCTTGGTCATTGGCTCTGTGATGAATGCAACACTGATAATTTTATTGACATCCTTACCTGTCAACATAGCTTGCTTTGGAAGCTGCGGGAAAATAGGTAATGTTCTCTTTTTGTGCTCCAGTGGTTTTATCTCTTCCTCCTCATCAGAGTCCGTCTGTGTCGGGGCTTATTTCTTCTATATCTCCAGGCTTGAGCTCGATCCTGCCCCTGCTTCCTGACCCCTCTTCTTTAGTAGATTTGCAGGAAAAAGGTAATGCATCCCCTACTTGCGCGGGTTGTGTTTGACTCCAGGCCATGAAATAACCTCCTTATCGAAGGCCTCCTCATCCAAGTAGAATGGAAACATGCATGAGTGGAAGTCCTCTTTGTTGGGATACCTTGGCCACACAAATGTATGGTGGAGGTTCATGCTAAATGCAATGTTCCACGTGTTGTAGTTGAGCATTTCATATGGAATGTGCAACCTCTGTGTTGCATCAAGCAACCTGTTATACCATTTGGAGAACGTCGTGTTGTTGAAGGTGGTGTTCTCCAATCATCCCTTATCTGCTGGCGACAATGGTCTTCTGGTGGGTGGTGTCCACTTTAGCATTTTGAATACAAGAAACAAGTAGATGTAGGTGAAAGTACCACCCTTCTCTTGTTCTTCCTTGCAGGCCACCAGGAGTTCCTCCAGTAACTAGCTGCAACAATTGAAGACAGCGCCATTGGCACAAAAATCTGCCACTGATAAGGCATCCAGTGTACACTCTCCTTTGTAGTAAGACCTCATGACCTTGCTAGAAATTATATAGCAACTGGTCTTGACTGTCTTGGGTAGTATGGGGTCGATCTTGGTTTGTGCGCCCCCCCCTCTATGTATGAAACCTCTCATATAGATTGGGCTCCACCTTCTTCTTTCCATGCTTACTGGGACCCTGGAAACCTTTGGACACATCCTCACCTTCGATGGACAGTCCAATAAGCTAGTGGATGTCCTCTGCATGGATTGGATATCTCCTATCCAACCACAGGCTTTTGTGTGGTACCCTGTTATCACTCCAAGAGTCACTCTAGGTTGTAGGTCGAGTGAGCTTGGTAACTTAATCAAATGCTCAATGAAATGTATGAAAATGGATCAAAAAATGAATAGCTCATTCAATAACTCCCTCACTCAAGACACACTTGAACATATCCAAACAAGATAAGGCCCTCAAAAGTACTGATCAGATGGTTTATAACTGAGATGGATGAAGAACACTCACTATACCGACAAGATCATATACATTTAAAACATACATGAAAGGCTGACTATAACAAGGAAAAGTACTTATGTTTTTGTCCACCAATGCAATGATTAAAGGAATTCAATCAATCATTGTATAAACAAAATAAATAAGCATATCATTTGACCATAGGTATAGGAAAATATGAATGAAAAGAAATCTTAACAAGAACTGAGACAGGTGCTTATATTCCAGTATATATATCAAAAGGTCTTTACAAAAAGAGAATATCAAAGTCTTTAGTTTCAAACCCCTTTACAATGTAAACTTCCTGGGCTAAATAGCCTTTACAATCCCTAACTAAGATACTCTAAAGATGGATCGAATAGCTACATATTTTCTTAGATATGATCTGTTTACAAAATATTAGGATCTAGATCCTATTTCTATGGGATTAAACTCTCATCCTTAAACTAAGTATTCGACAACTTCAGAGGCTTTGCTAGAGGATAATATAGATATTCTAGAATCATCAACAACAACTGGGCTTCGAGTCACCTATTCTTTGACCAAAAAAGGAGTCCAAATGTGACTTGGCTTATTATACGTTGATGATGAATTGGTTTGTAGCGCAATACACAGAAAATATATGACATGCACTACAAACTCTTGTAGAAGACTGTTTTTCCAAACTGCTTGAAAACTTGCTTGAAATTTGTCTTGAAGGTAAGGATTCTTATTGATCTAAATGTTACAAGGGAAAAAATATCTATGGCCAAGGGTAAACCACAACAGATAGGTATGACTGCAGAAATCAACTCAATTCCAACATGTGCTATATAATTTAATGTGCAATATGAGGAATAAGCCTACCTCGATCCAATCGTTTGATGTCGTTCCATCGTTGAGCACTTTGACCCAAAGCTTTACACCTGCAAGAATTTCTCAACAAACAAGCAATGCAAGTATATAGTGACAGTATATAAAATGAGTTAGCACATCAGATAGCACAATCCATTAATAAACATTACAAACATGCCCATGGATAATAATCATATATTTGCAATATATCGATAGGACTTGAAATGAGTATTTCTATTAATAATTGATCAACAAAAGAATCAACATTATAGATTTCCATGTAGACACGGTTCGAAACCAAGAAACCAAGTTCCGTCCAACTAGGTCTCCACCACTTCAATCCTCCACCAAAGGCAAGATCATAGCAAAGAGATAATGAGATCCTCTTGACAATAAGGGAAGATATTGGGTGCTGAACACTGTGTGTAGACTTGAGGGACAAAAGGATGCAGACTCAATATGAAGTAATTTCTCCAGAGTAACTTTGCTCTCAAAGTTGAATGTTTTCTCTCTCTCTTTCCATAGCTCGAAATTGTTCTCTTATAGCCTCCAGAATGCAATTGAAGGGATAAGTCAGAACGTTTCCAGTATATGGAAGGCCAAATATTAGAGATCATTTTTTGTGACATGGAAGCCTGACCTCATTTTGTATTTCTGGCACAAATCCTGATATACGCGAGCTATAGTGGAGCATAATCACCACAAGAAGTTTAAGAACCAATACCAGATCTGAAGATATAATCACCACAAATAATGAATACACAATAGATCCATAGAGCAAGATAGAAGAAACCACACTTTATTATTACCAAACCCTTGAGGTAGGG
>ML795974.1:251140-274807 GCA_009831015.1 Picea engelmannii
ACCCAATAACCAACTCCAAATGATGCTCCAAAGACTGACACCTATCATGTGGATCCAAATAAGAAGATCCATCCACATAGTGGAAAATGGTCGTAGCAGAATCTGGAAGGAATAATACCACTGTAGAATATGCAGACTGGACGCTGGTAACTAGCTCCTGATCTGGGACATTAATGTTCTCTACATAAGGTGGAGTAGAGTCATCAAATAAAATATGGAAGTGGTTGTCATCCCAGAAATGACAACTATCCATATACCAATCATCACAATCGTCCTCAAAATCATACCAAACATATCTTTCTTGATTATATTCATTCATGAGACCCTCCATAAGAAATCTCTCCTACATGTTATTCAATGAATCTTGAATATTATGAAAACTATCATTGAGGCCATGTGTGAGGCTATCTGTGAGGCTATGTGTGAGGTTGTTTGTGAGGCCATGTGCAAATGCATCCAATCTATCATCCAATTGGGCTTTGAATGATTCAAGAATTTCTTTCAAGGTTTGAGACGAAATAGCCATCTGATCACCTTATGAACTCTTCGATCCTGCAACCATCACGAAAAACTCAAAAATAGACCCAAGAAGTTTTGGCAGAAAATCGTGGCTTTTTCTGAAAAAACCCTAAAACACTATTGAAGTTAAAATGCTCATAACTTCACTTCCCGGACTCCGTTTCGGCCGATTTTTTTTTGAAATTGGGTGAAATTGTGAGAGGAACTCAGATCTGTAATTTATTTGTGCAAATTCGGCCTCCAAATGCTACAAAAATAAAAACAAATCGTGCCGCCGTCCGTAGAAAAACCCTGAAAAATTGCAGATTTTAAAACCTCGATATCTTGACCTTCCGGACTCCGTTTTGGATGATTTTTTTTTTTAACTTGGATTTTTTTCTGAGAGGAAATCATATATACAACCCTTTTCTGCAAATTTTGCATAGAAATATACTGAAAATGTCTGTAATGTCTCGGCCCTTTTTTTTTTTCTCCGAAAAAAAAATCTACAAAAATAAAAAATATTTGCCCACAACTCCGGCCAAGGAAAGTGATCTGATACCACTTGTTAAGAACCAATACCATATCTGAATATATAATCACCACAAATAATGAATAGACAATATATCCATAGAGCAAGATAGAAGAAACCACACTTTATTATTACCAAACCCTTGAGGTAGGGCAACACCATACAATGGATCCTATTATGGAAGGGATCCTCTCCTGTTCACTTGCCTCTTCGAGGGGGCATCCTCCCATTGAGCTACCGCTCCAAACACAATACTTCTCTTCATGTATCATTACATTGCTTGAACCCCTTTATATAGTGCTACTATCACCTAAGAACATTCTAAAGGAGGAATCTTCTAGAAGTAAAACCTTCTAAGAAGTCCTCTTACATTTATTATATCTAACTACCATAGTGGACCTTATTTAATAATATAGTGGACCTAATCCACCTTACATTGAATGACCTCCACTATTATCACTATGGGCCCTCTAGGCCCCCCTACTACCTCTCTAGCTACCTTACAGTTTCCAGTATATGGAAGGCCAAATATTAGAGATCATTTTTCGTGACATGGAAGCCTGACCTCATTTTGTATTTCTGGCACAAATCCTGATATACGCGAGCTATAGTGGAGCATCAAGCATATATGCATCTTGCAAGCAGTTAGGGAGCATATATGTGGAAAAATATATAATTTTGGCTCTGGATTTATCAAAAAAGGGGGTTGATAAGTCTGCATAGGGAAATGGGAAAGGCTCTCTGTGCAAGATAGCAATGGTGAGGCAAATATTTCTATAACAGATGCTCCCTAATGTGTGAGATCAAAGGAGTATCTGCGATGGCCGAAATACATCATAAATACCCAGAAGTGGAGTGGTAGAGAACCAGTTGGATGAACTCAATTGCTCATTACAATATATATTGACTTTGCATACATGGCTGGAAAAAATACAATGCATATCCATGTGGAAAATATACCAACAAGTGTTCATGACCATGAGTAGGCAAATATAAATGTGGTTACATGCCAATAGCTGTCATAGTCATGAACAAGGCCCAGCGAAACCAATCTCAAAATCAATCTGAAGATATATGTATACCATGGAGTACAATCTAATCTCCCATGATCACTGAAGTCAAATAGGTACTGGTCCGATGAAATGGAAGCAACAACTCAGTGAAGATGTGTCTACAAAGTGATGTCTTCAATTCTTCAATACAATCTGCCAATGGTGCAAGTCTACATCATGTGAATAAATGAGTTGAGGTCGAACATGATGAGACATCGTTTGATTACCGGTCATTGAGGTATACTGTTAACAAACACGAGACAACCTACCAATGATGAAAGTAGGTATCAAGGCACCGAGTACATATCCACAAATGTGAATAAAGGAGATGGTGTCGAACATTTGAGAGATCCATTGATCAGGAGACATTGATGTATTCCCATCTATCAATGGCAAGATAGCCTGCCACTAATGACTGCAAACCTCAAGGTACTCATAAAACTCTAAGTCTCGTATCTAGAATACATGAGATGAAGTCGATGGAAAGAGACCTGCTGAAAGGAGAGAATTAAGGTATCTCTCATCAGACAACACGAGGAACAAAGCAAGATCTTCATGATTTGGTGGAGATCGGACGAAGAACATGTTCACGAACCAATGACCCTGCACGTCTTTCGCATGTGCAAAATGAAAGTGGTACATGAAAAAGACCCTCTGAATAGAAGCCAGTGATGAAAACTATTGACAAAGGCAAGGAAACCACCAATAAGGATAATGGCATCCAAGACACTGCACAAATCCCAAAGTGTGAATAGATATCTTGCCTTCGAACACAAGGGAACCCCCCCAATCAACAACCTATGATGAAATGTTGATTGTTGGGTTCAAGGTGACCTACCAATGATGAAAGTAGGGCCAGGGTGCATCATAAGACCAAAGTATCATGTGATTCTGAGACAAACTGAGGGTATGGCCGACATGCAAAGTCAAGATTATTGAGGAGTGGCTGACACAAGTTTATAGACTTCCTTTGAACAAGAGCATGAGACATACGGTGGACTCCGACAACATAGACTTAATGATGTGACAACTAGATGCAGGAGGCATCCATAATGTTATCTATAGTGACTGGAAGATTAACCAGTGGGTAGATAAAATTCTGTAACGAGATCAGCTTCCTAAGGCCATGCTAAACCCAAAATTATGATGACGCAAGGACTCAATAAATTTGTGCTCTATTCAAAGGCGACACGACTGCTGCCAATTACAATATAGTACTCCCTTCCTGCCCATATTTTTTTGTTTTTTCATAACAAGTGAATGCTATGATACAGAGGAGGGAATGAGTGTCGCAAGTAAGCAAAACTAGTTCCAGCAGTGGAACGTACCTATGCTCAATGCAAGGAAATTCATGCGAGAGATGGACACTTGGGGTGATGTTCCTTCCAGGGGATAGGGTGTCAAATTGCAAAGGATATAAACAAGGCTCTGCTTGGTTGAGGATGAAAACTGCTTGGGCCATGGTTTATAACTCAAAGAGAGAACCGGCTAAAGGCTCAATAGTGCAAGCAAGGGCATGAGATGTAATCACAATTTAACGCCAAAAAATGTCCTTTTTTATATCTTTTAGTCTACTTGGTGTGAAAAAAGGGGTAAGCTTGTGCCAAATAGATGTCTTTTCAAATCCAATTTATGAGTGTGAAAAAGACAAGTTCACTCGGTGATATTTTCCATTTTGGATAGAGAGTCAGAAAAGAGCTTAACTAAGACTCATGATCTTTCAAATCCTATTTTAACGAGTGTGAAAGGGACAAATCACTCGAAGATCTTTTCAATTTTTAATTACGAGTCAGAAAAGAGCTTAACTAAGACTCATGTTTTTTGTTTAATCAACATGTAAAGGGGGAGGCCAAGGTTCCCGACCTGGCCTTCTGTCGAAAGTCAATATCCTGCAGATAATTGACAAAATCTTGGGAAAGCCCAAAGCTCTCCAAGTCGAGGAGGAGAAAGTGCTAACAGAGTAAATCATCTCCGTGATATATCGGATAATGTCTCTTCTTGGAAAAGACATGTGCGAAAGAATTGGATACCTCACAAGACCATCCCAATCAAAGGAAACCTCATCAAGACTTGGAGGGAGAGAACTCAGGAAGAGTAAAACTCTCTCTTGTTCAGAAGGTGAAAGACTAGAAATGCTAAGGACATGGCATAGAAGGTATAGAATCAGAACCAAAAGAGAGGGATCGACCAAAAATTGCATTAGCACGACCACTTCCTTAGACTTGTCACTTTCCAAGAGAAGAGTGGGGTTGATCGAAGATTGCATCGATACGACCACTTCTTCAACCATTGGTTGAATAAAAAGCGATACAACAAGGTTAATAGGTGCATCGCCCCAAAAAACAAGAGTGTTTTTGGTCAAAGATTGCATCGACACGATCGTTGGTTGACCAAGATGTGAGACAACAAGGTCAAGAGATGCATCACTCCCGAACATAGGAGAGGTGTCGGTCGAAGATTGCATCGACACGACCATAGGTCAGACGGGATGTGAGACAACAAGGTCAAAGGATGCACCAACCCCTAAAGGAAAAGGGTGTCAGCTGAAGATTGCATCGACATGACTATTGTATCAACCGAAGAAGGAACAAAGTGTTGTGAAACCATAGATGCCTTAGAACCTGAAGGGCCCTTAGGTGAACCCCATGCTTTTGGTATCCCAGCAGTAACAGGACACAAACGAGTAAGGTGATTTCCTTCACAAGTCCTGCAAAGGAATATAGGCTTACGTCTGAGACATCTAGGATTTTCAATCATATGAATGCCCCCAGCATGACTTGCAGTGGTTGGTGACATGCTCCCAGCATGACTTGCAAAGGCTAGTAGAAAATATCCAACATGACTAGAAGAGGTTGGTGATGGATCCCCAACATGACTAGCAGAGGTTGGTGATGGATGTGCAGTGTGACTAGCAGTGACCAGACATGTGCCCCCAACATGACTTACATCGACTGGTTGCAAGTCTTCAACATGAATCGCAGAGGTTGTCGATCACTCTCCAACATGACTAGCAGAGGTTGGTGATATAATGCCAGTATGACACGTAGTGACTGGACTTGTGTGCCCCCAACATGATTTGCAGCGACTGGTTGTAGGTCTTCAACATGAATCACAAAGGTTGTCGACCAATCTCCAACATGACTAGTAGAGGTTGGTGATATAATGCCAGTATGAAACGTAGTTATTGGACTTGTGGCGGTAGTGAATTGTGGCATTTGAGTCCAAGGTTCAAGGAAAGATTGGTTTTGAGAAATTGTAGGCTAGGAAGGATCCTGTTTTACACCATGTCCCTGTCTAGAAGGATAGTATCCTCCTCCATATTGATTCATAAAGGGTTGTAGGGGCATCGACACTGAGGAAGCCGCTTGCAAAGAGAAAGCGACATGACAAGGGTTACTCATGTGAGGATATATGTTGCCCCCAGGCGAAGGAACTTCGTGAGGGTGGTTGCCCATACTATAAAAATAACTCCCCCCGGATGAAACACCGGAGGACAGATGGAGGTCCACCATGGGAAAAGTGTTCGTAGGAACTGACATGGTAGAAGAAGGATAAGTGGACGGAGTGTGATAAGTAGAATGATTTCTTAATTGGGCACTTACTTCTCGCATAGTAGATTCATAGGAAGGAAGATTCCAACCTCCTATCGTAAGAGGTGTTTGAAGGATATGACTCCCACCAAATGGAGAGGTATAAGAAGGATTCATCATGCTCCCAAACCCAAAATTGTATTTGCATAAGGAGGCAAGATAGAGGATGGAAAGTGCAAAGACATATCATACATACCATGAGAAAAATGATTAGAGACCCAAGGCGTTGACTGAGTATTATAATTCTGCATACCATAATGTGAAGTGGAAGGATCCATCCCCATGAAATGAGTGGACATCATGGGGGTGGTAGCAGTAAATGAGTGAGTAAAAGGAACTCCACTATCCATGATAATGAAAACTCAGTATAGACTCCTAAGGCCAACTAGTAATCAAAGAGCATACCAAAAAGTCAAACGACCAACATGCATGCAAACAGGCTAAAGTGGCTGAGTGGCCTCCCTCGCTAAAGAAGGTATGCCTTGTCCAGGACGGACCTAAGACTCCATGCTAAAGTTCAGAGGTAACAAAATCAATTATAAGGGCCCTCGTAGGCTTAATAACCAGTTGGTCAGATCCCCCCAGAGAGGTAATCTTCCATAAAGGTTGTGTGTTGTCCGACCCCTATCTGACCCAGGATACAAGCAGAATAACCCCTGCAAGTAACCTATGAGAAACCTAATTCAAGCAACTAATCAACCACTGTATAACCGATGCACATGCAAATAGTTGTAAGTCTGGATTACCATATGGGTAGGGTAGCAAAGCCCGAAACCTTGAAAGTACCACCTCTCACAGAGGTATGGATACTAGAAAGACCCCCAAATATGAATAAATCCATAGAAATAACTTTGACGCTAGGTGAGTATCCAAGGGTTATCGCTTTAACAAACTTCACGTGACCTCGTGCTTAACTTCGGTGTGAGAAGAGCCTCATGATATTACCAATTATACAATGGATTTCTCAACTCCCTGTCTTAGACACATATGTTGATTTAATTGCCTTGGAGAAGTTCACTCACAAAATCCTATTCCAAGGCACTAAATCCTAGGCTAGTTTCTACACCCTAAACAATAAAATCGCTACTAATCAATTTTAGTTTAAAGCGTAAATTTTATTGGCCGTGATTACTCAAAAAGGTATGGAAATGAAACTCATGGTGTTATGAATCTGCATGAAAATAAAGAGAGATATAATGCAAAGCCTAAATTTAACTTTTCAGTGAATGATATGCTAAATAAAAACAATGCAATCTTCAATTTTAACTCTGCAACTCAGAAGTAAAATGCAATCTTTCGCTAAATGTGCTAAGCTAATGATAAAGGTTCAAAGAGAAAAATACCAACCAATGCAAAATGCCTAATGTATTTAAAAAGAAAATGCATGGACTGATAAGCGACTTGATATATAACTTCTATTGTGTATAAAAGAAATCACTCGAGCATAATACCAAGCAGCTAAGCAGACAACCTAACTACCAAGGAAAAATCAAAAATGAAAAACAAAGAGAAAGATGCTGCCCAAAAATTCAACTCCAAAAAGGTTTCCTGTCATCCTAGATAATCTCAACAGGTACCACAGAGACCTAAGAAGGCTCAGTGATCCTCAAAACTTACCCAACAGTCACTAAACTAAGAAAACAAGCAAGGGGGAAGTGGTATACGCTCATGTTAAAGAGAAAATGTCGTATATACGCCTCTTGTAGTGGGACAACAAGCGTATACATGGGACTGCCAAGGAAAAAAGGGCGTATGTCTTTTAAAACAAGGCTAGGCAAGGTTAAAAGGCTGAAAACTCAGACCCAGAGTGAATGGACTCTGTCCAACTGTGATATGACAAGAAATACAAAGGAAAAAGAGCAATGTAAGAAGGAAAAGTACTTCAACCCTTAGAAGGAAGATCTTCCCCAGTGGAGTAGCCAATTTTGTTACAAGGGAAAAACTCTTTATGGCCAAGGGTAAACCACAACAGATAGGTATGACTGTAGAAATCAACTCAATTCCAAAATGTTCTATATAAACTAATGTGAAATACGAGGAAGAAGCCTACCTTGATCCAATCGTTTGATGTCGTTCCATCGTTGATCACTTTGACCCAAAGCTTTACACCTACAAGAAGTTCTCAACAAACAAGCGATGCAAGTATATAGTGATAGTATATAAAATGAGTTAGCACATCAGATAGCACAATCCATTAATAAACATTACAAACATGCCCATGGATAATAATTATAGATTTTCAAGATATCGATAGGACGGGAAAGGAGTATTTCTATTAATAATTGATCAACAGAAGTATCAACATTACAGACTTCCGTGTCGACATGGTTCGAAACCAAGAAACCAATTTCCTTCCAACTGGGTCTCCACCACTTCAATCCTCCACCAAAGGCAAGCTCATATCAAAGAGATAATGAGATCCTCTTGACAATAAGGGAAGAGCTTGGGGGCTAAACACTGTGTTCAGACTTGAGGGACAAAGGGATGCATACTCAATATGAAGTAATTTCTCTAGAGTAACTTTTCTCTCAAAGTTGAATGCTTTCTCTATCTTTCCATAGCTCGAAATTGTGCTCTTATAGCCTCCAGAATGCAACTGAAGGGCTGAGTCAAAATGTTTCTAGTATATGGAAGGCCAAATATTAGAGATCATTTGTCGTGACATGGAAACCAGACCTCATTTTGTATTTTCTGGCACAAATCCCGATATACGCGAGCTGTAGTGGAGCATCAAGCATATACACATCTTGCAAAGAAGTTAGGGATCGTATATGTGGAAAAATATATAATTTGGCTTTGGATTTATCAAAAAAGGGTGTTAATAAGTCTGCATAGGGAAATGGAAAAAGGCCCTCTGTGCAAGATAACAATGGTGAGGCAAATCTTGCTATCACTTGAAAACTGCTTGAAAACTTGCTTGAAATTTGTCTTGAAGGTTAGGATTCTTCTTGATCTGAATACATACTATTGTCATTTACTAATGTTATTACGATTACTCAGAATTCATCCCAATAATCTTTCATTCATACTCTCTTAATCTTCATCTTCATATGAATCTTATTCTACCCTTAGCTCAAGAACCAAAACAGAGTATGAGTCAAATGTATGAATTTCTGAGTTTCACTGATAGCCTATCATACTGTATGACCCTTCTAGGCAAGTATTCTGAACTTGCAATCATCAAAATCCTTGACTTACTTGCCTTATATTTCTCAAGAACCAAAATTTGTAGCTTAGTATAGGCAACAAGAAATGATCCATGTTCAATAACCTGAAGACAAAATGTGAAAAATGAGAATCTTAGATATCATATATATATATATATATATATATATATATATATATATATATATATATATATCATAAGTCAAACAAAATTATCAACAAAACTTTGAAAAACATCTGTATATCAACCATATTTCTTAGGAGGACTAGATCAAGTAATCTCCTTAAGAAACATTGTCAAGTTCTTCTCGCTAAGCATGTTTTTATCCAAGTGCAAATCTTCAGTAAGATTCCTGTTGTCTTCTCTTAAATGGAGGTTCTGCTTGTACATGTTAATTACTTGGATTCTTTGTATCCCTTTCTTCTTGATACTTTTCCTTAGCTTGGTGCATTCCTCAGCCAACTCACCCATTTGAGTAGTAAGGTGACTAATCAAAGTGGCATTCTTTTTCTTCAATACTAGATTTTTCTCCTTGAGGATTTTGATTTCTGCCTGGGCTGCAAGTAACTTATCCTTTTTGCTCTTGGATGAAATGAACCCAGGAGATAGCTGGATAGGTTTAGGAGGTGATTCCTTTAACTGGACAATGGCCTCAAGTGATTCTTTTTCCAGAGGGGATACCTTCAACTTGGGTAGCTTGGTTCTTGGATTAATGAGTTCAATTTCCTGATGAGACTGCTCAACTATAGTAATCTTATTCCTGGATGACCTTCTAGGGATAGGTACTCCTGTTTTAACTTCAATGATCTGGATGTTATCATCAACCTCCATAGGTGAAGGTTCAATAGCGAGTTCTGACTATTTCTCAACAACAATTTTCTCTTGAGATTCTTCAATCAACTCGAGCTTCCTTCGTGATGATCTCTTCAAAACCGGTGGACCAATATTGACTGGAAAAATTTGCACATGATCATCAATTTGTACTGGAGGAAGTTCAATAGGATGCTGAGGTTCTTCTTCAATGATGACCTCTTTGGCCTTACCTTTCCATTTATTCCTCTTAGAAGTTATAATAGGTGGTGGATTTTGAGAAACAAGGGCTTTAGAAGGTTGTGGTACTTCAGCTGGGGAATCGGAAGGAAGTATAGTAGTATTCTTCCTAGGGGTCTTAGACTTAGAAGAAGAAGCAGGCATATCAATATGGTAATTGGAAACAAACAAGAAGGGAGGCCAAAATTTACATTCCTTCTTCAATTGTCGAGTGACTATCAGTTTGATTAAGGCATGATGGAAGATTGATTTCTAAAGTTTGTCAATATTTCTTTGAGCAAGCACAATCATTCTTTTTAAACTCTTAAAAAGGAAATATGGTAGGTCGATTTCCCTCTTACCAGTGAAGTGAAGAAGCAACTTGAAATGGTACTACAAAAACCTACTATACCTCCCTTCACTTGTAAAAAATCTCTATATGATTAATACCAACTTGTCATAGGCTTCCAAAAGCCAATTTCTGGGTATATCCTTCACTAGATTAGCTCCCTGATGCTCCGGCTTTAACATGTCTTGACACTAGTCTCCTTTTTCCAATTTCTTGGATTTAAACCAAAGTTCCCCTGTTCTTGGTATCTCTGTGACTTCAACTATTAAATCCAGTGTCAAATTTATCTCCACAGGGCCAACCTAAGTTTTTCCATTCCTATAGTTCTTTACAAAAGATCAACTAACCTCCAAGTGATGGCCATCAAGTTTTTGGTGGTATCTCAGACATCCCAAATGTTTAAATGAATCCAAATGATCCAGATTTTACTCAATCAAACTTGTATCAGTATGCTCAAATATGTACAAGGAACTAGACCTCCTCCTGGGCATTGCATCGTTGGGAGCCATTTGCAAATAGTCAGCTTCCTATAGCACTTCTGAAAACAAAGAGTCAATTTACAAAGAGAAAAATATAAATGCTTTCTTCTCATGCAAACTCTCCTTTAGCAAACACAAATTTGATGACTAGTTGAGCGATTGGAGAGAGATTTAAAATCATGCTGAGGTGTTAGACTTGTCTAGATTCCTTCTTGAAGTCATTTCACCGAGTTATAAAGTGAAAACAATGTCACAGAGCCAAACTCGAGAGTTTGGAGCGCGCCAAGTGATGAAATGATGATATGCGCTGATAACTCGGGAATTGTTAGCACATTACATGTAAAATAGGTGCTAAGCACTGCAAACTTGTACTGAATGAGTAATTTTGACCTTTCAAGCTCAAAAAGTGAGAGATTTGGAAATCATGACTAATTATGACCATAACTGACTGTTAAAATCACATGTTACTCTTGAAAATATCATGACTCGATCTTATATTTGATTTTGACACACTTAGACTTAGGATATAAACTCTTCATGATAACTTAGTCATTAACAGTATAACTAGACTTAAATGATCAAAATCAAATGACAGACCCACTTATTCGATTATTAAGGCAAAAGAAAGACTCAACATATTACCTAAGACTTCAAATAATTTATTTATTTATTTGGGAGATAACATCTAGTTCCTATTGGGGGTGGAATCCTCTCTATGAGGTTCCAAGAACATAGTAGTTCCAGTCTCCTTTCCACTCAATTTGAAACCCTGCAGCCTCCTCTGCTTATTGAGACCAAATCATTCTTCAAAAATATAAATCTTGAACTCTATAGTGCCTAGTCCATTGGGTTATGGAATCATCTAGTATTAAACTTGTATAACCAATCATTTACAAGCTTTCGAGATCTGTCACTTACATTCTGTTCTTGATGTACTGAGGGAAACTCTGCTTATTTATTGAAAATTGAAAGAAATGTTCAAGTACTGAACTTATTCACACACACTCCTACTCTAATCAATTGTACTGTTTGTTGATCAAGTGAAATCATGCTTCCAATGAAGCCATATGAGTAACTTCATGTCTAAAAGAATCCTTTTCATGTGACTGATTAAAATATAATAATAAAAACATAACAATGACCATAAAAACTCTTTCAGAAGATCATACTCACTAACAAATGCAAGTGATATGATAAAATATGAAAACTGAAGAGAGTCTGAGAGATAAGACTCAAGTAAGGCTGCCATAGGATCTTCAAAACCGTGATCACCATTATACAGATTCAAAATCATTGACTGCTCATGTATGTCTTCCCCTTTTCTATATCCCTATGACTCAGATCCATCACTATGATGTGCTGGCCCATTACAACTGACAATTTCTGGGAGAAAAGAAGATATATATTCTTGATCTTCTACATCACTGTCTCCATAATGATAAAATGAAGGATAAGTCTTAAAAAATATATCATAAGAGAACTATTGATTACTCTCCCCAACAATGTTATCTTTAAAAGATGTATTAAAACTAAGGAGATTTTCATTGGAATTTTGAACAACAGACTCATAACTATCATCAACCATAGCATAATTACATTGTTGATCATATCCTTACTAAAAATTAGAACTAGATGAGATTGCATTAGTTAACAAGCCTTCATAAACTTTAAAATCTTCCTCATCATCACTATATTTGTCAAATATGGGAACATCATGATAAAATCCTAATGGAGGAGATGAATATTTCTGCATATAATCATCAACAATATGATTTTGAAACAGATTTGAAACAACAACTCCTTCTTCCTCATCATTATCATCCCTCTCATCTATATTTGAATCAACAGGTTCATAAGAAGCAAGATCTAAAACATCCTCAACTATGCAATAATCAATATTAATATCAATTATATCTTGAAGATCTTCTTCTTGGGAATTAACAATAGAAAGAATTGCATCCTCATCTGTATCTTCATTAATATATTCACTTTCATCCTCACTACTAGAAGAAACAACATGCTGAATATCTGAATGAAACTCCTCACAACAATGCTCAAAAAGAAGTTATTGAGAAAAATACCTTTCACATCGATGATGGAATGCTATATGAAATTATTTTAAAGAAGATATGATTAAAGGAGGTAAGGATCGGTACCATTCACGAGCATCCCCTTCCAATGAATACATAAACATATTCATGATCACATCTTCATCATGTATATTTAACTGAGCCATACATTGATGAAATCTGATGAGGTGATCTGAAGGATTATCCTCTTTCCTTTCTCTAAACCGAGGAAGGTAGTCTCCCCAAATATCCATAAGGGGTACTGGATGTGGGAAACCAAGGGCTACAAAAAATTTAATAGGTGAAAACTTCCTAGACAAAAGAGTAGCAAATTCATTTGACATTTAAAGATTGTGGATTCGCCATTGAATTCGTCCTTCATGGAGTCGCCATATAGAAGATTACAACCAATATGATGCCCAACCTTTGTCTATCATCAAAATCTAGAACTATGTCATCTCCTAGGGAAGCTTTCTTCAAACTCCTTTCCCCGGCAACGACACCAATTTGTTAGCACTCCAAGAGTCACTCTAGGTTGTAGGTCGAGTGATCTTGGTAACTTAATCAAATGCTCAATGAAATGTATGAAAATGGATCAAAAAATCAATAACTCATTCAATAACGCCCTCACTCAAGACACACTTGAACATATCCAGAAAAGATAAGGCCCTCAAAAGTACTGATCAGATGGTTTATAACTGATATTGAAGAACACTCACTATACCAACAAGATCATATACATTTAAAACATACATGAAAGGTTGACTATAACAAGAAAAAGTACTTATGTTTTTGTCCACCAATGCAATGATTAAAGGACTTCAATCAATCACTGTATAAACAAAATAAATGAACATATCATTTGACCATAGGTACAGGAAAATATGAATGAAAATAAATCTGAACAAGAACTGCGAGAAGTGCTTATATTCCAGTATATATATCAAAAGGTCTTTACAAAAATAGTATATCAAAGTCTCCAGTTTCGAACCCCTTTACAATGTAAACTTCCTGGGCTAAATAGCCTTTACAATCCTTAACTAAGATCCTCTAAAGATGGATTGAATAGCTACATATTTTCTTAGATCTGATCTGTTTACCTTAGATCTGATCTGTTTACAAAAGATTAGGATCTATATCCTATTTCTATGGGATTAAACCCTCATCTTTAAACTAAGTCTTTGACAACTTTAGAGGCTTTGCTGGAGGATAATATAGAATTCTAGAATCATCAGAAACAATTGGGCTTCAAGTCACCTATTCTTTGACCAAAAAAGGATTCCACATGTGACTTGGCTTCTTATATGCTGAGGATGAACTGGTTTGCAGCGCGATACACAAAAAATAAATGACAGGTGCTACAAACTCCTGTAGAAGATTGTTTTTCCAAACTGCTTGAAAACTTGCTTGAAATTTGTCTTGAAGGTTAGGAGTCTACTTGATCTGAATACATACTATTTTCATTTACTAATATTACTAGGATTACTCAGACTTCATCCCAATAATCTTGCATTCATACTCTTTTAATCTTCATCTTCATATGAACCTTATTCTACCCTTTGCTCAAGAACCAAAACACAGTATGAGTCAAATGTATGAATTTATGAGTTGCACTGATAGCCTATCATACTGTAAGACTCTTCTAGGAAAGTATTTTGAACTTGCAATCATCAAAATCCTTCACTTGACTTATATTTCTCAAGAACCAAAATTTGCAGCTTAGTATAGGCAAAAATAAATGATCCATGTTCAATAACCTGAAGACAAAATGTGAACAATGAGCATCTTAGATATCATATATATATATCATAAGTCAAACAGACTTATCCAAAAAACTTTGAAAAACATCTGTATATCAACCATCTTTCTTAGGAGGACTAGATGAAGTAGTCTCCTTAAGAAAGATTGCCAAATTCTTCTTGCTAAGCATGTTTTTGGCGAAGTACAAATCTTCAATAAGCTTCTTGTTGTCTTCTCTTAAATGGAGGTTCTTCTTGTACATGTTAATTAGTTGGCTTCTCTGTATCCTGATACTCTTCCTTAGCTTGGTGCATTCCTCGGCCAACTCACCCATTTGAGTAGTAAGGTGACTAATCAAAGTGGCATTCTTTTGCTTCAATACTAGATTTTTCTCCTTGAGGGTTTTGATTTCTGCCTCGATTGCAAGTAACTTATCCTTTTTTCTCTTAGATAACATGACTTCAGGAGATATATGCAGAGGTTTAGGAGGTGATTCCTTTAACTGGACAATGGCCTTAAGTGCTTCTTTTTCTAGAGGAGATACCTTCAACTTGGGTATCTTGGTTCTTGTCTTAATGAGTTCAATTTCCTGATGAAACTGCTCAACTATAGTAAGCTTATTCCCGGATGACCTTCTAGGGACATGTACTCCTATTTTAATTTCAATGATATTGATGTTACCATCAACCTCCATAGGTGAAGGTTCAATAGGGAGTTTTGACTATTTCTCAACAACAATTTTCTCCTGAGGTTCTTCAAGCAACTCGATCTTCCTTTGGGATGATCTCCTCAAAACTTGTGGACCAATATTGAATGGAACACTTTGAACATGATCATCAATTTTTACTGGAGGAAGTTCAATAGGATGATCAAGTTCTTCTTCAATGATGACCTCTTTGGCCTTACCTTTCCCTTTATTCCTCTTAGAAGTTCTAACATGTGGTGGATTTTGAGAAATAGGGGCTTGGGAATACTGTGGTACTTCAGCTGGGGAATCAGAAGGAGGTATAGTAGTCTTCTTCCTAGGGGTCTTAGACTTCGAAGAAGAATCATGAATATCAATATGGTAATTGGAAACAAACATGAAGGTAGGCCAAAATTTACATTCCTTTTTCAATTGCTGAGTGACTATCAGTTTGATTAAAGCTTGATGGAAGATTGATTTCTGAATTTTGTCAGGATTTCTTTGAGAAAGCACAATCATTCTTTGTAAACTTATAAAAATGAAATATGGTAGGTCGATTTCCCTCTTACCAGTGAAGTGAAGAAGCAACTTGAAATGATACTGTAAAACTCTACTATACCTCCCTTCACATGTAAAAAATCTCTGTATGATTAATTACAACTTGTCATAGGCATCCAAAATCCAATTTCTAGGTATACCCTTCACTATATTATCTCCTTGATGCTCTGGCTTTAACATGTCTTGAAACCAATCTTCTTTTTCCAATTTCTTGGCTTTAAACCAAATTTCCCCTGTTCTTGGTATCTTTGTGACTTGAACTATTAAATCCACTGTCAAATTTATCTCCACAGGGCCAACCTGATTTTTTCCATCCCTATAGTTCTTCACAAAATCTCGACTGACCTCCAAGTGATGGCCATCAAGTTTTTGGCAGTATCTCAGACATCCTAAACGTTTAAATGAGTCTATATGATCTGGATTTTGCTCAATCAAACTTGTATCAGTAGGCTCAAATTTGTACAAGGAACCAAACCTCCTCCTCGGAGTTGCATCCTTGGGAGCCATCTGCAAATAGTTAGCTTCCTATAGCACTTCTAAAAACAAAGAGTCAGTTTACAAAGAGAAAAATAGAAATGATTTCTTCTCATGCAAAGTCTCCTTAGGAAAACACAAATTTGATGACTGGCTGAGTGATTGGAGGGAGATTTAAAATCATGCTGAGGTGTTAGACTTGTCTATATTCCTCCTTGAAGTCATTTCTCCGAGTTATAAAGTGAAAACAATGTGACAAAGCCAAACTTGGGAGTTTTGAGCACGCCAAGTGATGAAATGATGATATGCGCTGATAACTCAGGAATTGTTAGCGCATTACATGTAAAATAGGCGCCAAGCGTTGCAAACTCGTACTGAATGAGTACTTTTGACCTTTCAAAGCTCAAAAAGTTAGAGATTTGGAAATGATGACTAATTATGACCATAACTGACTGTTAAGATCACATGTTACACTTGAAAATATCATGACTCGATCTTATATTTGATTTTGACACACTTAGACTTAGGTTATAAACTCTTCATGATCACTTAGTCATTAATAATGTAACAAGAATTAAATGATCAAAATCAAATGAGGGACCCACTTATTCGATTATTAAGGAAAAAGAAAGACTCAACCTATTACCTAAGACTTCAAATAAAAAAAATATTTATTTGGGAGATAACATACCCTACTGATTAGAAACTTGGTACACCTCGCAACTTCTCCAGTGATGCCAAAAACTTGTAAATCTCTGAGGTTCATGATGGTAGAGTTGAATAGATTAATGAACTCGGGCTTTGGCACAAAGTACAGGCCTCCCAACTCATCTAGAGAGAGACTCCAGAAGACATCAATGTTCATCTAAGCGAACAAAACTTTGTCTGTTAGGTCAAGGTTGAGAAGCTTGAATTGCTTGACCTTCCCTTTGAGATCACTCATGATCTCGATCCGAGGGTCACAGGGCTCATCTAGTACTGCATATTTTGAAACAAAACGTCTTCTCCCTGTAGCTCTCAGTATGGTGAGTCTGAACTATCAACAAATTCCACATGCGAAACAAGGATTGGGGATCATGACAGAGGGTCGAGGGATTACACAGGTTTGCTCACGACTCATAATTCAAAAATCTCTAATTTCTCTCTCGGAAACAATGCATCCTACACTGAATTCACATAATCTTATACCCAGGCTTAGCTGGAAAGTTTTGTAATAACTGCTATTCATCATTAACCCTATAGACACAACTTGGATATGAGTTGTGTGATTGGACCGATTAACGGGGTAAATCTATTGGATGATCTCGACATTTACTAGGAAAGTTGGTCACGGATGAGATTCATGGCTCTAATATCGATGGCATCTTCATGTATCATGACTTTATGGTTTAACATAATTCAGACGAGTTACTATAACGGTAATAAAAGGCTATGCTTGGAATGGGTTCGTGTGGCACATGGACTAGGATTCAATCCAGATTCGTTCTCCCTCCAACCACAAAGGGATCTCCATCATATTTAATGACTATCATTAATATCTTCGTGGCTCTTTTGATCCTACGTTGCTGAGTAACAAATTCTACATCAAATAACGCTTTAAACAGAAAAATGAACTACATGTTGCGGTGCAATAATGAACTCTTCGAGTTTATTAACTGAATTCACAAAAATTGCAAAAACTCAAATCTAACTATACATGCTCCTTAGGACTAGAGAAACAATCCTTTATCTCAGTTCTGAGACATACAGGGTTTCAAGTGAGTGCCATTCACCCATCCTAGCTGCAACATACCATCTAGTTGTGTGAGTCTGACTGCTCAAGAAGGTCGGATCTTCGTAACTATAAATGGTCCCAATCAATGCATGCCCAACTTGCCTGGATGTTTCTGGTACCGAATGTCATAAAGTAGGACCTTATCTCCTTTCACAAATGCTTTGGTATTAATGTGTCTGTCATGCCAAGATTTCTTCCTTTCTTTCTCAATTGATTGATGGAAGTCTGCTAAAAACCCGATCTCATCCATTTCTTGCAATTCCATGAGCCTCTGCACAACTGATTCACCCTCCGACATGTGTGTAATCTGTGCAATGTATAAACTTGGAGTAATGAATTATTCAGGTACCACAGACTCTTTCCCATAAACTAGATGAAATGGGGTGTACTTATGGACTTTCTTTGTGGTTGTCCTGTAAGCCCATAAAACTGCTAGGACTCTGTCATCCCAATCCTCCCTGTTTGCGCAACAAACCTTCATTAATCCTCTCTCCAGAATCTTGTTAAACGCCTCTATTGTCTCATTGTCTTGTGGATGGTAGGGGTTAATTTTATGATGTTGGATCAAGAACTATGTTGTAATATTTTCTATTATACTACTAATAAAATGGCCACCCTGATCATTGGTCAGACTCCTAGGACATTCAAACCAAGTGACAATACTTTAAAAAATGAACCTAGCAGTAGTATCAGTCAAACAATCCTGAACAATTGTTGCCTCAACCCAACGTGTAAGGTAATCAGTTACGGTAATAATATACCTAGCTTTTGAATGCTTAGCGGTGGGGTTGATTGGCCCAGTTAATTCAATCACCCATTTCTCAAATGCTTATAGAGGTCGAACTGGCTGAATAGGAAATTCATCTCATCATGATGGCTTACCCAATCTTTGAAAAACGTCACAAGATCTAGAATATGCCTTTGCATCCTTGATCGAATTCCTGGTCAAACTCCTGGAGTATGACAAGCCATTTGGAGTATTTTCCCCCTAGCAATTGACGTGTCAAAATGTGTTGCATAGGGTTGCAATGAGAAATCACTGTAGTTTTCCTTGAGAGAATATAATGCCGGAAGTGTTGAACAGCTTGAACGGCATCCAAGGCCAGTTTTTCAACATGTTGATACTTGATTTCTGTTGATGTGAGACTTCGACTGAAGTAATAAATAACATGTTCATCGTGCACATCATCCTCTTGGACGAGAACCATGCCAATGGTATACTCAGAGGCAGCAAGATAAAGAAAATAATCATGACTATAATCAGGAGGAAAGAGAAGTGGAGCTCGTATGAGGGACAACTTCAAAGCCTCGAAAGCATTGTTGGCCACGGTATCCCAGACGAAATCTGAATCTTTCTTTAGTAGCCGTGTAAAACCACGAGTAATCTCGGCGTAATTAGGGATGAAACGACGAAGAAAGTTTGCTTTCCCCTGCAAACTTTGCAACTGGCACAGTGTATAAGGAGGAGGGAGATTAAGAATCGCCTCAACCTTAAGAGGATCCACTCTGATCCCTTGATGTGAAACGATGAAACCTATAAGATGGCCGGATTCTACGCAAAAAATGCATTTATGAGGATTTAAACGAATACGATAGAACCGACAATGAATGAAAATGGCTCGGAGATGAGTGGGGTGATCGACTCAGCGTAAAGAATGAGCTGGTAAATCATCCAAATAGGGTTGAACGATATGTTTTATATCATGAAAAGCATAATACATAGCACGTTGAAACGTCGTGCCAGCATTCTTAAGACCGAAGGGGAGTTTCCTATAGGCAAAAGTACCCCAAGGACATATAAAAGCAGTTTTATGTTGTTCCTCGGGAGCGATGTTAATTTGATTATAGCCGAAGAAACCATCCATGAGAGAGAAGATTTCACAGCCGTCACAGTCATAGACAATCTAGTCGACGAAAGGGGTTGGAAAGTTGTCTTTTGGACAGGCTTTGTTAATATCCCTATAATCAACACATACATGAATACTGCCACCTTTCTTATCAATTGGAATAGGGTTGGAAACCCATTCTGTCAGAGCCACGGGATAAATAAAGCCGGCTTTGAGAAGTTTTTCAACCTCGAGCTTTATAGCCGCCGCTTTACGTGGGTGGAATAAATGAAGGCACTGTCGGACAGGTTTATCTCTAGGATATGTCTTTATCTCATGTACAATAATAGCAGGGTCGATACCGGGCATCTCTTTGTAGCTCCAGGCAAAGATGTCTCGAAATTATGTGAACAGAGATGTATACGTGACGATTTCAGCCGGAGAACACGAAGCTCCAATATGAACATTTTCAACTATCCCAGGTTTAATGGATATGTCAATGGGAATCATGGGAGAGATATTAATGAAGTTCCCTTCGGCAAACACATCATGTGTAGATCCGGGAACGGTCGATATGACAACAACGGTCGACGGAGGCGAAATCCATTGGTAGTTCTCAAGAGTGTGTTGTTCCAGAAAGAGTATGGAACGATGATGCCCATCGTCCCAAGGGGTGTCCTCCATGACGGACATGATCATCTTGTCAGTGGGAAAGATAACACGGAAAGGATCATGAGACAACTCATCAAGAGAGGAGGTAGAAGGTGTTGCCGATTGAATGGCCTGATATGCATACTCAACCGGACTTAATGACATGACGTCGCTGAAACGAGTGTGATCTCCAGGGTCAGGGATGATCCAAGGGTCACGTGACACAGGAAGGTCGTGAGGTACGGTGGATATCATATTGATAGAAGCAACGGACGGGCGTGGAACATCGGGCGGAGGAATGGGGAAAGTACCCATTAACGAGGAGTCCTTTAAAAGGCCTACACTGACATTCTCATAACCCGACGGGGTTTTAGCAATAAACGACACGTTGCCAGTACGAGTATCGGAATTGAAGAAGACAAGTTGGTCAACGGTAACAACCTTTCCTTGATGAGGAAAATGTACTACATGGAAAAGTGTTGACACAACAGTGCGCATAGAATCGATCCAGCTACGGCCAAGTAAAAGATTATAATCCAGGGGAGCGTCAAAGACTTCCACTTCAACTTGAACCGTCTTACCTTCTAGTGTAACGGGAAACGAAGGAAGAACACCGTAAGGCTTAAAACTAGAGCCATTGAAGGATTTCAGAGTATTTTGTGATTCATTTAAGGGAGGAGAGCCAATGGCTTTCCAACAAGCAAAATACATTACACAGGTTGAGGCACCCTCGTCGATAACAATTCGACAAATATTCTTGTCAGAGACAACAACTTGTATCTGAAACGCGAGTTGCGGGGGTAACAATGGAATGTGATCATCCAAGTCAAAGACTATTAAATTCATATCGGTTGGGTCAATTCCACCTATAGCTTTCAACAGTGCCTTCCGTTGTGCAGGACAATACTGAAGGACTTCAAGGGCTGACATCGCTGAAGGTGCCTGGGCCAGATCTTCCACAATACTGTAATTCTGGGCCACACGAGCATGAGAATTGAAAGCCGATTTTCTAACAACACCCTTAGGGGGTCACAAGACTGTATCAAGGCTCGGTCGTTCGAGATGAAGAGGACCGTTTGTAGGTGGATTCGGTGGAGAGGGTTGTACCAAAGCAGGAGGTAAATCGTCAACCTTCTCCTTAGATGGAGTATAATCTTTGGCTCTAGTCGTGAGTGCAACGTTATTTTTCTTAGAATCACCAATACACATCAAAACATATGATGTGGTAGAAGTAGATGGTTGGTCATGAATGACCAACTGAGCCTGTTGTTGAGACGGGAAGGGTTGGGACAAGACTGTCGGGGTAGATGGTTTGGACGTTCCTTGAAGGAACTTAGTGACCTCGGCACGTCGTGGACAATCCTTCGTGTAGTGATCGTCACCACAGATAAGGCAAGGGTAGCGGGGTTTGCGATTATCCCGATCTTCAACAGGGGTATCTTTAGGCTGCTCTGTTGGATTATTATTTTTTACCTCCTTATTCTTCCCTCTCCCTTTTTTCGATTTATTTTTACCGGTCGGGGTAGATTGAACGACATTCACCTCAGAAGTTTTACCGGTGGAAGTGGTAGGAGACGGAGTATTATGAACATTAGAAGAAGCAGACTTAGGATTGGTGTTTGAAATAGAATGTGATTGGTCTTGTGCAGTACCAATCACACCATCAGTTGCATGTGAGATAGCTGGAGTAGTTGAAGTGATGGAAGTACCAGGACGAGGTAACTCAGGTAATAAATCATAAAGTGTTCCCGTTTGCGAATAAACGAGATCAAGATATTGAACACGACTTATAGCCTGCTCTTTCGTGACAACGCCACCCATGGCAATGTCCTTACCAATTTCGTTCACAAAGGATTTTGTAAACCATTCGACCAGTAACTGATCAGGGAGTTCAAGTTTGATGAGACATCGTCTCCTTCTCCACTCATGGATATGATCAGATATATGAGTGCCTTTATTCTGTTTGAAGGAAGTCAAAATCTTAGTCCCAGTATCATACCGGATTGGTAACTGGTAATGCGTAAGGAAAGCCATAGCTAGGGTGTTGAAATTAGAGAAGAAACCTCGTGAAAATTCAATATACCACTTCGCAGCATAACCGATAAGGGTTCGTTGAAAAATACATAGACGAATAGAGTCATCCATCAATGAGTTGGATGAACACCATAGGTGAAAAGTCATAATGTGATTGTTCGGGTCCTCTCCCGCTTTGCCATCAAATTTAGGAATGTCTGATGGAAGCTTACCTGGAATAGCAGGCCATTGGGGAGAGTGACGAATAGGATCATTTAGAATCCTAGACAAATTTGGCAAATCCAAAGTAGCAATAAAAGGTAATTGTCGATTCACCTACGGGTACTGGTAACTTTGGGGTGGAAGCCCTGTTGGCAAACCAGTAGGACCGTACGCAGTCTGTCCATAGTGGGAAGATCCCGGCTGATTCGGTGGTGGTTGGAGAGGATAGTAACTCCAAGGATTGTAACCTTGAGTTTGATTAGGGACCTGAGTTTGAGCATTGTGACCTTGACCCCAAATAGGATTGGGTATACCTGGATATGGTTGACCTATAGTAGGGACAGTCTGTTTCCCCCCAGTCGTTTGAAGAAGATTTTGTAGCATCTGATTCCAATACTGGGCCAAAGCTGTAGGTATATTTTGTCCAAAAGGTGGGGTTGGTCCCCCTATCGTAGGTGGTGTTCCAATCGGAAGTTGTGTGTCAATCATAGGTTGTGTAGTAAGTGGATTGTGTCTGGTAAGAGGAAGTTGAGTGGTACCACCCTGTCCACCAACGGGAACCTGTAAGTTAGATGTAATGGACGGTACCGTGCCACTAGGATTAGGAATGCCAGAAGGAAATTGAGGGAGTGTCGGGATAAAACCAGGAAAAGGAAGACCACCTGGAGAACCAGATGGGGTTTGCGGAGGTGTTGGATTGGAAGCATTCAACAAAGCATTCAACACATGATAACCGGGTGGTAGTGTCGGGTTGACATCAGGCATTCACTGGGTATTGATAGGAGCAAGACCAACTGCAGTAATCCTGGTTGGGACACTCGTAGTATTCGCGAGATGGGCCATCTCATCATGGAGAAAAAAGTGATAAGTGGTATTCACCGGTACAGTCTCTGTCTCAGAAAACACCGGAGGGTTGATTTCGTAAACTGGAGGTGACTCGGTACCAAAAATGACCCTGCG
>ML795974.1:289539-316118 GCA_009831015.1 Picea engelmannii
ATATCATAACTGTCATATCTTTATTACTGGAAATATTCCATCACATCAGAGATATACAATGTGTTAAACAACTGCCTATGACAGCCATGGAACTTCATATCATTACTATATAAAATAGTGGAAATACAACATAATGCGCCATGTGCCTTGCCTTAGCACTCAAATATATCAAAGGCACAAGAATATATTCAAAATATCACAAGATTACAACAGGCTCAGAGTGAGCTTGAAACTCGTATCTAAGCTAATTCAAAACTCTCTTCAATATCTAGATAACCAATCCACTAACTAACTCTCCTTAAGAGCTTAGAGCTCCCTTTTATATATTTCATTGCTAGGGAGCGTTGTCTCTTTCTACTTTGCTCCACTCGCTTATTTGATCCAACTGCCTCACACACTTATAGTGTCTACCAATGCTCCACATAGACTCTTTGTATCAGGGGCAATATTAACTACCTAGCCAATTCATCTTCTGGCTGCCCCACGTCTTTGTATGTTGTTTTCAATAATCATTCAGAGAGATTTCTTGTTGATTCCTTTCTTGATTTTGATGGGAATCTTCTTGGTTTTCGGCACAACTGAAAAAAATCATACTGACACACACTTGGTAGTATTTACACTTGGTGCGCTACTGAAAAAACCCGTTCCAATGTGCACTCTATGGAATTCCACGTGCATTTCCTTAGGTTCACACAAAACTATGGAATGAGCGCACACAATTTTGTTTGTGCACGTGCACAAAATGGAACCCAAAATTTGGGTTCCAACAACCAACCATGTGTTGGAGCCCTGGAGGGAAGTGGGATATCCCAAGGGACTACGTGGTAGAGAAGGGGATCCCATTCCTTGGGCTATGTAGGTTAAGGGGAAAGAGAGATAATGGATTGTAATTGTTGTTGGAGTTAGAAACCTAGGTTTTGGGCCATTGTGTTTGGAAAATGGACAACCAAGAGGGAAAAACCTCCTCGTGCACTCGTAGCCTCAACTTGTGAGTGACTTGTTGTTGAGAGTAATGGAACAACAAGCCTACATTCAAGATGAATGCCCTTCATATGCAACTAGTCGGTTATTCTATTAACAAATAAGTGTTTTTTTCTATTTATTATGTTTATTTTCATTGTGTAAATGTTTATGGAATGTTGTGTTTGTTGTATGGTTTCCTTCACGATATTTTAATATGTTGTTAGATGAATGAGAAATTTTGGGCCTGCTGCCTTTGCTAATTTTTATTTGTATTAGAGCATTTAATTTAATTTAATTGGTTAGGTATTTTACAGTCCAATTCAATTAAATCTACTGGTACTACACCAATGTAAGATGTCAATACCCATTAAATATGCAACCATGTCTCTTTCAAATATTGAATGTAGATAAGATACCTATCTCCACCAACGTCACCTCTTCAGAGTGCTTCACTATATAAATACTAGGAATATTAGACTGCAAAGTATTTGGAATGGTAGATTCATTTTTTATTACATCACTAAAAGACATGGATTTTGAAGTTGAAGACTCCACAATTCCCTCCACTCCTCCCCATAATCACAACACCAAAGTAAGCGTTGGGTTTTTAACTATGTTGTAATCATACAAATAGGTTAGGTCCTCAAGAGATTTATTCCCCAAAATTAAATTTTGTTGATTTACAAGAATCTTTTCTGATGATAACTGTGATTTTTGTTTGATATCCAACACATAATTTATAGAAGACAACAACAAAATTAAGGACTTTAAGAAAAGAGTCTTTATCATTATTTGAAATTTTACCATGGCATCTGGCACTGCATTTGACATTTTACAAATTTTTACTAATATTATGGGTATTTTATTAAATGTATCACATTAACATTTTGGTTATTTTGATAAAGGACCTATATTTGCAGGTAGTTGTTTTCGAATTTGATCCTCTTATAATGATTATAACTCCACATTCATCTTTATAAATCGATTTTTTACCAATTATATAGGTACCTTGTTGAACACCTTATTTGTGTTTTTATATTTATATGAACTTTCGATTTCTTATTGGTTATCGTTTATAGTTGTGATTGTTTTAACCACACATGATAACAAATAACTTCTCTTGAACTCTTGCATTTTCTAGATATTTTGATTTCAATTTACTTAATTTTAATTAAGAGCTTCTCTAACGTTCTGAAAGAAGAACAATAACATCTTGTAATTAGATATTTTGATTTCAAATTATTTAAACATAATTTTAATTAAGAGCTTCTCTAATGTAAATGATTTAAATTTACTTAATTTCAATTAAAAGCTTCTCTAACGTTCTAAAGAAGAACAATAACATCTTGTAAGGTGGGAGACTTTCCCTTCTTACTAAAGGCATCAAGATAAATCTTTATTTTGTTAATTTGATATACTTCACATTTTTTTAGTTGATTTCTTTTGTTATACAATATATCTTATAGAGAACCAAAAAACATGTTATCTTGTTAAAGTGGAAAAAGTGTTTGAGAAGTATCAATCGAGAATTTTAAATATAATGTTTAGTTAGTTTAGTTAAAATAATATTAAATGGGAAATAATAAATAAACAAATGAGCATTTTCCACATCTATATCTGTCATTAGAACAAAAGATCTTTATTTTTACTTCAAACAAAGGGAAGGAGGCCCAAAAGACCTTCTATGCTGATTTCTTCTTTTATTCCAATACTACATGGAAGGGGAAATAAAAAATTAAAAGATTTGTGATGTAGGGGTTAGAGTGAAGTTAAAAAATTGAAAGATTTGTGATGTAGTTGTTAGAGTGAAGTTGTGATGTAGTGGTTAGAGCGAAGTTAAAAAATTTAAAGATTTGTGATGTAGTTGTTAGAGTGAACTATTGCACCATCACATAAGTAGTCCAATTTCCACTATAAGGGAGGAGGAAATGAATAGGATTTCCACACATTTTTTGAAGACAACTAGGAACCAAAATAGGAATACTAAAAGGAAAAGAGTAAACCACTAAATTACTTGTTTAAATATTGTTTAATATTTTCACCAATGGTTGGGTTAATTTTATGGATACTTAACTTAAGTTTCAAAGGGTTTCAATTTCTAGAATTTGATGCAAGAAAGGAAAATTAACTAGGAATAAAAGAAACAAAAGTAAAATATAAAAGGGAAAGAGAAAGAGATGAAAATAACACCGTTGTCGTGGGGTCCCCATCCCATGCACTGCTAGTCATGAGACGGATATCCACAAAACTAACCATTACTTATGTCCTCAAGGGACATTTCACCATAATCTCAAGAAATAATACCTCCCATGGAGGCCCATAATTAATTAAATGCATGCACAGTGCAAAAAAATAAAATGTGGCAAAATATACAAGAATTGAATAATAAGAATTCATGGTAACAAATTCCCTTGTTCTTAATTAATCACATTCACACACAACCTATGCAAAACACATTTATTTCCTTAACCATAAATAACATTTAGTTGTAGACTCATATATAAAGACAAAACATTTTTATTTTCACATAAGATAGTCCAAGAAATTGGTTGCATGTGATCAATTTTCCACCCAATGATGGGAATCCAATGTAGATTCCACCCCAAGTCGAGCTATGAGGCCACAAAGATGAAGAAACCATGCTACAAGTTTCTATCTCACTCAACCCAACCTAATTTCTATTATGTCTCAAATTTGCTCATTATGGAGCACTCTATCCATCTCATCTAGCCATCAAACAACAATAGCACTCTCTTCCACTTCTCTACACAACACAAGAAAGATATTCCTTTCTCTTCTCAATAGTCCCTTTGGGGCATTCTTGTCTTCTACTTCTCTTTGGTGTAGGCAGAAAGAGTCCAATATGTTGAATGCTTTCTAGGAATAGCCCGGAAGATTAAAAGTTGGCTCTCAAGAGGCCAACAAATAACAATAACTAGTGGGTGAAGGTTTCCTAAATTTCCTAGCCTTTGTTCTTACCTACAACCACCTATCTCTTATCCAAGGTCTTCAAATTCCTCCATAGTGCTAAATTTGTCAATTTCCACATTGGTTTCTAATTATCAATGGAGAATAGAGCATGAAAAGTGTAGAGAAACCACATGAGAATGTTACAATGAATGACAATGAGAGAGTTGAGTGAATGATGTATGATTTTTCTTCTAACGGGAGAATGAAGTACTCTTACATTTCACCATAGTGATGGTACTCATGCTCTAATAAGTACATGAGTAGACTTCCCCACCAACCTCTACATGCATTTGTTTATTGGATATATAATTCAATTGAGTTAGATGGATTCATTTAAATCATGTAATGGAAAATACATGAGTTCATAGGATAACACATGACAATGAATGATTATTTCTCATAGGCCTCCTTCCCCCTTCTCCTCTAATGGAATCATAATCCCTCTCATTCTCTCCACAACCATCTTGGAGCATTATATATTATACACCATCATTAATATTAACAAGCTTTAGTTCATTGTGGCATGTCTACCACACAGTTCATAAAATTATGTTTACATCATCTACATGCCCAACCATCACTAGTTGAGCATTAGCCTCAATCTCAACACTAGGAAACCATACAAGACATTTACATCATTTATACTGCATTTGTTTAAGCTCACATGACTTGAATCTCATCATTATAACCAAACATTACAAATTATACATAATCTAATCCAATATACCCCAAGGGTTAAAACAAGGGTATTTCATTTCCGTTCCCATTGGAAGAGCATAGAGCTTGGTGTAGATTGAGATAAAAAAAGGTCGTGCCTCAGTCATGGCAAGCTCCGACTCCCATGTAGCCTTATTGGGACCAAAGTGATTACATTACATATTTACCTGTCCAATGGCCTAGTTCTAAAGTAATATTACTTTCTCGTCGAGGATATACAATATCTCTATTTGGAACTCTCCCCCTAGTTCCCCTTAGATCACATCCCAATCAATCACATGGTTAGGATCATGTACATATTTATTAGGCAAAGAAACATGGAAAACATTGTGGCCTATAATGTTAGCAAACAATGCAAGTCTATATGCAATTGGCCTTATCCTATTAAGGACTTCGAATGGCTCAGAATATCTAAGTTCTAGATTGGTAGAATTTTCAAGCTTCAAGGATATCTTCCTTGGCCTCACTCTAATAAATACATGATCCCAACACCGAATTCTCTATGCACTCTATTATGCTCTGCCTTAGTTTTATGATTATCTTGGGTTGTCATGAAGTTCTGTTTGATTTTAGTAATTTCTTGCTCCATTTCCTTGGTCCAAGCACAATTATGTTTATTGTATTGTCCCAACTCATTGAAGTACTACATTTGTTTTACATATAAAGCCTTAAACATACTCATTTTTAACGAGACATGATGGCCATTGTTATATGAAAACTCAACTAGATGTAAATAATCTTCCCACTTGGACAATTTATTCATCACATACATGTGAAGAATTATTCAATCACTTGATTCACTCTTTCAGTCTACTCATATGTTCATGGATGACAGGTAGTACTAAAATTAATCTTGGTTCCGAGTCTTGAAAAAAACTCTCCTAAAAAATAGAAGTAATTGTATATCCCTATCAGATACAATTACCTTGGGTACTCCATGAAATCTAAAACTTTATTTCATGAATATTTTTGTAATGTCACTAGCATTATGGGTATATATAAAAGGAATGAGTCAATTGGGTGTAGCTCAAGTGGTTGTGAGGAAAAAATTGTTACCCACCCCACCTGAGTTCAAATCCCACTTCATGGCATGTTTTCTCTTAGTGAGATGATTGTTTATAAGCTATATATGATCTATTCATGAGTTTTTGACCTAGCCTTGTGCCTTGAAGAATCTAGGGTTTACCCTAGGTACCATCCTAAGAATGAGGATAAGTGCTTGGGAGTTTTTCCACAGGATATATTACTTGGAAAAAAAATAGGAATAAAATGAGTTGCCTTGGTCAATTTATCTACTCCAACCATGATAGAATCATGTCACCTTCCTATTCTTGACAATTCGATAATAAATTCCATAGTTATTATCTCTGGTTTTCATTCTAGAGGTGGTAAATATTGCAACAAATATAGTTGATGCATATGCTCAGTCTTAACTTGTTGACATTCCATAGTTTTGGAGATGTATTTGACAACAACTTTCTTTATCTCAAGCCAAAAATATATCTTCCTTGCTATAATAATTTTTTTTAGGTAGACTAAATGGCCAAAATATGGCATCTTGTGGATTTCATCCATGATAGTTCTTCTCAACTATGGAGAGTTTGGAATAATCATTATATATTTTTAAAATAACAAACCCATCATCATGCATATGATATCCTTCATACCTCTTTCCATTTCTCTTGATGCAATCCATCTTTCACTTGCATATAGTGTTCGTTTTCAACAAGGGAATCAATAACTCTCTTATTCAAATCTGATTTGCAAATGCTAACAACTACTACACACACCTTCCTGGTAAGTGCATCAACATATTTGTTTTCTTTTCCTTTTATGTGTTTGATCTCAAAATAAAACTCAGAGAAATTCGAACCACCTTGTTTGCCTAGAATTTAGGTTTGGCTAATCAAATAAATACTTCAAGATATTATGATCATTTCTAAGATCACATATTTTTCCCATTAAGTAGTGCCTCCATGATTTTAGAGCATGCACTACTACAACAAATTCCAAGTCACGTGTGAAATAATTTTCTCATGTCCCTTCAACGTATGTGACTCATAACATACTACATATTTAACTTGCATGAGAGCTCCACCAATTCGTTCAATGCATGCATTAGTGCACATAACAAAAATTTTGTATGGGTCTACAATTTTTAGAATTGGGGCACTTGTGAGAAGATTTTTAACAACTGCAATATTTTCTCACAATCCTGGGACCATTCAAACTTCTTCCCTTTTGTTTGCAAATAAGTAATTGGGTATGAAATTCTTGAAAACCCCTCAATAAATCTCCAGTAATAACCAACAAGACATATGAAGGATTTCATGTCCATTACATTTTTTAGAGTGGGCCAATTCATTATGGCCTCAATCTTTTCTAGATTCACAATTATTCATTCATCTGAAATAATATGGCCCAAATAATGAATTTGTTTATGATAAAAATCACACTTGCTTAGTTTTTCATACAACGTATGCTCTCTTAGCACTTGAAAAACCATCCTAAAGTGATTATGATGTTTTTCTTCATTCTTATAATAAATTAGTATATCATCCAAAAAACAAGCACAAACTTGTCTAGGTATTTACTAAAAACACTATTCATGAGGCACATGAATGTCATTGGTGCATTTGGTAGACCAAATGACACCACCACAAACTCATAATTGTCATATGTCATTCTGAAGTTTCTCTTATGGATATATCCTTCCTTGATTTTCTTTACGTACCAACACCTTGATAATGGTAAAAAATCAATGAATAACAATGCACTTTGAGGGGGAATCCTCCTTTTACAATATATTTAATGTCCAAGATGATATGAGATGATCCTAAGACTAGGTCTCCTTGGTATATATAGGAGAAAAAGGTACAATTACAATGAAATGGTATAATAAAGGGTTCTAGACTACATACAAATATAGCACTAGAAATGTGATAATTCAATATCTATGGCTTAATAAGGGGTTTTATACTTAACATGGGCTTTGTCTAATGCTTAACATGCCCCTCCCCTTCAGACATGTGTTGTCCTCAACACTTGACTAACTATGGGTGTTTCTACATGAAGAACTCATCTTCCCATATCACCTCTTCCACTGGTAGGTTCTTCCATTTGACTAGGTACTCAGTAATTTCTTGATTTCACGTTTGCTTAATCCTTGTTTCAAGGATTATTTATGGTTCTTGTATGATTTTCATTTCTTCATTAATCTTTGGTAAAATATTTTGTACTGGTATCTCATCACTGATTTCCTTCTTTAAGCAAGAAACATGGAAGATTGGATGTACATGTGAAGATGGATCATGCTGAATGAGGAATGCATTGATAGAATAATCAAATGAATCTATCTCCATATCAATGGATGTTGTAGGTTTGGCAGAGTGAGGATTGGTGTCGAGCAGAGGTGGCATTTCATATCCTTGAATTATTTCTATTGTGACTCAGACTAGGAAAACTTGGCTTTATCTCCACCCTTGCTCACTTGGCTTAAGGGCCAAGCAATACGAGAGAACCCAAACATGAACCTACGGTAGAAGTTGGTAAGGACGAATAAGTCGCATAGCTCTGTTAGATTTGTTAGTTCAGGAAAATAAAAAATGACTTGGATCTTGGATGGGTCCACATGCACCCCATGTTCATCCATGATATATCCTAAATACTGAATTCTTTGCATGCCAAATGAGCATTTCTCTAGATTGGCATATAACTGGTGTTGTCATAGTGTGCTCAGGATGTTTTGAATGTGTTGAAAATGTTCTACTGAAGATGAGGATGTTGTCCAAATATACGACCACAAAACAATTTTTGAATGGATGCAATATATTATCCACCATCCTTATGAATGTTTCCAAAGAATTAGTGAAGCCAAAAGGCATGACCAACCACTCAAAAAGGACTTCTTTAGATTTGAAGGCGGTCTTCCATACATTAGTTTGTTCAATTGGGACCTGCTGGTAGCTTGACTTCAGATCAATCTTGCTAAAAAAATTGACACTCTTAAGCTAATGAAGAAGATATTCAATCTGAGGGATCGAGTATTGGTTAATAATGATGATTTTGTTTGGGGCTTTATAATCAATACAAAGTTTCCATGTCCCTTCCTTATTCTGCACCATAATGATTAGTCTCCCACAAGGTGAGGAGTTTGGTCGAATGTGGCCCTTTTGGATGAGCTCATGAATTTGATGTTTTATTTCCTCATTCTCCCGAAGAGATCATCTATATATCGGGCCATTAGGAAAAGGAGCACCAAGTGTCAATTCAATTGAATGTTTGACCTAGAAGTGTAAAAGCACCCTCATAGGGGAAACAAACATATCTTTGTATTCCTCTACAATCTTGTCCAACTTATTTTTTTGTGTAGAGAGGACTTGTACTAAGATGGTGGTGATCAAAAGGACCCTCCATTCACCTCTCGACTGAACCATGAAGAGGAAAAAATTGTTGGTTTGAGAGATTACCTTTTTTCATTTCTTTGTCGAGATCAAGGAAACCATAATGGTTGATACTACCTATGGTACTCTGTAGAGTTGTCCTCCAAAATTAATAATGAAAATACAAGGCATAGACTCATAAATGGCATGAAATTTCCACATATAGGGTTATCCTAAAATAAAATCACAAAATTCAAGTAGGGAAACATCACAATGGTAGCACTCAGTTCTATGCCAATTATTTGATTTCCTTTATCTTTCTCTGAATCAGAGTCTGAGCTAGAGCCAATTCTTTAACTTTCAACTTGACCAACAATGATTTTTTTGAGTGGCATTCAATAGTGTTATGCTAGGGTATTTTTTGGAACTTAGACCACTTTCCAGTGTCCTTCTTCGATTTCCTATTACTCTTATTTGATTGCGGATTGGATTGGTTTTCTTGAGGTTGAATATCCTTAATTTTTCCTTTTTTTCTATGAATTGAGGCCACCTTTATCATTCTTTTGTTGTGGCATATTTTCAAACCTAAACTCCCACTTATTCCTCTACTTGAGTTTTTTCTTAATTTTGATAGCATATCAATAAGCATATCCTAGTGAGGAGATGTCCAAGAAATCCATCTCTGTTTGGATATACTTGTGTAGGCCATTGTGTTACTTCAAAACCAGGTTCCAATCGAAGAATTTGATACCCATATTTGAGCACAATTTATAGAAGATATTGGTGTACTCTAGCACTGTCTAGTCTCTCTCCTGATGTAGAGTTATCCATCTCATGTACAAGTCATCATAGTTTCTGACATGGTAGAACTACTCCTTAAGGGAATCAACAAAATCCATCCAAGTGGGTTCTATCCTAAATTTTTTAGACTCATCTCTATCATCGTTATCCCAATAAATTTCCCACCAATCTTTGAAATGGAGAAGGGCCTTAAGGAGTGAAAAAGTGATCTTTTTGATGTATGATATTTTTTGAACAGAGTAATAACCCCCTAATGGATTTAACCATTTCTATAAAGAATATAAATCTATCCTTCCTTCAAATAAATAAATGTCAAAGTTAACATGTACCTTGAACAGTGTCACACCTTTGAAATGGTTTCTTATTAAATATGTCTCAACCATTGTTGAAATTTGTCAAAGTATCTAGGTGAAATTTTCCATCATCTCGTTCCTCTATCAGACGAGGGATTCCTCAAGCAAAAAATTGATAGGATATTATTCTTCACCATACCTCCTGTCATCTGCCACAAGAGGATACTTGGGACGAGAAGAGAAATCTTCCCTAAGTGAAATTATCTCAAGACCCAACTCTCTATACATTGACCTCATCAAGGACATGCACTGAGAAACAATAAATAGAAGATTGCTCTAATACCGCCGATATGGATTGTATAGAGAATGAAATGAAAGGAGAGAATATGAATGGAAGAATACACTTAGAAATATTGCAGAGAGCATAACAATATAGTGAAACCCAAGTTCTATTAACAAATGAAATAGGAAAAGACTATAAAATGAAAAGAAATACAAGATATCTAGAATGGTGGTAGCTTATCTCTGAAGAGAGAGGTGTCGTCTATGATCATTTGAAAGAAGCCATTAAAATAGGATGAAATTTCATTTTTAACATAAATTACTAAACCCCAAGAGGAAAAAACCCTAAATATAGAAGACCCTAACTCTAGGAGATGAAGCGCCAAAAATTATTGCAGACCCCGAGCTGGCTAGTTGATATGTCAACTTCCCAGGGGTGCAAGTTTTGAATACGATATGCATTTGGGGTGCACAATAACTTGTTGGAAATATCTAACTAAGAACCACAATTATTGGAAGGCCATGGCCACCGTAGGCCCTTAAATGGCCAAAAAACATAATTTAAGGCCTCAAAACGACTCTGGAAGTTTAGGACCTGAAAAAATTGTAGATTAAAAAACTGCTAATATGGAGAACTATGTTGAGTCAGTGGAATAGGTGGGTGAACACTGATTTTAACTTGAATCAACTAGGATAGTTATAATAGTTGAATATGAATCCCTTGAGCATTGCTTGCCCGATTCTAAGTTTCCTCCACACTCTGCTCACGGTCGATTGAGTTCCGTGGCAGAGTTCGATTGCGTTTGTTTTCACTCATCTCATTTATACATCATTGTTATGATTTGACACTCTAGGTATGTTCATGAACTCTATAATTTCAAGTTTGATTGAATGCTACCTCTACTTTAGAAAATTAGACTACCTGGATATTGTAGATGTTCTTGTGAAAAATAAATGCACGGTTCTCATTTCTCTCAAACTCATTTTCAATTTTGTATGCGAATATTATCTCAAACTAATAATACATTATAGAATTTTATATAATGTTGTAATTAGGAATGTTTTTATGAATAAATGAGAGTTGTCTTTTACTCTGTTACCATTCTATTTATTTTCCAAGTAAAATGAATCCAGCGAGGACACTTGCTAGAACATCTAGAAAATCCCCTA
The DNA here is from genome assembly GCA_009831015.1 of Picea engelmannii. NCBI lineage: Eukaryota > Viridiplantae > Streptophyta > Pinopsida > Pinales > Pinaceae > Picea > Picea engelmannii. Next base: position 301,118 of record ML795974.1, read on the forward strand.
AGGGGAAGAAACCCACAAAACCAACATAAAATTCCTAGAAAACACCTGGTGAAATTAATACGTCCTTATAAGAACATGTACCTATGATACAAATACCCACATGAGAGGAAAATCAACCAAGTCCTATGTTCAAAGACACCAAGTTCATCATAGGTGCTCAGACTCCTTTCCTGGGATGGGGTGGCGTATATATAATATTTCTTACCAAATAATATCCTGATATAATCCCTCATAGTGACCCAAAGATAAGGGAAGTATATGATAGGGTTTTCATTAACATAAAAAAATATCACTTGTATTTTGTTGCAACAAGGACACCAATCATGCATTGTGCTAAGGCTATTGATTGGATTATTTCTCATGCCAACACATAAGACAATATTTTAGGGACCTAACCTTCCTAACCCCTCACACAGGTAGAATAATATATTTTCTATGTAATAAGGATGACATTAGTACATAAATCCTATATATTAATGTGAACAAGTCTAATGTAAGAAGACTTAATAGAATTTTTCACTTCTAGAAAGATATTCCTCTAGAATTTGTTTTGAAGATAGAATTAATATAAATATTAGTAGAAGGCATGAGAAAGCCTTGTCTTAAGAATTATTTGTAATAGATCTCTTCTCTACTGGAGGTTGCCCCCTCAAAGAGGCAAGTGAAATTGGCTTTCTATCAATAAAGGTATCATTGTTGGTGTTATTATTCTCTATGTTTTGTTGTTCCACTGGAATTTGTCATAATATTTTTGTTTCTACTTTATATAATACATTTGGTACCTTACAAGTAGTATTAGAGAACTTTCCTCTATAGAAATTGTGGGAATTTTTTTTCTAGGGTAGAGACATGTATTGTTGGCGTATTTAAAGCACAAAGATATGTCGTTCGGTGGGTAAAACATTGCATGGGGAAGAATACCCACATGAAATATAGATGGATTCATGGGTTACTCAAAACAAACGTTTCACCTTGTTGGAAACCTATGTAACCCCTATTGGTACCCCTTCGAGTAGTAATGCATTAGACAACACCTGTACACGACCATCACTCCCATGTACCATCATGTATATAGGGAGTCCCCCGGGTCTCCTAAAACTAGCTATAAATCAATGTATCAACCGTCTGACTGCTATAGTGGCACTGAGAACATCACTCGGGAAGACCATTGTCTACTACCTGGGTAATCGGGTAGTATGACTAAGGGTACGATCGATCCTCAGTTGGTTCCTTGAGATATTGGGTCGAATACTACTATTCAAACCCGTACGCATATTATAGAGCTATAATATAGGGAAAACCCTTGTGTGTAGGAACCCTAGAAACCCCAACCCTTGGGAACAAAATATAAAAGAACACAAACATAAGGGAACTTTTACAGTACAACCCTACCTCCTACATCCAGGTTGTGAAATTCCTAGACAATTTTCTTTGTTAACAATGTTGGCATTCTGTCACCACAATATTCTTCAGGCCAAAGTATAACTTTGTAGGAGTAAAAAAAACGTGTATAGTGTTCCTGTTGACACCCTTATTCAGGACCAATCCAATTCTTTTCCTCTACTCACTATCATTGCAGTGGTACCTATAACTTCCAAGCCTTTTTTTTCCATGGACGCACCCACCCTTCTTAACACCCTTATTTTCCAACCACCTGATTTAATTCTTCTCTTTTCCTTGATCGTAGTGGTATATATCACTTATAACCCTTTTTTGTGGGGACCCTCCTGCCCACTTCTTTCTTGCTTAATTCCCAAATGGCCACAAATTGAAACCATGAAATACTTAACTTGCAAGCTGACAACCAACATAACAAACATAACATCCATAACATGACTTATGAAATTTCTACCGTCAATACCAAAGTTGAGAACCTCATTGCCCAAGTTAAGGGTGAATTTTCCTCCATAAATGGTTGATTTGAATCCATCCAATCCACTCTTAACCAATTGATGAACCAATACCAAGGCGCTACCTCCTCTGAATAACCTTCACACTTAGAAAGCACTGACTCCTCCCATACTATGGTATTTCATTCCAACTCCCTTCATCATGACCTTCGTCTTCCCATAGTTGAGGTGAAAACATTTGATGGCCCAGATCTCATGGGATGGGAGACTCAAATGGAGCATTATTTCCCCTTGCACGAAATTATTGATGATTTGGCCAAACTTTGTTACGGTGTCCTCTATTTAGATCTTGAACGTTGGAAATGGTGGCAATGGCATAAAAATTCATGCTAAGCATATGTTTCTTGGACACAATTTTTTCTTGATCTTTATGCACACTTTGACACCAAAATTGATCCAGATGGATGTCTGTGGCCTCCCACCTATTCCAACTAGCTCATTTTGGCAGTTTTCCAGTTCGACAGTTTTTTCCTAGTTTTTGGGTCCTTGACATCTGAGGCCCTAAACAAATTTTTTAGGGCTCACCACAATATAATTTTAGAAAAAATTAGAGTCTGACGACATCATGTGTAGTCCTCAGATAAACCTTTCCAACAGGCTATTGTGCATCTAAAATGGAGATCATATGCAAAAGTTACAACCCTGAGAAGTTGATGTACTAACTTACCCAAATGTGGCCCACATGACTTTTGGCGCTTCATCTCCTAGGGATAGGTTTTTGGATGTCTAGAGTTTTTGATATTCCTGTTTATTATAAAAAGGCCTTGAGAGCCTCATTGTAATCATATTGTTGCGAATGAGCGTATCCGTCACATCTCTTCTCAAAGATAAGACGCCACCATTCTAGCAAGCTTGTTTTCCGCTGCATTTTACAGTTTCAACTTATTTCCTTATTGAATAGAAACCGATTTTACTATATATTTGTTATTCTGTGTTAAGCATATTTTGATAATGATTTATATTCATTTCATTATGCTCATAAAATATAGATCAGTGGTATCAGAGCAGTTTGATCCTTGTCGTTCTTAATGCATGTCCCCAATGAGGTCAGGGTACAAAGAATTAGGTCTTGAGCTTGTTTATCTTGAGGAAAAAAATCTCTCGCAAGCCCAAGAGACCTCTCATGGAGGGAGAAAATAAAGATGATGGGACAAGAGATCCCTTCAAAAATTTTCTCGAGGAAGCCCTCACGTAATAGAGGAACAAGATGATGGATAATTTTGTGCAAATCCTTCGGTGGCTACCAACAGGCGACACATCTTCCTCAAACAGAGACGCCATCCCCTTCAAGGTACAAATCAACTTCGATATTCCTATATTTGAAGGTTAGATAGACACAGATGTTGTAGACAAATGGTTGAATCTTCTAGAAGGGTATTTCTCTGTCCATAACTTCTCGAATAGAGAAAAGATTACTTTTGCGCTCCTCAAAGCCATTCCCCATGACAAAGATTGGTGGGAAACTTTCTGTGAGCATAAGGAAACAAAGGAACCCTCATTATTTACAGTCACGGTCACCTAGGAGTCCTTCAGGGATGCTATTAAGGAACAATACTACCCTATTGGAAGTTATGATGACCTGTATACAAAATGGACCACATTGTGGAAGAAAAGAGACCAAGCAGTGCTCAAGTTCACAAATATCTTCCATACCTTTCCCACCAAGCTGGGTATCAAATATTCTGAGTGATATCTAGTGCTCAAGTATTGAGGCGGTCTACATAAATACATCTAGGCCAAAATGGAGTTTCTGGACATCTCATCCTTGGGCGCGACCTACTGATATGACATCAAAATCGAGCAGAAGCTCAAACAAAAGACACGACAAATTTGGCCTGGGAACCCCTCACAACAAAATCCAGGAAAGGGTGGCCCCAACCTGTAGAAAAAAAGACAAAGTGAAGAAAGACCACCTCAGGAAAACCATTCCAGGCCATAAGCAAAGGACACCAAAAATACAAAGAAATATATTAGGAAGTGGTGAAACTTCCATAAGATTCCCTGACATAACACTGTTGATTGCCGCTCAAAGTTGTCATTGGTGGCTAAGGTGAAAGCTTCTGAATCAGATGCAGGTTCCGACTCTGAGTTAGACCAGAAAGGGGGATATGGATCATTGATGCAGAACCTAGTGCTACCATTGGTACCACTAATCTCCAACCCAGTGAATCAGATGAGCCAGAGGAAGGTGAGCGTCTTTTTCATTCATAGATGTGGTTGAAGGGTACCCCGCTACACTTCATCGTTGATAGCAGAAATTAGAAGAACCTCATCTCAACATAGGTTGTCAAGTGACTCACCTTGTCGACAACGCCACACCCACAACCCTACACCATTGGATGGCTCTGCCAAGGAAGCGCATCCACGTCAACCAACAATTCTGCCTGTCACACGACATCAAGCCCTTCAAAGAAGAGGTATTGTGTGATGTTTCCCCTCTCAAAGTTTGTAATATTATTTTGGGCCAATCATATTTATGGAAACACCATGCTGTATATGATCCCATGCCTCACAGTTTTATTATTACTTTGAACAAGAAATTGTACAGGATACCAGAGGCAGTCCCACCTAGTGTTATTTCCTTGATTTCTGCTAAGCAATGCATGAAGGTCATCTCTCAGACGGGGAAGTTTTTATTCTGCGTGATTCTCTCTTAGAATGAGCGAAAGATCGTAGCAACATCCAGGGTCTCCGCAACTGACCTCTCCACATAGTAGAAGCAAGTGGATAAGTTTGTGGAAGCATAGTTGGATATCTTCTCCTCACCTAACATGGTACCTTTGCACTGTCAGGTCAATCACCCCATCGATCTGACCCCCAATGCACTGTTGCCCAAAGAACCAATCTACCACCGCTCTCTATTAGAGAATGAGGAGATCAAGCGATAGATCTAAGAACTGCTCCACAAGGGAAAAATCCATCCCAACTCATTACTTTGTGGGAGCCTAATCGTGCTGGTACATAAGAAAGATGGAACCTGGTGACTCTGCATTCATTAACGGGCCCTGAATAAAATCAAAGTCAGAAACCAACAACCGATTCCCAATCGACGACCTCCTTGATCAGCTCACAGGGGCCAAATACTTTAGTAAGATTGATATGAAGTTTGGATACCACCAGGTCCTTATAGAACAAACAGATGTATGAATACTTCCTTCAAGTCAAAGGAAGGTCTTTTTGAATGGATGGTCATGCCCTTTGGCTTGAAAAATGATCCAACCACTTTCATGAGGATGATGGGAGATATCCTGCAACCATTCACCAATACTTTTGTAGTGGTGTATCTAGATGACATTCTCATTTACAACAAGACTTGGGTAGAACACTTGCAACATATTCAACAGGTTCTACACACCCTATGGCAGCACAAGCTATACACCAACTTTGAAAAATGCTCCTTCGGCATGGACAGGGTCCATTACCTGCTCTACATAATTGATCAACATGGTGTACATGTGGATCCATCCAAGATCCAAGTCATTCGTGACTAGCCAGCCCTAACCACACTCATTGAGCTTCAAAGCTTCTTGGGCCTTGCCAATTTCTACAACACGTTCATGTTGGGATTCTCCCATATTGCATGGGCCCTTAGCCAAGTAACCAGGGGTGGTGGTAAGGAGAAATTTTTGTGGGGCCGGTCCCAACAAAAAGAGTTCGATGATTTGAAGCATCRCTTGTGCTCAGCCCCAGTACTTTCACTAMTGGACCTKCAATAGCCCTTTGAGATCAAGACATATGCTTCATACTATGTTGTGGGCACCTTTCTCACTCATTACGACCACCCCATGTCCTATCATAGTGAGACAATATTAGATGTTGTTCGTAAGTACCCTACTTATGACAAAGAAATGTACTCCATTTTGAAAGCCTGTCGCCAATGGAGACATTACATTCTTGGGAAGGAGACAGTCATCCACACTGATCATAAGCCACTATAGTTCATGCAAACACAAGGAAAATTGCAGAATGATTGCCATCATAAGTGGTCCACATAATTGCAACAATTCCACCTCAACATCAAGTATAAAACATGAAGCACCAACCACATTGTTGATTGCCTGAACAAACCTCTAGTTGTGKCACTCACCACGGTGTTAGAATCTTGTGGCCATGAGACCTMTRGATGGCCCCAACTCTATGAGATAGACCCAGACTTCACCAACACCTACCAAATTTTGGGCGCAAATGCATTTGTCGCTAATTTCCATCTTCAGGATGGGATGTTGTGTCATCTAGGCCCTATCTTTGTTCCATCAAGTGAGCGAGCGAAGATGATCCAGGAATCCCATTATAGTCATGTGGAAGGACACTTTGGCATCAAAAAGACAGTGGAAATGTTGCAGAAACATTTTGACTGGCTGGAACTTCAAGAGGAGGTTAGGAAGTATATCAGGTCTTGCATTGCCTATGATATTGCCAAACCTACCACCAAGAAACAATGTATGTACAACCCTCTACCTACTCCTGAAAATCCATGGGAATACATATACATGAACTACATGTCGAGCCTCCCATCCACTAAGTGGGGAAATGACTATGTTTTTGTGGTTGTTGATCGCTTTTCTAAGATGACGATTCTGACCACCTGCAAGAAGAGAATCACAATAGAGGCCACTGCCAAGCTCTTCTTTGAACGATTCTGGGTACATTTTGGAATCCCACAAACCATTGTCTCAGATCAAGAAAGATGATTTCTTAACACATTCTGTTCGAGCCTCCGGTCACTACTGGACGTCAAGCTCAACAAATCCATGAGCTTCCACCCCCATATGGATGGCCAAACCAAGGTTGTAAATCGAATGATTGTGCATATCTTGTGCATGTATAATTCCAAGCACCCTCATACATAAAATGGGAGTCTTCCCTATGTACATCATAGCTATAACCAATCCATGCATAGCTCAATTGGACACAACCCCTTTCAGGTGGGTTGGGATTCCAACCATTGGGTCCCATAGATGTTGCACTGCCCCTTGTGGTGGTCACCTCGTCTGACTCATATCCTGCTCCAACTAAAGCTGAAAAATACACCTGGTTCATTGAGTGGATCCAACACATCCACCAACATGTTCAGGATATCCTACAAAAGTCCAATGACAAGTACAAGAAGCGCCATGTTCAACACCAGGTGCCACATAAGTTTAAGGTGGGAGACAAAGTTTGGTTTCATTTGAAGAAAGATACCAGAACCCATCAGAAGCTTCTACCACTCCATTATTTTCCATACACCATCACCAAGGATGTGGGTGATAATGCTTTTGAGCTCAACATTCCTCCTTTCCTTGACCTTCACCCAATGTTCAACATGGATCTCCTTCGATCTTATTTCCCACCATTATTGGACACCTCGGAGATAGCATAACAAATGACACCACCAGATCCCAACCTCGGCTGCATACAACAGGAATCCAACGATCATATCATGGAAAAATGGGTCAAGGGAACTCACCAACAAAGGATCCAACTTTATTGAGTTGTCAAAGAAGGGAAACTCCTGCACCAAGGCAAGTGGCTCACTCGGGGCCAAATTCATCAGAAATTTACTCATCTAATGGGGACACTCAACACAATGGATACCATTGCTTCCTAAGGGGGTAGGATTGATCCAGATGGATGTTAGTGGCCTCCCACCTATTCCAATTGGCTCATTTTGGTAGTTTTCCAGTTCGAAAGTTTTTTCCTAGTTTTTGGGTCCCTTCAAGGGCCGTTTTGAGGCCCTAAACAATGTTTTTAGGGATCGCCACAATCACACTATAAATGGAGTTAGATTATGACAACACCATGTGTATTCCTTGGATATCCCTTTCCAATGGGCTATCGTGCGCCTAAAACGGATATCATATGCAAAAGTTACAACCACATGAAGTTGATGTACTAACTTACCCAAACGTGGCCCACATGAATTTTGGCTCTTCGTCTCCCAGGGTTAGGTTTTTCGATGTCTATGGTTTTTTACATTCTCATTTATTGTAAAAACACCTTGAGATCCTCATTGTAATCATCTTCTTGCAAATGAGCGTATCCATCACATCTCTTCTTAGAGATAAGCCACCACCATTCTAGCAAGCTTGTTTTCCACTGTGTTTTACAATTTCATCTTATTTCCTTATTGAATAGAAATAAATTTTACTGTATATCTGTTATTCTGTGTTAAGAATATTTTGATAATAATCTATATTCATTTTGTTTTGCTCATAAAATCCGGATAAAAAACAAACCATTTGGGTCATTTGACCAAGTTGAAACAGTCTGGCACAGTGGAAGAATTTATCGTCACCTTTAAGCACTTGGATTTCAGAACATAGGGCATGTTAGATTCCTTCTTCCGGGAATGATTTATCAGTGGCCCGAAGGATGAAATCCAAGCTCCAGTCCTAATGGCTCACTCCCAGACTTGGTTAGAAGCTAATAAATGAGCCAAGGAAGCAAAATAGGTTGTCTCTTCCAAAAACATAAAACCTTCATTTATTCCTCACCCTAGACCCACCAATCCCGCCCCTCATTCCACTCCTCTCAATATCCAAAAAATAACACAGGAAAAAATGGTTGAACACCAACTTAAAAGTATTTACTATAATTGTGATGACAAATATTTTTCGGGGCACAAGTGTAAGGAATATAATCTTTTTATGGCCATCTCTGAGAGTGTTTCTAATGAGGATATTGATGTTCCCTCTATTGAATAAATCCCTTATGAAGATGATCCTACCCCTCCCTCTGATCCACCATAAGTTGAACCACTAACTTCGTTGAACGCTCTCATTGTTTTTTCTTCTCCCCAAAACCTCAAGCTAATTGGCTACATTAAGAACAAGACATTCATTATCATGGTCGATAGTGGAAGAACCCATTTTATTCATCGTTGCATTTCTCAAGAGACCATGTGCTATATTTGTGCAATCAACAATTTTCAAATCATGATTGCAAATGGTGGTTTTATGAAATGTGGGGGGTGTTGTGAAAATGTGAGACTACAAATTGGTCACTATCACCAAAGATCTCATATGTTTTCTATCGACATGGGAGGTTGGGATATTGTGCTTGGTGATAAATGGTTACACAAACTTATCCCCATCACCATGGAATTGAAGGACTTTACCATGCAATTCCAACAGAAGGGACAACAATATAAGTTCCAACGCATCATGGTAGGCTCCCCTGAGATCATCAATTCCCACAGAATGGAAAAGCTACTAAAAAGGCTCATTCCCTCATTATTTCCCAACTCCATTCCACTCAAGCAGTTAAGACCCCCTCACCTACTATACATCATGGCCTCCAATATTTGTTATCCCAACACCAATCTATTTTTCACACTCAAAGACTTCCCCCTTCCCGTGACGCCCATGATACTTCCATTCCCCTAGTCCTTGGTAGTCTTCCTCCCAATGTTTTCCCTTATCATGATACCCTTTCCTAGAAAAATGAAATTGAGAAAATTGTTAAGTAATTGTTTTCCCTTATTCTTCTCTTGTAGACATGGTACTCAATAAAGAGGGAACCTAGCGCATATGTCCTGATTTTCGTGCCCTCAACAAAATCACAATCAAAGAAAAATTTCCCATTCTTTTCATTGACGACCTTTTGGATGAATTGAGTGGGAATTAGTACTTTACCAAGCTTGATCTACATTTTGGATACCAGTAGATCCATACGGAAGAGAAAGATATTCCCAAAGCTTCCTTTTTCACTCATGAGGGTCATTATGAGTTCTTGGTCATGCTTTTTGGCCTATGTAATACCACTTCCACTTTTCAAAGTATCAGGAATCATGTCTTCCACCATTTCCTCCATCATTTTTTCTTAGTTTTCTTTGATGATATTCTCATCTATAGTAAAACTTTGAAATCCCATCTCATCCATGTGGATCAAGTCTCCTTCTACTATCTAAGCACCAAATGTTTCTCAAACAATATAAATGTTCTTTTGGAGCCTATGCAGTTGACTACCTCAGTCATATTGTTAGCAAGGATGGTGTCCATGTGGATCCTATTGAAATTGAAGCTATCAAGGATTGGCCTTGCCCTAAAAATCTTAAAATCTTGCATGTTTTATGGGTTTAACAAGATATTATCGCAAGTTTGTTCAAAATTATGGTAAAATTGCAGCTCCTTTCATGGCTCTCCTTAAAAATAATGCTTTCAGTTGGACTACCAAAATAGATTGATCCTTCCAAGCATTGAAAGAGGATATGTGCACGACTTCTGTCCAGGCACTGCTTGACTTCACCAAGAATTTTGTACTGGAATGTAATGCTTCAGGGAAAGGAATTGGGGTTTTCCTCATGCAAGATGGCAGACCTTTGGATTTCACTAGTAAACAAATTTTGGAGTGCCATTTGGGCCATTCTACCTATGAAAAGGAAATGTTGTCTATTCTATATTTAGTGGATCTCTAGTGTCCTTATCTATTGTGGTAACGTTTCAAATTAAAATTGATCATTGTAGCCTAAAGTATTTTTTGTAACAAAGAATTGTTGGAGTTACCTCACACACACATAGGATTTTTTTTTCCTAAGGTTTTTCCTTGTTTATTAGTCATAATTAGTCATTTTCTAGTCTCCTATATTTTAGGGGAGAATATTCCACCTAGAGAATATTCTCCTTTAGTTGACACTTCATTTTGACTAGTTGAGATGAGTTTAGATGTTGCATTGGTTTTATCACCATGCAACATTGGGATCATCACCATCCTAATGCACACTTTCCTTGGGATCATCACCAAACTGGCGCATTACCCTTTATTCCTTGATATACTCCTCACTACACTCTGTTCAGTCAGTTAAATGAAGACTAGTTGACTAGTTAACTTAGCCAGGTGGCAGTTCACTCCCATAACTGCCTAAGAGACTAGACTAGGTGGAATTTCACTACCATAACTGCTGGTGTGTGTCCAGATCACTCTAGAGCACCACTATGGTGCATTGGTTCTCCTCCAGTGCACATTCATTGAGTTATACGGAGTATATCACGTGTAAATTATTCATTATTCATTACTCATTACGATTAATGATAATTCTTCCATTCTTTCTCTCCTTCTTCTTCTTTCTCAATTTATCTCTACAAATGTGTGTAGTATTTTCTAGCTAGATATATTTTTTGAAGGTTCAACAAATTTACATGGTATCAGAGCCGACGGACTGCTAAGCAAAATATACACCAAAATCTTTTGCAAGTACAAAAGATTGAAGACAACGAAAAGATGAATTTCCAAAAAGAATTCATTCTTACACCTTACAACTACTTTGCATGGAAGGATATACTAATGATTCATCTCAAAACTAGAGGATTGTGCATTTTAACCTTGAATACAGATACAAACTGACATTATCCATAGAAAAATCCAAGTGCGTAAATCGTATGGATGAAGCGCTCAAAATGATTTGCAGTCTTATTCCTCCCGATCTCCTTTTTTACATATCTTCCTATAAGACTCCCAATGAAGCTTGGAACACCTTGGAAGGGATCTTTGGAAAATAGGATGAGATGAGGGGACACATGATGGAGGTGGAACTACTCACATTGGATCCAAAAAGATTCGACAATATCCAAGATTTCTTTACAAAATTCAAGGATTTACTGTCACAACTCAAAGCTTGCGGGGTTGATAAATATAAGGAGGAGAAACAAATGGTCCTCACCATTCTCTCTAAACTTGGTCCCGAGTTATCTGTATTCGTATCCACATTCCATTATGTCAGATTCACCTCTGGAGCCACCTGGAAGATGCCTTCTCTTGAGGACTTTATCGAATCCCTGACATAAGAGAAAACCAAGATCATCATCATGGGAAAAATCAAAGGCCCAAAGGCGCATGCACCCACTATGCAAGATGACAGCCATAAATATCAGAAATCTAAATATAAAGACAGAAGGAAATCTCATGGACATCAAAAGAAGGAAGGGTACACAAAACCCTTCGCCGATGCCTTTGGATCCAAAAGGGAAAAGGGAAGAAAATGGGAGAAATGCACGTACTGTCACAAAGTATTCCATCTAGAATATGCATGCATGAAAAAACAAATAGATCTAATGACTCAAATACTTCAGAAAAACAACCTTGGAGATCGCATCCCCGAGGGTTCCAAGAATAAGAAGCCAAAAGATCATAATTCCAAGAAAGACAATTCTAGCCATGCCTTGATTTCCATCAACTCCTCTCTCGATGCTTGGATCGTTGATTTAGGAGGATCACATTACATGGCTGCCTCAAAAGAAATATATTCTTCATTGGATGCATGCAAAGGTCCTCAAATCTTGATGGGGGACAACTCTTCTGTCGATGTCACCAGCAAAGGAAGGATTAAACTCACCAACATAAGCTTCGAGAATGTGATGTACGTTCCCAAACTTTCCATCAACCTTATCTCCATGTACAAGATGATGAATTCTGGCACTGGAAATAAATTCATATTCACGCCACATTCTGTGGACATCTATGACATGCAAACCAACTCTAGGGTTTCTACCGGTGAGGTAAATCATTAGTCTAGATTGTATACTTTTTATGAATTCATTGAACCTGATTATGCTTTACTACTTACTTATGCCAATGAAAGAAGCAGTATATGTCATGAAATGTTTGGACATTTGAATTTCAGATACATGCAACATCTTAGCAAGAAAATATTGGTTGATGCTCTACCAGACATCCATTTCTCCAAGGGAGTATGTGAGGGATGTGTTCTCGGAAAACACCCTCAAGATAAATTCGACAAAGGAAAGTCTCAGAGAGCTTCTGCACATTTAGATCTGATCCACAGTGACCTCATGGCTCCTTTTTCGCATCCATAGATAAAAAAAACAAGGTTTGTTCTCATTTTTTTTTATGATTTCTCACTTTTTACATGGATCTACTTTCTCAAGAAAAAATCCGAGGTCTTTCAACACCTCAAATATTTCAAATCCCTGGTTGAGACACAGTCTGGAAAGAAGATCAAATTATTCCTAACTGATAATGGGGGAGAGTATGTAAATCATGAGATCCATAATATTTTCCATGAGGCAGGGATTCAGTTGCAGCACATAGTTCCCTATGCTCCGCAACAAAACGAAGTTGTTGAGCGGAAAAATAGATCTCTGAAGGAGATGGCATTTTGCATGCTGCATGCAAAGTCACTACCACAAAGACTATGGGCCGAAGCACTTAATTTTGCAACATACATCCAAAAAAGATCTCCTCATAGATTATTCAAGGATAAGACCCCCTATGAGGCTTGGAGCAGCCTCAAACCGAAAGTGACCCACTTTCGCATTTTCGACTCACGTGCATGGGCCCAGATTCCCTCTGAAAAGATGAAGACACTTGATCCACAGAGAAATGAGTGTATTTTTATTGGATACCCCGATGGTGTGAAGGGATATAGACTTATTGACCTTTCCTCGAACCGACTCATCATTGAGAAAAGTTTCCAATTCGAGGAAAGGGTCTCGCATGTACCTCAACAACCACATGGAGACACCTTCATTCTTCCACCTATCCGAGATGATGAGCATGCACATGTTGACTCTTCTTCAGAAAAGAGTTCTGATTTAGAGGACTTAGATGATTTAGATTCAAATTAAATATAGTCATATGCAAAGTCAGAGCATCCAGATGCAGTTGTAGAGCTAGAGTAGAGGCACAAGTGGGCACAAACTACTCTTCAGAATGTAGGGGATCTCATTGGTGATCCAATCGATACTAGGAGGACTCGATCTGATTTTGAGGAGCCTCCTGTTGCACTCAATGCCACTGAACCATTGCCCTCGAAGAATCTTTTCTTGGTTCAGTCTTCAGATCTACAGTCTTATGGTGAGGCTACTGGAAATCCCTTTTGGGAATCTGCCATGCAGGAGGAGTACAAATCCCTCCTCGAGAAACAAACTTGGGATCTGGTTCCCCTTCCTTCCGGGAGGAAACTTGTTAGACGCAGATGGGTCTACAGGACCAAGAGCGCAGTGGATGGACAGATCGATAGATACAAATCTAGGCTTGTCGCTAAAGGCTTTCAACAGGTTCATGGTATTGACTATGATGAGACCTTCGCTCCAGTAGTGAAGATGGATTCCATACGATTGGCACTTTTCATTGCGGTAGCCAAAGGATGGGAAGTCCATCAAATGGACGTGAAGAATTCATTTCTTCATGGTGATCTCTCTGAGGAGATATACATGGAGCAACCCCAGGGATTTATGCAGGATTCATCTTTGGTCTGTCGACTAAAGAAGTCCCTTTATGGAATTAAGCAAGCTCCAAGAGCATGGTATGCCAAGATGGACTCCTACCTGTTGTCACATAAATTTTTATGTTGTAAATCAGACCTGAATGTATACATGCTTAGGACGATTGATTCACTTCTACTCTTAGTTCTATATGTTTATGATTTGTTGATCACCGGTTGCTCAATTTCAGCAATTGCTGCAGTCAAGAGGATTCTACGTGACATGTTTTTGATGATGGACATGGGTCTACTACACTTCTTCCTTGGACTCGAGATCAGTCAGGATGCATCATGAATCAAACTGTCTCAGGCCAAGTATGCATGAGATCTCCTTGAGATATTTCACATGACAGACTGCAAGTTTTCTCCGAATCCTTTCCTATCAGGAGTCAAACTTGAGGATGGCAGGGAGACTCCACTGGTTGACAACAATCTATATAGAAAACTAGTGGGGAGATTGTTGTATCTCACACACTCCAGACCAAACCTTTCCTATGTAGTTGGCACAGTTTCCAGGTTCATGCAGGAGTCGCATGAGCTACATTGAAAGGTTACAAAGTGTATCCTTCGATATGTACATAGTGCCATCACCTTTGGGATTCATTATGCAATAGAATCTACATTATATCTCATCGGGTTTACTGATTCTAACTGGGTTGGCAATAGAACTAGTCACAATTCCACATCCGGTTACTAACTCAGTCTTGGTTATGGGCCTATTTGTTGGTCAAGAAAGAAGCAAGATGCCATTTCTCTATCTTCAGCCGAGGTAGAGTACAAAGGGGTAGTTAACATAACCATTCAGGCTATGTGGCTACAACATTTTCTCACTGAGTTGGGCATTCAGTTTCATCGACCGATTGTGATTTGGTGTGACAAACAAAGCACT
>ML795974.1:336525-347720 GCA_009831015.1 Picea engelmannii
GAAGATGAAAATCACTTTCTCTTAGATTGTCCAGCCTATATATATATATATATATATATATATATATATATATATATATAATGTTCATTCATGAAAATTAAAATAATTAAAATGAATTAGGTAATTTAATTTTCAAGTATTTGATTTTAAAAAGCCAATAAAATAATTAATTTTTTTTATTAAAATTTTATAAATTAATGTTGATCTTTTTTTTTTTCAAAGAGAAAATTGCTCAAATTTATATAAAGTATAAATTTCTTTACAAAGTCAAACTGCTCTCATTCAAAAGCATTTTGAAAGTAACGCAGCAACAAAAAATCCAAAGCATGATCTGGCTTCCACTGGGAGACTGCTAACATTTGCAAGCAAAATGGATCACCCTAATCCAAACAGAAACAAAATACAGCCCACCTTATTCAAAGACATTTATGGAGGTTATGGAGCTCTCTCTCCCTCTATCCCTATGGAAAWTAGAGAGTCTKCCAACCTCTKCTTTTAATKCCCTCTTYGAGAGGGCGTCCGCCTCTCGATTGTGCGCCCTGAATATATGGTGAAAATTGATATCAGTGAAGGTTTTAGACARCCCCAATGTTTTCTCCTTCCAGCTGTCAATGTGGACAGAATGAAGTTTGGACTTTTGAGAGATCCAATCGATGATTAATCGCGAGTCACCGAGGACATGAAGGTGACTGATAGACCAGCAGGAGGCAAGATAGAGAGAGGCCCATAAGCCCAAGAGCTCGGCCTTATTAATGTTGATCTTAATAAATAGTAATGTCATCAATACCATTTTTAAAATTACTTTGTGAATGGTATTTATTTTTTATAATAATGTTGTTTATATAATGGAAATTAAATAATCATATAACATTGTTAAATTTGAAAATTTTAAGAATTTGACCTTTTCTACCCATTTGAAATAAAGGGAAAGAAAATTGTTTTTTTTTGGTTTGCAATCTACCTATAATCATTTTGGAATAATGGAATTTTAAATATCAATCATTAACATTATAAAATTTGGAATAATGGAATTTTAAATATCAATCATTAATATTATAAAATCATATTGTTGATTTTTACGCAATAGATAATTAATGTTTACAAGGAGACTGCTTTGGTTTATAAGAAAACTATTTTTGGCGTTTCATTATCATAGTAGGAATCATCCTCGAGAGTTTTATAGCTCAAATTAATGGTTTGTTTATTGTAAAATATTATTAATAATAACCCTTATCTAAAGATGTCAGCTCACCATATAGTGACTAGGGTTATTATTGTTTATTTTGACTTTTGAAGGACATGTTTCCACGTTTTGTTTAGATTTAGACCTTCATCTCTGTTCAAATTGTTCTCATTTAATTCAATTTCCATGGCCTCCCGTATCTTTCTTTTTCCATAGTGATCCATTCTTGCAATGAACTTTGCATATTCTACGCATATATGATGACCCGTGTTGTGGGAGTGTTCATCCAAGGCCTTATTTTTAATAATGTTGTGCCTCGGGTCTGCGCAATGTTCACTTAATCTTATTAGAACTGATCTCCTGGTTTCTCATGTATTGTTTACCACAAGAGAAAGGTATTGAACATACACCTTTTTGGTTTTTTTGATCAATAGTATCTTTGGCGTGATCCAATAAATTCTTTATTGTGTTAGGGGGAGAGAAAGAGACCTTAATGTTTCCCTTCTTTAGAATCTTTCCAATCTTATCAGTTATACCTTTTATGTAAGGAAGACTTATAGATTTTCCTTCCTTTCTTTCATCAATTCTTCTGGTATTAGGTCTCCTTTCTGTTCTTATAACAACCCTATTGAATTCTTTCTTATTATACCCATTTTCTTTGAACTAGGTGCTTTAGTTATTGCTCAATGTGTTCCTTGTCCGATGTTTTGAAAGCTCGAGTGACCAAGGTATTGATGATTCCACATTTTTAAGCTGGATGGTGATGAAAGTTAGCATGCAAATGATCATAAAGATGTTTAATAAAGATATTATAACTAGTTGATGGTAAATAGGAAACAATCAAAATCATAGAATGTTTATTCTTATTCCTAATAACTTACCAAATAAATATATTACTACACATCTACCAATAAAATATAGTATAAATAAATAATAAAATAACAAAATTCTATGCATTTATTATTTTAATTATATATATATATTTTAAAAAATTCCTATTTTATTTTTCAAATTTATGTAGTATATTGTTGATAAACTCATGGGTATAAGGATTCAAATCAAACACTTACTAATATAAAATAATAAAATATTATAAATAAGAACATTACTTAAAATATTATAATACGAACATTACTTATTTTAAAAAATTAACTTATGTGAATAAAAACATTACTATAAATATAAATATGAAGATCATATCATATAATGCGTACCACTTTGATAATCTTTATAATAAATTATTTTGATGATAAGAAAACGTTCAAGTAATTTAAGTCATTGGGATTGTCCAAAGAGGGTGAGCGGGAGCGGGAGTGGCGATGGCGATTTTTGAATCTGGATCCTACTGGTTTTTGGCGCCATGATAGTTGCGACTATGCTTGGCACCCTTTGCGCCATTGACGATACCGGATGTATCCCTTACATCGATCTGGGCGATGACTCCTTTTCACAATCATTTTGTTGTCTGGGACTACCGACAGGATTGGGTTTTTGATCTGAGGCCGTTTCACTACTTGGTGGCTTGGAGAGAGGTTTGTTCCACTATCTTACCAAGGTGACTCCTCTAGGCGGTCTTAGCTTCACCTCTTTCCCGGGCCTGACTTTTTAAGATCTGTCTTTTTCTCTGTTTTTGCGGTTTCCTAGACTTTTGTTTTTTCCTGACCTTTTCTGAAGCCCATTGACTACCTTCATGTGACGATCTGGTTCCGCTCTTCTCCTTTTTATAAGAACTTGTTTTCTCTACTGACCGGCCTGCTAGTTTGGGGGTCCCCTGTCGCACCTTCCCTTCCTCTCTGACTTTTCCAGAAGTCCCTGTCGTTTCTCACACCTCTCAAGCCACAATTTTGATGCTCTAGAAGTATCTTGAAGGGAGCCAAAGACATGGACCCCTCTGCAGGGAACATGGGAGACCCATGGGACCACTCGACAATCTTTGCCTCGATCGATGACCTCTGCTCTACAGATTTTCGGACTTCTAAGTGGTCAGCCCCACCAACGAAACCGATCCCTGGATCCACGCTCCCTCCTACTACTACAAACCTGTTTACCCAGGCTAGCTCTCCAAACAATACTGGAACTACTGCACAGGATACACTTGGAGGAGCCTGCCTTCCTGATAAGCTGATTAGGGGTGTTGATAGTTTTGATCTGCAGGACTGTGAACTTGATGGGAGACGTTCTCTACCAAGACAAACTCCTCTTAAACAAGGCATACACAAACACTGGCATAAAGTTTGGAAGCCTAAACTTAGACATCCCAAGCTCACTCTTGGAATGGATGTAGGATTATCTGAAGCCTGCAACCTGGCCCTCTGCGCTTTAGTGGGGAGGCTAGCTTACAAGGAGAAATGCAAACAGGATTTTGATGCCTGGATTACTACCCATTGGAAGCCGCTTCTCGGTTACATACCAAAGACTCTTTTGCTTCAACAAGGCTGGCTGGGCTTTATCTTCAGAAAACCAGAGGACACGGTCCTCATCCTGGAGAGATTCTGGGCCTTCGACAAAGGAAGCCTCATGCTCAAATGGTGGAGACTGGGCTTTAATCCATCCACGGAGTTCTTTAGCCATCGACACTTATGGGTACTTCTACCTGGCCTCCCTCTACAACTCTGGAACCAACAAGTGCTCGAACTTATAGGGGCCTCCATAGGTCGTTTTCTAAGGGTGGATTCTTTCTCCCTATCGGATTCGGACAGAAGAATGGCGAGGATCTACGTGGAAATTGATATTCAGGCTGGACTACCTGACATCTTGGAGATTGATTGGTGCAGTCAACTGATACCACAAAGACTAGACTACTTAGGGATTCCGTTTCGCTGCTCCCTCTGCCGCAAAACTGGACATTTGAGGAAAGACTGCTATAAGTTCCCACCTCCTGTACTCGTTTTGGATCCAGCGGAGGAATCAAGATTTGATGGTTACATCTCATCTCCCAGCCAACTTGCGGAGGAGGTGCCTTTACCTTGGAGGGACACCCTTCCACCTGATGATTCTTTAATAGGTAAGATTCACCAATTTTGTCCTTCACTCTACAATACCTTCACTTCCTGGGATAGACTTTTCATAAACGAACAGGCGGACAAATTCTTGTTTGCAGAAATCTCAGACTCTCTTCCAGTTAAGCCTGACCCACCACCTCTTTTTACTGCCCCCCTGCCAACACCATCCGAACCAGTTACAGACGGCCCCACCTCTCTACCGTCTCAAACACCACAACTTTTGATACCATCGGTTCCATCGGTCGGGGCCTCGACCGACCAACCATCTACTTTCATAGAGGATACACCAGGACCATCCTCTCTACCTGGATACTCCGAGCCGACCCAATCGGTTCTCCAGCTAGATGCCATGTTTCCAGGTGATACCCCTGCCCCCTTCTTCCCTACGAGTCGATACCCATCCATACCTATCATGGGAAAGCTCTTTATCAACCCACACCTACTCCATCTGACCTTCCATCTTCATCTTCTGCAAAACTTTTACCTGGAATGGATCCCACTTGGTCGAGAGGTATTGGGCTTGAACTTTCGCCATTAAAAACCCGTAGTGCGCGCAAAAAGACTCTGTCTGGACCAACGACTTCGGGCACATCTGATACTTCTACAATTCAAGGGGCGCTTAGAGGATTAAAATCCCTTGCACGGGGTAAATCATGATTCTTCTGTCCCTCAACATAAGAGGGGTTGGAGGACCTCTAAAACTCGCCTCCATGCGTAGACTCCTGGAGCAGTCTCTTCCAACAGTCATCTTTCTTCAAGAAACTTTAGTGGATGCTTCTACAGCAAGGGATTTCATGCACTTGCTCCGTCCGAATTGGATGACCTGCGTTGCAAGCTCGGTGGGTAACTCGGGAGGCCTACTGGCCTCATGGGACCCCACCTTTTTTGATTTCTTTCCGATGCTCAGTCCAAGAGGGATCCTTCTTTCCAGGACCTGTTTTGAGCTAAAAGCCGATATCAACCTGCTCAATGTCTACGGCCCTTTTGCTGACCGTAAAGTTTTCTGGCAACGTCTTGATGATCTCGGGATTTTGGCCACTAAGAATCTCATCCTGGCTGGTGATCTTAATCTAACCACCAGCCCCGAGGAATTGTGGGGTGAAAGGGCGCAGATCGACCCACTCCTGAGTTTTTTTAGTCACATCTTTTACAAAAACTCCTTAGTCGACTTGAAGCCAGCGGAGCTTCTACCCACTTGGAGAAATGGGAGACAGGGCCCAGCTAGTATTTCCAAAAGACTAGACCATTTTTTAATTGCTGAGGATCTGCTCTCGCCTTCTTGCAGCTATCGATCTTGGGTTAACCTCCCATTCCTCTCTGACCATGCATCCATTTGCTTACAGTTGGGTGCGGGTCGTTTCGGTGCTAGACAAGCATTCAAATTCAATCCGCAATGGCTAAGAGAGGAATTGTTTAACAACCTTGTCAGATCGGTATGGGCAGATTCATCCCTTTTGGCACCGGGTGACCCCCAAGGAAATCTGACTATTAAACTCTCCAGATTAAAAACACGCACTATACACTGGTTAAAAGGAAACAAGATTTCAGAACAGGCTGACCTTCACAGGATAGAACATGAGCTGGAAATCCTACTTCGCATTAAGATTTAGGGCGCCAACAGCTCAGACATTGATTTTAAAATTCACGGCCTTGAGGAAGCGCGTAATACCCACCTTCGAGCAGATGAGGAGAGATGGCGTCTGAAAAGTAGGATGCTCTAGCTTGCGGGCGGGGACAAAAATACATGATATTTTCACCGTATTGCCAGCGCTCGACGATCCAAAAAGCATCTATGGGACATTGAGGATGAAGACGACTCTCTACACCATTCACATGAAGGTATCAAAACTGCTGCTTTCAACCATTTTAAGTCTTTTTTCAAGGATACCTCTGCTCCTAATCTTGCTGCAGAGATAGAGTTAGCTAGCCTCTTCCCCAAGTTGGTCACCACCGAGGAAGCCATAGCCTTAGAAGTGCCCTGTACAAAGGAGGAGTTGTTAGTGGTGCTCAAGGGTTTCAAAAAAGAAAAGAGCCCTGGACCAGACGACTGGTTAGTTGAATTATATCTACATTTTTTTGATATTATGTTTCAGGACCTCCTGGACGTCGTGGAGGATGCTAGAACTAGAGGAGTGGTGAACTCTCAGCTCAACAATACCTTTGTTGTCCTGATTCCAAAATCTAATCTGCCCAAACATTTTAAAGACTTTCGCCCTATCTCCCTCTGTAACCTGTGTTACAAACTAATCTCCAAGATTATCGCCAGAAGAATCCGCCGCTTTCTGTCCAAGGCACTTTCCGATGAACAACTTGGCTTCCTAAAAGGAAGACAAATTCTCTACGTTGTTGGAGTCGCACAAGAATGTATTCACAGTTTAAAGACAAAAAAACAACAGGCCATTCTTCTAAAGCTGGACCTAAAAAAGGCATTCGACTGCATTAACTGGAACTTTCTGCATCTTGTTCTTCTACAGTGTGGCTTCGGTCTGATTATCACCAACTGGATTTTGGGTTGCATTTCATCGGCCACTCTAGCTATTCTCATTAATGGGGAAGCTACCAAAACTTTCCACTGCGAGAGAGGGCTCCGACAAGGATGCCCTCTCTCACCTCTACTTTTCATTTTGGTCCTGGAAGGGCTCAACATCTTGCTCAAAAATAGTCAAGCGGAGGGACACCTAATTGGGATAAAAGTTTCGGGATAGATACATATCCTACATATCCTATTTGTTGATGACGTGCTGATCATGACTTCGACCAACCTTGTTGAATGGAAGCTTATACACTCTATCCTTAACACTTTCTGCTCAGCTTCCGGTCTAGAGATCAATATACACAAATCTATCTTCCTTGTCTCGAATACACATGAGACTTTTCTTTCAGCTTTAAAAGAATTGTTCGACATTGATGCTCTTGAGCTAGCGAGGGGTTTTTCATACCTCGGTTTTTTCTTAAAATCCTCCAGATATTCAAGTAAAGATTGGCACTGGCTTTTTGACAAATTTAATAGCAGGATTCATCATTGGTGCAATAGAATTCTCTCATTAGGAGGAAGATACGTACTAATAAAAACTATCTTGGAAAGCCTCCCGGTATATTGGATGGCGTTATCTCACATCCCGGCCTCGGTTTTGAAGACCCTTCGTCAACTCATCTTCTCTTTCCTCTGGACCGGCAGCAAGAAGCACACGGGCTATCACCTCTGTAGATGGGAAGTTATATCAAAACCTAAGTCGATGGGTGGTTGGGGCCTTAGGAACTTGCCTTTCTTCTACAAGGCGCTCTCGGCCAACACTTTCTGGAGAATTCTTATGAAACCCGGCCTCTGGAGCAAGGTGATCAAAGAAAAGTGTTTTCCACATCTTCCGGTACACCTCTGGATTAGATCTGCTTTTGAACGACCCACCAATGGCTCACTAACTTGGAAACATCTCTCAAATTCCCTTCCGATCATACTTCAATGGATATCGTGGAACCCGAGCAATGGACACCTGATAGAAGTTGGCAGAGACTGCATTTTAGGCCTGGGTAGACATGCCCTGCTCTCATCTTCTCTATTGGCGCACTTACACCGCAAAAGCTTATATTTCTTACACCAATTCATATCTTCGTCCAGTGGAGGACTACTCGGAAACCACTGGCTCAGCGGCGAGGATCTCCAGCTGGATTCTTATTTATTTAGTGAATGGGACAGCTACACACAGTCGCTGAAGGATGCGGGCATCCGACTACAAGAGAGGCTGGATACCCTTCTGTGGACTGGAGGGGACCAATCGGGCTCTCTCACTGCTAATAATGTTTATCTTTCTCTAGCAAGGAAATACTGGACTCAAGATAATACTAGAGGGCATAAACAGATTTGGAAGGCTGACTTCCCTGTCAAGCTAAAGCTTTTCTTTTGGTTAATAATCGAGAATAAAATACTGGTGTGGATGAACCTTCAAGCCCGAGGATGGGAGGGGCCTAGTCGCTGCTACCTTTGCAATCAACAGAGCGAGACTATACCACACATCTTCATCACTTGTTCATTCATACGCTCAGTGTGGCAGATTCTAGCTCCATCGCAACTGCTCTACACGACTTGGTCGGGATCCAGCGTACTCGATTGCTTTCAGAACTGGATTGGTGTTACTAAAAAACTTGCTCTGTTGCCAGTCTTCCTCTGTTGGAAGGTCTGGAAGGCCAGGAACTCTGCTCTTTTCGATGGGAAGTCTCCTTCAACACATAATGTAGCTAATATCATTCTAATTAAGGCCGATCTTCAGAAGAAACAGTCATCGGATCCTCCACAGAGCCGACACCATTTTGATTTTCCTCTAGACAGGGCTGTCGCTTGGTTTGACGGAGCCTCTCAACAAAATGGCTCTCTCTATGGAGCGGGAGGTAAAATCATGCTTAACACACACACGCGCTTTTGTTGGACTATAAACTGTGGGAAAGGATCAAACATGAAGGCGGAACTTTTGGGGGCTTGGGCGTCTCTTAACCTGGCAAGCCATCTGCACATCGACGAGCTTATACTCCTGGGAGATTCTAAAATTATTATTGATTGGCTGAGGGGTCAAGCCGACTTCAATGTGGCGGCACTCGAAAGTTGGAAAGAGAGAACCAAAGAAGCCACCCACTGTTTTAGAAAACTCTCCGTCACACACATCTTTAGAGAGGAAAACAACGAGGAAGATACCCTCTCTAAAAAAAAATTGTATTTGCCTCCGGGCCATTTTTGTTTTACAAAGTGGGAGGATGGCAATGAAGGGCCAACCATCAGAATCAATATGTGATTTCTGCCACATTGTGTTTGTTCTTGCTGCCTATCTTTTGATCAGATAGCTGATCCCCAGTTGTGATTGATGCTTTGGTTTTGCCTGATTGTATGGACTATATCGATCCACTAGCTTAGTTCTCCCTTTGGCTCTTATTTTGCGGAGGAAGTTTTTGTATATGTTTATATCCTTTTGAATATAAAGCGTATTTTTCTTGTGGAAAAAAAAGTAATTTAAGTGATCCAAATTATATATATAAGTTAGCAACAACAAAAATATAGTTATATAAAAGTTAGCAACAACAAAAAGATAGTTATATAAAAGTTAGCAACAACAAAAAAAAATAGTTTTGATCTTTAACTTCAGATTGAAGGCTTCTTTGTAGTAAATCATTGTTTTCCTATCATGATAACACCATAACTTTCTTTAAAGTTACTTGCTACAATAATATTAACGGTTTTGACATTCTAAAGAGCATCATCTTCTACTACCCTCAACTACTAGAACCAAAAGTGCATTTCAAGCCCACCTTCACTTGAGTAATTTTTAATAGTGTTTGATGTTGATATAGAGAATCTCTCTTTTCTTTTTTTCATGTTTGCCAATTTATATTTTACAATAAGTACATTATCACAGTCTTATTTTCCACCAGTTAGAAACTTACTTCTAAAATAAAGCATATTTCATGTTTGCCAATTTATATTTTACAATAAATACATTATCATAGTCTTATTTTCCACCAATTAGAAACTTACTTCTAAAATAAAGCATATTGCATATTACTTATAGACAACAAGTACAATTATATACAATCATACAATCTTGTTGATTTTTTCCACAAACAAATCAAAAGTTGGTACAATGGTTGATGTTTGTTTTATTATATTTGCAAAGTGAGAGTATATTGTAATTGTTTTGTAGTTAATTTGTTTTGACTTTTAAATAATTTGCAAATTTTTAATTTTTGTCATAATTTTTTTCAAATTCTCTAAAAATTTATCTATTAAATTGATTATTTTTTAAATTGAAAAATAAATTTTAAATTTTCTTAATATAAATTTATATTTTGTGATTAATTGTTAAGTATGATTAGACAATTTTTATGTAGTTTTATATTTAATTAAGATTAAAAAAAATAATTAAAAAAATTAAAAATTAAAAACCAACACATGTCACATCTATTAATTATTTTAGATATTAAATAAATATAGTAATAAGAGTTTGAAATATTAAAATTATTTTAGATATTAAATAAATATAGTATTTTAATATTTATTTAATATCTAAAATAATTTTAATATTTCAAACTCTTATTAGTCCCTGCCAGAAGGCCAAGGGCAGGGACTATAGCGATGAGTTCATCGCTGACTTTACATTAGTTAGAGGTTGACTTTCAAATTTTTGAAAAAAATCTAATGTTTAACTTAGGGAGTTTATATACATAATTTTTTTAATAAAAAATTTATGAATTTGTCACAATTTGATTGGCTAATATCTTTCAAGTGTTATTGCAGGCTTCACGTCATTCAATGTATTGACAATTAATAGATTTGACAATGTGGTCAGCAAATTGTACTGGGAAGGACAACCGACTACTAGTTTTTGCGTTTGGGTTACGAGAAGCATTTGACGCTTTGGGTTTTGCGAGTTGCATTGTTTCTGGGATCAACAAACAACAGGCAGAGAGAGCATTCTCCATCAAGCTGTGGCCTCCAAGTGAGAGCACTCGCCTCATGATGGTAGAACGCATGACCGATAATCTCTCTTCAGTTTCATTCTTTTCCAGAAAGTATGGCCTCCTGAGCAGAGAAGAAGCTGCAGAAAATGCTAAAAGAATCAAAGAGACAACATTTCTTGCTGCAAATGACCATGAAGCCAAGGAACTCAATTTGGATGATAGCTCCGTGGTGCAGTTTTATGCAAGAGAAGCCAGTAGACTCATGCTAGAGGCCCTTAAGCGAAGACCCACAAGTCAGAAACAAGAACATGAGAAGGAACCAAGGCCGGAAACTGTTGAAGTGAAGGAGACCATCTTTGATATATCAAGAGGTGATCGAGGGTTTGTTGATGAAAATCTTGCTGAGGAGCTCCTGAGGCCATTAGTAGAGGAAGGGAATAGTTATACCAAGATATGCTTCAGCAACCGAAGCTTTGGTCTCGATTCTGCTCATGTTGCAGAGAGAGTCTTGATTGAAGTTCAGAGAAATCTGACTGATGTTGATCTTTCAGATTTTATTGCAGGAAGAT
>ML795974.1:382139-399986 GCA_009831015.1 Picea engelmannii
GGCTCTGTGGCAGCTACAGGGTTCCTTCCAAGAGTTCTCTTCTCCCTCTGCGCACTCTCTCACCTAGAGGAGTCGCTCACAGGCCAACAAGCCTCACGCAGTCCAGCACTGCGTAGTCACATCAATCCACGGGAAAACACAGAAAAGGCTTCCCAAAAAGGTTCAACTGTCATAGGTTAATCTCACGGGATGATTTCGGAGCAGGCTTCACGCCCAGGCTAGCTCAGCTTTCCCCGAACAACCAGGGATTATTCCACTCGAGTTTAACATAGGGGATTCGGGTTCAGGAAATGCATTCTCGGGTTTGCCTGGAACAGCCACAGACTCATAGCTCTGCAAGGGTTATTGCACGGTTTTCCTCAGGCAAACACAACTAACGGTTTTTCAGAGATAATCCAGATATTCGGCAGAGGTCGTACGGGTTCCACGCACAGAGGTTCGGTTCAGAATGGAGGAGAGTCCCCACCCACGGTTCAGTTCAGGGCTTATATTTGCATGCACCAGGGATGACACTTGTCACCCTGGGAATTGCATGCATATCACAGCGTGCATCCCCTTTGCACGTTCCCTCCTTGCCAGGAACTTAGGGTAAACAGAATGCACATGTCTCTTTTTGAAATAATATTAAAATATTATTTCCCAGGCTTAATCCCCTTAGGCTTAGCCCCTAGGCTCATCACTCAGCCCCTTTCCCACCTTTCAGCCCCTTGATCCCTTGCCCACTCTGTGGACGCTTAGTCCCCCATCACTCATTCATCGTGGTCGGTCTGCACTGGCCGTATTTATATTTTTTTAATTGACCTGCATACATACAAGTACATTAACAGGCTCCTGGCCTTCAACACTTAGGCTCCCTGGCCTAACAAAACTCATAAGCCTACAACTTATACAAAACTTGGCTCACCAGCCTATAGAACATATTTACAATTCTTTGCATGTAACATGATCTATAACGGGGCTCGGCCTTGGGGACACTACAGTCTATGTTGGTAGAACTAAAAAATCTACAGAAAAAATCTATGGCCAACTACGTAAACAAACAACATGCGCTAGTAAAATCTAGGAATCAAAACCAAGCAAACAATACCTTCCTATTCCGAAGTCACTAGTTGGTGATGATATCCAACATCGCGATGTTGAGGCAAGAAGGGGCTGGGCTAGGGGTGAAAAATTTATGTTGATGACCCGCTTAATAGACTTACACCCTGGTGCAATCTCCCACACATAATCGTGGGTATACCCTCCAAGGAGCCCGAGTGAGTCCGGCCAACATCGATTCCAGGTACCGTGGAGACTTGCCCCTCCATATTCACCTTGTGTAAGACCCTAAGAAGATAGGCTACTAAAGTTACCACAAACAACAGTGATGCCTGAGGGAACAGTCGACAACCCGATCCACACGCAAGGGCAGGGTATCGAGCCAAAACCCAAACCAATTTTTTTTTTTTTTCAAACGCTGCCATAGGCAAGAAGTATAACACAGTGTGTAAATGTATGATTTCTGCGAGCTAGAAACATGAAGGGTGCGGAAATCCTGTGCTGGAAGGAACTACCAGGGTGCGGAAATGAATGGTTTTTGGAGGCTACCTATAAGGTGCAGTCCAGACGTGTTTGAAAAATAAAGAAAATTGGGAGAAAGACAAAACTTCTAAGTGGACTTTTAAACCCAAGGAGAGTGAATGGGTCTCCCAGAGACTCAGAGTTTGATATCAAGTGAAAAGAATAGGTCAAAAGAAAATGGCCAACAAAAAAACACCAACTAGTTGTTCTCCCCAGTGGAGTCGCCAATTTTGTTATTCGGTAAATCGGTAGATGCAGATATGAACTAATTCCCCTAGATCCACTAGGATCTAGAACAAAACAAGACAGAACAAGACACTTCCCCTAAGTTGTGATCATTGAGTTTTACTACCAAAAATAGGAATAGATAACATACCTTATGAATCGTTTCCTTATATCTTTGTTGTCCTTGGTTCACTTCAGTGCTCTTGCAGAATCGGATCTGCGATAATACAAACCAACCAACGTGAAAGCAATAATAGTAGAATTCAATGACAACCTAAACATGTGATCAAGGAATCATGTAATAAAATACTAATCATTATATGGGAAAGGAACATGTCACCGTATTATATTAATGAAAAGTGGAAGGTACAACCGAATTGCCTTGATGTCACAAGTTCCCTTTTAGTGGTCCTTCATCCCAACACACATATACTTATTCCGAAATTCGCATGAAAATAATCCACAAAAGCTTGATGAACAAATGGAGGCCTCAAGCATCACTAAGAATAGGATTCTTCACACAATCTTTGGTCTATTCTCTCGTCAATTCTCTGCTTGATCTTTCTCAACTGTGCTTAACCTTTTCCATGAGAAGCCCATGATTATATAGGGGAAGGTGAGGTGGTTAAAAGGATGAGTATGATCCCACCAAATCAGAGAAACCAGTAGGATCACAACCATATGGACGCCACCTCACATTCTAGAGGATTCCCCTTCTAGAAACTTTGTGAAACCTCTTTCCTCTTTTAATTTTGGAATGCCACCGCACCCTGCCTATATAGCAACCTGCAGAAATCCTGTGGGCCAGCTATAGGGTAGCCTGCGGAAATGATGGATTTACGCACTGTGTAGTATGGGCAGCCTGCAGACCCTTTCTAAAAAGAAGCTTTGCAAGGTAGGAAAGAAGCTACTCTTCTTAGGCAAAAGCCATGTTGGGAGCCTGAACACATGTCTGTGATGTCATCATTAGAATGACCAAAATAATGTGTAACACTCTTGGTATGATTTTCATGGTGGTGATATTGTGAACTATTGAATTAATTCTTCTAAGAAATCTTGTTAGGTTTTATCCCAAGGATTTGGTTTCCCAGGATAAATTCTTATGTTCTTGTGTCTACTGTGCATGGTTAATATTTCTAGATCTTGTTATTTCTGCTGTAGTATTATAGTTGATATTTTTAGTTTATAGTTATTCTATGATAACTTTTGTATGAAAGTGAATCTTGTTATTAAATCATAAGGAAATAGCTATCAATATATGAGAATATGAAAAATCAACATGGTATCATAGCTTTGCTGAAATATTGCCACTGCACAGTCACAAAACTAGTCTTTATCTGAAATTCGCTGGGCACCTTTGTTGAAGCGTTAGGGATAAAAATTGTATAGGCTAACACACCCTGACCTAGCGCACCTATTGGTTCTCTCAGTTTTCCAAAACGTCAAGTTTGAATTTTGGTCAAAGTCAAATGCTGACTTTCTAGTCAAAGTTGAATTTTGGTTAAAGGTTGATTTTTTGGTCTAAGGAAAAGGTGGTGTCCAATTGCAGAATAGAAAAAAATTTCTCTTGTTCTTGTTATTTTTCTGGGCAGGTTACCATGAAGATAAAGAAAGAATGTTCCCTTGTCTCAGCTCTCACAGGTACCATTACAGATAATAATGATACTTGGTTTATTGACAGTGGTGCTTCTAGGCACATGGCTAGTTACCGAGATTATCTCAGAAGTTTGATAGAAAATAAATCATCACTACAAGTGGAACTTGGATGCAATTCCAAGTATGTAGTAAAAGGAGTTGGAACCGCATCATTCCAACTAGAATCTGGAAACTCTCTACATATAAAATATGTCTTGTTTGTGCCTAGACTAAGAAAGAACCTACTCTCTATCACAACATTAGAGGATAAAGGCTATAGAGTTGCATTTGTGGATGGAAAAGTTATTGTATAATCTCTGGGTGGATTATCATACTATGTGACATTCATTGATGATTTCTCCTGGAAGACTTGGATCTACTTCATAAAGACCAAGGATGAAGCATTCAACAAGTTCCAAGAATTCAAGGCTCATGTAGAAAACTTGACGGGTAAGAAGATCAAAGTTTTAAGAACAAACAATGGAGGAGACTATACTTCCAAGGAATTTAGTGATTTCTACAAGAAAGAAGGGATAAAGAGGGAGTTTTTCAGTTCCTTACATCCCCCAACAAAATGGAGTTGCGGAAAATAAGAACATGTCTATCATAGAAGCAATCGAGGCAATGATCAATGATCAAAGTATACCCATGTTCTTATGGGAAGAAGCATCTAAGACAACAGTTTATATTCAGAACAAAAGTTCTCATCATATATTGGAAGATAAGACTCCTAAGGAGGCATTCACAAGAGTAAAGCCAGAGGTAAACTACTTGAGGATATTTGGTTGTACAATATACATTCATATACCCAAGGATAATAGGATGAAGCTAGAACCCTCAAGAAAGGAGGGCACTTTTTTTGGATATAGTGAAATTTAAAAAGCCTACAAAATCTACATTGCAGGTCAACGTCAAATCAAAGTTAGTCATGATGTTACCTTTAATGAAGAGATAGCTTTCAGGAAATCCATATAAATTCATATAGAAATTTATAGTGAGGAGCAAGAGGCTTCAAAGGATGATGACACACATTCAACTAGTCCAATTAATCATCCTTCAGACAAATCGATAGAACCAACAAAGATAGTGGATCTACCTAGAGATATTTCCATAACCAAGAAGAGGCCAACATGGCTTCATGATACTTTACAAGATGCATAAGGGCATGCAAATCCCTGTGGTACTTTCAAGGAAAGCAAGAGACCTAAAAGGTTCTCAAGTTATATGGCACTAATGAGCCACATCATTGATTCAAAACCTTTCAATTTGAGAAAGCAACTGATCAACAAATTTGGAAATATTCCATGATGGAGGAGTATCAGTCCATCATGAAGAATGATTTGTGGGAGGTCGTGCCAAGATCAGAAGGGAAGTTAGTAGTGACTTCCAATTGGATATATAATATGAAGCATGCAACATATGGCAACAACGACACGTATAAAGCGATGTTTGTGGCTCGAGGACTCTCCCAGAAAGAGGGAGTGGATTATGAAAAGACATTTTCTCCAGTCACCAAGTACACTTCCATCAAGACCATTATTTCCATTGCTTCAGTTATGGGTTGGAAATTACATCAGATGGATGTAAAGACCACATTTCTCAATGGTGTGATTGAGGAAGAAGTGTACGTAGAGAAACCTCAAGGATTTGTGATACATGGGAAGTAATCCCATGTTTGCAGATTAAAAAAGGCATCGTATGGACTTAAGAAAGCACCTATAGCATGGTACTCTAGGATCAATGGATACTTGATGAGCTTGGGTTTCACCAAGAGTGATGTAGATCCCAACCTTTATTACAAGGTTGTTGATGGTGATCTGTTGATATTGGTACTAAATGTTGATGATCTGTTCCTTACGGGAGAAGAAAGGCTCATTGTCAGGTGTAAGAGGGAGTTGGCCTCAGAATTGAAGATAAAGGATCTTTGATTGATGCACTATTTCTTGGTATTGGTGGTGTGGCAGAGACCAAGCGAAAGTTTCCTTGGACAAGGAAAATATACATTTGAGATCTTGCACAAATTTGGCATGATGGACTGCAAGTCCATGGACACACCTACATAGACAAATCTAAAGAATTTGAGTGACTCTACTTCAGATTCATATTTGGTGGATCCCACTATGTACATGCAGTTGATTGGATCCTTGATGTACCTGGTTAACACCAGGTTGGGTAATTTCTTTGCAGTAAACACCCTGATCCATTTTATGGTAGATTCGAGAAACTACCATTGGGTTGCAACAAAGCATCTGTTAAGCTACCTACATGGTACAGTTAGATATGGAATCATATATGTATCAGGTGGTGAAGTGAAGCTCCAAGGATATACAGACTCTGACTAGGCAGAGAGTGTAATAGACATAAAGAGCACCTCAGGGTGCTGCTTTAGCCTGG
The DNA here is from genome assembly GCA_009831015.1 of Picea engelmannii. Lineage (NCBI taxonomy): Eukaryota > Viridiplantae > Streptophyta > Pinopsida > Pinales > Pinaceae > Picea > Picea engelmannii. The sequence goes on from ML795974.1 coordinate 387,954, forward strand.
GATCAACTATGATATCCTAGTTCAATAGAAATCAAGCATCTGTATCACTCAGTACAATAGATTCAGAGTATATCATAGTCAACAACACAAGTCGTGAAGCAGTATGACTTAAGAAACTACTTGCAGGACTATTTGATCAACAACTAGAGATGATTGTGATACACTGTGATAACCAAAGCTGTGTCAATATTTCAGAGAATCCGATATTTCATAACAGGTCGAAGCATATTGAGATCACATACCACTTCATCTGATACATGGTACATAAGGGATCAATGAAGCTCCAATACATATCCATAGATGAGTAGAATGCATACATTCTCACTAAACCTCTGTCTAAGGTGAAGTTTGAATACTTCAGGGACAAGCTTGGCGAGATGCAGAATGTATCCCTCACTAAGAGGGAGTGTTGATGTTTTGAGAAGCACTGGGCAGACATTCTCCTCCAATTGACATGATGACTTGTCTAAGTAGAATGGACTAGGCATAGTCTTTATCCTTGATCATGTGACTTCAAAAGGACCAACAAAGACTTGAGGTGCTCATGCTTCTCCAGATGATAGTACCGGGTTGGAATTTTCTTCCGATGGCCATGCTGACTTGGCTAAGGAAAATGAAAGACATTCTCCTCCGATGGCCATGTTGACTTGGATAAGGAGAATGGTACATTCTTCTCTGATGGCCATGCTGACTTGGCTAAGAAGAATAGCCCAGACACAGTCTTTATCCTTGATCATGTGACTTGATCAAGGATCAATGAAGAGTCGAGGTACAAATGCATTGGAAACAAATTCTCCTCTGATGGCCATGTTGAATTGGATAAGGAGAATGGTCTAGGGCGTTGATGTTCTCCATGTATTATCATCAGGTATACAATCTCCTCCGATGTCCATGATGACTTGGCTAAGGATAATGGCCCAGGGTGTTGATTTTCTCCTTGTATTAGCATCAGACATTCTTCTCCGATGGCCATGTTGACTTGGCTAAGAAGAATGACCCATGTGTGGTATCTATCCTTGATCATGTGACTTGACAAGGACTATTGGTGACCCGAGGTGCTATGTGGAAGAAACATACATCAACTGTGTTCTATGTGGGAGAAGTATGCATCAACTGGGTGCATGATAGAGAAGACTACATCAACCAGGCTCAAGGACAACCTTTCTACGAAAGAAGAAATCCAAGTATGGAGAATGCCTCCCTCGTTGAGAGGGAGTGTTGAAGTTTTTCAACTTTGGGCAACCATTCTCCACATTGAATACCATAGAAGAAAACAAAAGAGAATTTAGCCTCACTGGAAATGAATAAAGTGAAATTGAAGATCCCATAAGAGAAGTCGATCCCACTAGAAAATAATGAAGTAAAAATAGAATTTCCAAGAAGAGAAGTCAGCCCCAATAAAAGTGACTTGAAGATTATAAATAAGGGTGTCGCCTTCCCATTTGTACACACTCACTCAACTCTCCCTCAAAGAAAATAATGCACAAGTTTGAGGCAAGGAAGGAAGACACTGCAACTGGGGTTTCTGGTATTTTCTCTTGTGCGCTACCTCTTGGAGAGTTGCGCTAGGGTTGTGAGGTGACTCTGTATATCTCTTGGTATGATTTTCATGGTGGTAAACGTGTGAACAATTGAATTGATTCTTCTAAGAAAGGTTGCTGGGTTTTCTCCCAAGGATTGAGTTTCCCAGGATAAATTTTTATATTCTTGTGTCTACCGTGCATGGTTAATATTTCTAGATCTTGTTATTTCCGTTGCAGTATTATAGTTGATATTTCCAGTGTATAGTTATTCTATGATAACTGTTGTATGAAAGTGAATCTTGTTACTAAATCATAAGGCAATAACTATCAAGATATGAGAATACTGAAAATCAACAATTTACCTGTCACATTACCCCTTCTCACCTAACCCAAGGCTGACATTAAATAGACAAAGGAAGCTTATCCCACTAAAGGGAGTTTTCTTTATCTCTTACCTCCTTATACTCTTCGGTGGGATATAACCCTTGACCCCTAACCTCCTTACAAGTCAAGAAAGTACTTCATGTGTTTTAATTCAGTTATACATTGGAGTGTTATGGATAGGAATAATATGCCACATTTTTTATTCATCAATTTATTTATTTTAAGAATGTTTTGAAAACTTCAATTTACACTTGTGACATTGTTAATAGTTACTAACACCTAAATTTGTTCATTTCTACTTCAACTTTTAAACACCTGGAGTAGCCATTCTTATTTCCATTTTGATTTTAGGCAATGCACAAGTAATACATTGTTACAAGTTTTAAATGTTTCATAATTATTTTATCTTTTCACTTTGGAGTACCTACAACTATTACATTAACATATTTTTAAAGCATAGGTATAAGCAACTTTGCTGCTAATTTCACTTGTTTTAAGAACATCGTGAGCATTATCTTCTTAATTTTCTTCTTATAATTGGAATCTTGGAGATCATCATTTACAATGAGATTTTATCAAATTGTTCTTGTTATATCCACATAAAATATAGAAACCTTTGAGTTGATATATGATTAGATTATTATAATTATAGTATCATCATATATGGCAATTTTTTAGATTTTTAATGTATAATTAGTTTTAAGTATGAATGATATCTTTTATTTATGATTTTTGAATTATGACCATTTAAGATAATTATTTTGAGTTAGTTTCAATAAATTATTTTAAATTATCTTTTTTAGTTGATTATAAATAATAAATTTGATATTAAAGAATAAATTATACTAATTATATAAGTTTCCATAGTTAGTCATAATGTTAGAGAGTTTTCTGGATAAAAATTGTGTATGATGCTTTAAAACATCCAACTTTTCGAGTGGACACTAAAAACAAGGTATTAGTTTCAATTGTTCCTAATAATCGGTGGAATGTCCACTCTAAACCTTGGAAGTTTCAAAACATTTCAAATTATCATACACTATTTTTATCCAAAAAAAACTCTTTAACAAATTATACTAACAAGTTATATTAATTGTGTTATGTTTTTTCAAAAAACACTTTTCAAATTTAAATCTTTAAATCTTAAAATTGATTGAATTTAAAAAAAATAGTTTTCACAATTTCTTATAAATTTTGATGTTCCAAATTCATTATAAATTTTGTTTTTATTAAAACACCAAGATATTTCACTAATTTAAACAATAGAACTTAATATATTCTATAAATGAAAATCTTTACTATATTGTTGGTTTTGTATACACATAATCAATAATGATTAATATTTTTTTCAGGGTTAACATTTTCTTTTCAATATTTTGTTTTAAATTTTTTTTTGTTCTTAATGGAGTCATTTTCTTTACAATATTTTGTTTTAATTTTTTTTTGTTCTTAATGGAGTCATTTTCTTTACAATATTTTGTTTTAACATTTTCTCTTCAATTTTCTTCTTAATGGAGTCTATTCACAATGAGAAGAACTTAATGGAATCTATTCACAATGAGAGGAACTCAATATATTCTAAGATATTCTACAGGTGGAAATCTGTTGTTGGTTTTGTCTATACATAATCAAAAGTTATAGTGATTACTATTTTTCTTCTTAAAACATTGTTGACATTTTCTTTTCAATTTTCTTCATCTGAATGCAGTGTATTCACAATGAGATTTGAAATGATAATATTTTATAAGATTATTTTTATCTATAATGTATATAGGGAATTTTGTATCATTCACTTTTACTTTTCATGGGGAATTTTGTATCATTCACTTTTACTTTTCAGTGAATAGTTTTCATTATTTATAATGAAAATTTTGAAATATGATTTTTTTAAATTATTGATAATAAAAATTTTGAAATATGATATTTTACAATATTATTGTTGTTATATTTATATCATATATGAAAGAATATAGCTTGATAATGGAACATTACAAAATTGGATGGAGTCTATTCAGATCGGTATTTTAGATGAGCTCAAAGGTGAATGTGATAACTTTGTTTTTAACTTAAGATGTAGTGGCATTTGTCTAAAAAATGCAAATGATAAACTTGTCTGGTATTGGAATAGATCAATAGGTACAATCACTGGTAAACTAGCTTACCAGTCCATCTTATGTTTTAACAATATGGAAGAGAGGAAATGGTGGTACAAAGCAATCTGCGATTTGAATATTCCAATCAAATTGATATGCTTTATGTGGTTGTCTTTAAAGGACTACATACTCACTAGAGTGAATTATCAAAAAAGAGGAGGTATTGGACACACAAATTGCAATCTTTGCTTAATGAATGAAGAAAATACTGCACATCTTTTTGTGGAGTGTCCAAAAACACAAAAAAATTGGTCTAAAGTGTTAAATTTCTGAAGATTGATAGTGAATGGAAGTTTTCTTCTATAGAAGAAAATTTGAAACACTGGTTCTTTCAATTTCCAAAATTAAGACACATCCCCTTTATGATCTTTTGGGGCATTTGGAAATTTAAAAACAAAATTCTGTTTGAGAATTGGAATAGAATGGATCCAATGATAGTTATTAAAATTATCCTTTCTTTCAAAGAATAATCAGTGAAAGAGGATGAAGATAAATTAGATTTTATCCTAAATCCAATCTATTTTGATGAAATCCAATCAGTTCTTTTGATGGTGCAACTGAAGATAATATTTGTGGAATTGGAATATATATATAAAAATTTCCTATGCTCACAGAGTCAAAGCACATTCAACTGGAAAGATAAGATCAGAAGCTTAAAGAATGGATTTGAATCTATCAAATTCATGCACATACATAGACAATTCAATAAAGTTGCAGACAACTTATCTAGGAAGGCACTCAAAGACATTTATGACTGGCTTTTTTATGAAGAAATTGTTGAAGAAACTGTTGTAAACACATGAAATTTTTACATTTTTTAGTGTGGAACTATACAGATATACCTTTTTTGACAAATTTTGTATATATCATTGATTTGACATTTTATATATACTACAATGTATAAATGTGGAAGGAAGAAAAGACTACAAACCCATTTGTAACATAAAGTTTCATTTGATTCTAATAGAATAACAGTGAAACTATTTTTTTAAAATGAAAAAAAAAAAAAAATTATAATTTTTACTTACCTTTTTAATAGAAAATTTTATTTCTTTTATTTATATTTTTAATAAAAAAATTTATTTCTTTTATTGAGTAACTCAAAATCTTCTATCATGTTGAAATTGAAATTGACATAGACATAATTATTTTATTATATGAAAATTTATAAAATAAAAAACTCCTTTTCAATTTTTGAAAATTATGTACATCCCAAACCACAATTTTATAACAACTGAAAATTCTATACATCCCAAACCACAATTTTATAACAACACAATTGATTACAAAATCCCACTTAATTTTATAATATTAATATATAATATTTTATATTTTAAATTTAATCCAACCTTTTAATTCATCACAACACAATTGATTACAAAATTCTACTTAATTTTATAATATTAATATATAATATTTTATATTTTAAATTTAATCCAACCTTTTAATTCATCTCTCAATCAAATATTTACTTTAGTGTCCATTTAACCCATACAAGGACTCATTTACGAATGGAAAAAGTTGATCTAATAAATCAGTATGATAAACCATAAGATTATCAATAAATATGTTAGAAATTAACAATGTTATGTTATTTCATGTTTTTAAACCATGCTAAATTTTTTAGCAAAGTTATACTTATAATTTTAAATTATATTATACTGCTTTTGAATATAGTAAGTTTAAATATGTTACTATGTGCTTTATTTAAATTATTTGCATTATACATACTTTATATTATGTTTTTTATTTCTAAAATAAATTATTTTGTTAAATAATTTTGATATATTTTAAATTAATTATTAATTTAAACTTGTTTTTACTAAAAAAAAATTATATATACATATACCCATTTTCATTTTTCATTTTTAAAGTGAAAATTAATATTATTATATTAAATTTATACACATTTTCATTTCCATCCTTTTGAAAAATGGAAATGTATATTATTATACCAAATTTATAGACATTTTCATTTCCAATCCTTTTGAAAAATAAAAATGTATATTATTATACCAAATTTATACACATTTTCATTTCCAATCCTTTTGAAAAGTGAAAATATATATTATTATACCAAATTTAAAGAGAAAATAAATAATCATATCCTATTTCAAAGTTATTTATGTTATAATGATGTTAACTTATTTTCTTTTTGTTTTCAAAGTATGAATTATTTTCATCATCACAAATGTGTTTTAAGTTATTCATTAATTCATCTAAGTACATTTCCTAAATAAATATGAGAGTAGGTATTATTTTTACATATTAGTATTGTGGTTTATGATTTATTCAATAAGGTAAAGTACACATATAATATATAAAAATTTATTTCAAGATAAACACATTATTTTGTTACACGGACAATATATTAAGAGAATATTTCAAGCACACATTAACTTATAAGCTAAATTAGTTGGAGAAAATCTCTCACAACCAAATAGGTCTAATAACCTCATAAATTTAGAAGTAGACTAATTATATAGAGACAAATTGTACATCACAACTTGACCAACAAGATAGAAAACCACAACCTTATCGTATGGTAAGTATCACATATTATTCTATAAGACAAATAGGAGAACTAAAAATTCCAACACTTCCCCTTAATGAGTATTTGTCTTAATCTCTATCAGGTCAAGCCTTCATTATTATATTTCACTATTTTGATGCATCAAATGATCTGCTACGAATTGAAGACACTCCTAATAAGAAAAATCTGGATGTGGTCCAACCCAAAACTTGCATCTTGTACCTCAAACATGTAGACATCATCAAACTACCAATGTCCCTATAAACAAACAACCATATACACGAATACACGGGTACCTAACCACCACAACATTAGTCTAGTAGAAAGTCCTTTAGGTACATGGTTCATTCAAATTCTTGATGAACTCCCCCTAAATGTATAAAAGGATTTAGGTTTCTAGGCCCACCACACACTTTAGCGTTCACAACCAACATGGTCCAGTCAAAGAGCATTCAATTGATACACATCCAGGGTATTTTTTAAGGGTGAAATTTCTCCAATTGACTTTTTTTTTGGCCATTTTTTGAAAAATATATTTGCCAATTTGGTTAAAAACTCACCTATTTTTTTACATAAATATGATTAAATTGATAATATTCATCGAAAAATAATAATTTTTAATAGTAAATTATATGTTTTTTTATTGAATCTTCGCCTATAAATTATATGTATTATTTTTCAAACAAAAATAGTTTCCTAAAGTAATATACATAGGTATAATATTTGAATCTTTAAAAAATACCATGTGTGACACATCCCACTCCTCAAGTTTCAACAACTCCATAACATACATTTTGCACTACAATGAACATGTTATACAAATCATCAGGGACATGGAAAAAAGGTATGCATGCCTATCCAAGTCTTACAATGATATGCCCTTTACATGTTACACACATAGATACTAGTACATACTATTTACATACTCTAGTTACATGTTTTTATAATATCACTTAGGTTCCATACAATACTTCTCCTAAGTACAAACTCTAGCAAAAAAACAACCTCAAAATCTTCAATGACCAATACATAGGATCTACACATACCATCCATCATAGGCTTGCCACAAATACTAGGTGTGATTTTCATTTCCATATGGTCATTTCTTTCATTAAACACAACACATGAACTTAATTTACCTTATTTTTCCATTACAAACTAATCCTTGATGCTACCACTAGAACTGTCTTTATTATTATTTTTGACCAAATTCTAAAAACAAACTCTATGTTGCATCTAAAACAAGATCATTATCCTTCCTAATGTCGTCTCATCATTCTAAGTTAGAATTATCAGTCATCAACACTTGGCTTCCCTAGTGAGAACAATGTAACTTCACTACATCTTTAATTAATGTTGTAATCTTCTAGATTACAGGAAATTGAGGAGAGACTACATTGGGAAGCACATCAAGAACACACAACCCAACAAAGAAGAGATAATTTATGGAAGGATATTCATTCGAGTATTTATTTCATCTTTATGGGTATTTATACAATAGAGGGATGGTTGGAGCGGTTGTACCTGCTCCAAATAATCCTTCATTAAGTCCTCTTATCACATGTGTTATTACATTATCCTTTATTGCATACTTGTCTGTTAGGATATTTAAACACTTAGGAGTTAGTTAAGATCTACTTGGTCTAATGTGTCGTTAGGTGAAAGTGTGTTTCTTTAGTATGCATTTGTAGTTAGAAAATCCGATGATCACGATATGTTCCCGACATAGAGTGATCCGACGGTTCATATTCTCCTTGATCTTAACAACCATTGATCTATGTCTTAACACCCGATTGGTCCATGATCTCTATTTAAATAGCATGGAGGGTCATTTGCCGATGACTGATTGTGAAAAATTCTCTTGTAAAATCTCTCTGTAATCTTTTTTTTTTTGCATTAATAAACTGCTCCAAATAGCCGCGTTGGCTGGGGTCGTGGATGTTTCCCCGTAGGGTTTTACCACGTCAAAACATCGGTGTGATGATATTTAATTTGGTTGTGTGAGTGGTTATTGAAGGTGTTCATCCTCTATTGAAATATTTGTGTTGTCGAACATGGCATCAGAGCCTGTTTGAAGACCCACTCCTGTTGTAGATCGAGATCGTGAAGCCAAGTTTCCTCATCTCCATTTTCTATCATTTACGTATATTGATGGGCTGAGAGGATTGTTCCATTGCATCTGGAGTGCTTTTTTCAGTCAAGAGCACTTTTCGTTTCACTCGAAAATGTTTCTATTTGCCCAAGATACGACCATTTCAATTAGATCCGGAGGTATAAAGCTTGAATACACATTTTTAATTTTTTTTACAAAGTATCATTTTGGTTTTATTTCGGTTTTGTATTATTTATTTATGGGTTGCTATTATTTTAGATCTGCGTATGTGCTTTTCCCTGCGCCCTGTGCAATCTCGGAAAATCAGAAACATATAGGAAAATGTGCATCTTCCGGGTAAGCTAACCGAAATCTCCCTTGTTGTCATCGAGAAGAGAAATTTTTTTCTTGTGTGAAAAGAGTTTTTTTTTAACACGCTCTCCAAGGCCGTCAAAAACAACAACAACAACAACAAAAACAACCCCAATCCTCTTCCTAAAAAATACAATATGTTTTTCTAGACCATTTGGTTAAAAATTGCCTTATTAAGTAAGGGGTCTTGAGTTCAAGTCTCTCTTTTTGTTACTTTTTTTGAAAAGGTTCATGCTAAAATTGTAAAGTGTATTTCACTTCAACTATAAAAGTGAATCACTATATGTAGCTTTAATATTTTATTTTAGAGTTATTTATTTTGCATACAATTTTTCTTTTATAAAGTAACTTCATTGTAAAAGTGATCCCCACTTTTCTTTATAAAAGTGGGTCACTTCATAAAAATCAACGTTCTTGGAATTGCCTCAAAATGAACGAGAGCGCAGCCCTCGTCATCACGAACCCAACGCAACTCGTTTCGTTTCAAACGAACATCAGGAGTGAGAGATATCGCGATCTGTTCGAATCGTCAAACATGCAAAAAAAAGGGATGCTGACTGTGCAGTCCATACAGTCCGTAAAGATGCTGATGTGGCATGAACATACGCTAACATGGCAGAGATGACATGGCAGAGTTGAGTTGGCACATGCTGATGTGGCAGTTTTGGATTGGCAGATTTGGGCGAATCATTTGACGACACGTGGCATTATTTTGGCAAGTGTTTTGGTGCCACCTGGCCCAGTCATGGGCTGCCACGTGGCACCCTGTTATTGGCTATGGTTTGTTATTTAAAATTTTATGGGATCCGTGGGAGTCGAACCCCGGACCTCCCCACCGTGGTCAAGTCTTAAGAATGTCCGACCAACCAATGCACCACGCTATGGTTCTTAACAACCATATGATTTCATATATATATATGTTTGAATTGTGTTATTTCGGCGTGGGGGTCGGGCTGGGGCTTAGCCCCAACCCGCGGTTTCCGTGTTTATATATATGACCACAGTTTAAAGTATGCGCACAGAATTGGTTTATGTAACAGTTAAGCCCCGGTCTTATGTGCTAATCCATATGACCTTACCATGGAGCGCGGGTTTTTTGAATTGGTTTTTAAAACGGTTATACAAACCGTACGCCGCCACATGTCTCGTTTCTATTTGGCCTTGGAAATGGTTAGCTCTTTTGCTTTTGCGCGAGGTTGTATGGAGGACCTTATGACCGAGAGCTTGGCGGTTAGGGGCTGGCGCCAAGGATGATTTTAAGGATGGAATTTTATTTTAAAATGTAGAAACCTTAGCGAATATTACTAATCCTTCATATGCCAACTATAAATGTTTGGCGATATTTTTGTAAAAAAATTCAAATTTCTAAGGATTTTATATAGTTTTTATAAATTTTTGACGATTTTTAAGGTAAAATAATTTTATCCTATAGAATTTGGGCGAATCATTTTTAAAATAGCGAATCTCGTTTTTGGAAAAACCATGGAAAATTAGCCCATGAGCGAAATTTAGCCCCTAAAATCATCCATGGTTGGCGCGCCCATAACCGTCCTAGAGTTTGGACCGTTTTTTATTTATGCGCGTGTGATGGGTTTAAACACGCATTTTGGAGCGTGTTCTGGTTCAAGCACACATAGGTGCATTTTGGCGAACCAGAGCCAGCAAGCTTGAAGGAAGAGAATGGCAGGACGCCTATCTATCTCATTTTTTGGCCGATTGAGGTGCCGTAAAAGCCCAGCTAGGGGTTTTTGGACGTCTTGAATCCATTGGCACTGTTTTCACAGCCATTTGAAGACTTCTTTTGCAGGTTTTTAACCATTGAAGTTTCAGCAAGCTCCAGGGAGCTTGAAGCCCTCATTGATTGAGGACATGTTTTGGTGAGCCTATGTTTGTTTTCTGTGATTGAATAATCATTTTTGGCTAATTGTTATGCTCTGAACAAATTGGGATAGGTTTCAGAGGCTTTTGAGGACTTTTACAGGTGTTTTTTCCAAAGAGAAGCTCAGTGAAGCTTATGGCCACATGTAGAAGGGGTCATGCCCGGATGAGCCATGATCCATTTTCATAGTTTTATTAGTCATTTTTGGGGTTTTTGTGTGTTCTGATCCCAATGGTACAGTCTGTTTTTCCATTGGAGTTGAGAAGCAGCTTGTAAAATAACTTTTGACAAATTAATCCCAGAGAGCCAAGTCCATTGATGGAGGCTCAATGAGATGTAGCCCGGAGAGGGGTGAACTCCTTTATCATGTTGTTCTTGTTGTGAGTTTGATGGTTTATTTGTTGCAAGTTATATTTGTTGTGTATTTATTTAAAGTACATATTTATCCATTTAAAAGAACATATCCTCACACATAAGCATTTACAAGAAGATACATAAATTTGGCACATAAACTATCTTGCATATTTTAACACATGAAGCAAGGTCCTGTAAAGTTTATTTAATGAAGTAGAGGGTGCTTGCATAGCATAACAAGTCAGCCTTCTATTTTCAGATCAGGTGGTATCAGAGCATAGTTTGTTTTGCTCATGTATTTGCCATTGATAGCTTGAGATTTAGCTGTTGGTATTGTGCAAGTTTTGTGTTGAAGTTTGATATCTTGCAAGGATGGAGGAAGCTTCAAACATTGATAATTCTCATACATCTTCAAAATCCAAGATCTTTGACAAAGAGATGTTGAAGGAGATTCTAACCATGAGAGATTTGATGAAAGAAATGTGTAAAGACAAAAATGAGAGCATTTCCCTTGAAGAGCATTTGATGGCCATGAAGAAGGAGAAAGACCAGCTTCTTCAAAGGTTGCATGAGATGGAGATTCAACGCCATGAGGCAAAAGAAACCCTTACCAAGTACATGCATGAACATAAGGTATGCAATGTTAGTTTATCTTCTAATTCCTCTCAAGAAGAATGTTTTGGTGTTTTTGAAAATCACACAAGAGGAATAGGGTCCAAGTTATTGTTAAAAATGGGCTATGA